>JBBPBP010000002.1:46523772-46545842 GCA_037974735.1 Cicer chorassanicum | reverse complement strand
TAACTTAATAGTAAAGATTAAAAAATTATTGTCAAAAAGATATCATAGAGATTAAAAGTAAAAAAAAAAAAATTGAAGACCAAAAAATTTTTAACTTTAAATTATAATACTTCATTTGATCTTTTTTATAAATATATATATATATATAAAGAAGAAGAAAAATCATTAAGACGAATGAAATTATCAAATACTTCAAAAATGACCTTACAATTACATATTGCTCTTGAAAATAGTAAGACAGATTTATAAATGAGATTGGCTTTTTCCACAAAGTATCTATCCTAGCCTATTTCCTTCCCATAAAGTTAGAGAAACTAAAGTTGACAGTGTGACAAAAATAGTAACCGATTCTTTCTCTCTTAGGCTATCGCATTTTCTTCTCTACTTTACCGTTGACATTTGTTCATTTCAAACTTGCACTTGCACGCACTCTATTCTTGGTTATTTTAATTTTAAGAGGCTATCACTTAATTTTTTTTCATCTATTAATTTTTTAAGTATGAAAAATACTATTTGTCTTGAAAAACAGTTGTCACGAGAGCCTTATGATAGTATAAAAATATAAATAAAAATATTATCTCTTTTGTCTTAATCCACCCATGACCCATGTATTCCAACAAATACCAAATCTAAGGATTGGGATTTTACTTGGTAATAGATTTGTTATTGACAAGTAGCATTAGATTTGTTAGTGACAAGTAGCATAAACTTTAAAGTATCATAAACTTAATGATTTAATTATTTAATACATATTTAATTTAATATTAATTAATTTATCTATAATTTCAAACTAAATATTAAATTAACGGACAATGTTAACAAGTGTCTTAAGGGTACATGTTAAGAGTCTAAGTAGAAATACAATTTTAAAAATTATGTATTTTATACTTTGAAATTATAAAAAGCGAATTTTTCTTTTTTAAAATTCATTTTTATTTCCTTTTTCTTTGTTTAACAAGCGCCCTAAGAACACTTGTTATCATGATCCTAAATCAAATTATTAAATTAATGATATTTTAAAGTCTTAACAATAACACGTCATAAAATAAAAATTACATAGCACTTGTTACTTGGATTTTCATTAAAAGATTATGACTAAAATTAATAACAAAAAATTTTTAAGGACGAAAGTTTGAAGAAATTTTTTGAACCTAAAAACAAAATTTTGTATACTAACAAAAGACCAAAAACTTCTTTGATTAAATAAAAACTTGGCATTTGACTAATTTTGAATTTTCTTCAACATATTTTTTAATTGTCTTCTAGACTTGATCCACACTTTTGGGTGAATATATACGTTGAATCCAATCTTATAGTAGTCCATATTGTTGCTCTGGGTCTCAACAAAACACATATACAGTATATAACACATTTATTTATTGTTAAGCTTATCAAACACTTGTTAAAAAATAGCTTTTTCAAAACATTAAAAAATTTGTGGCTAACACGAGCTTAAATATTTTTTTTGGCATTTAGATATTAGCAAAGGACTTGTTTAATTTGCTAAAGGAAAAAATGGGTGCAAATTTTGAATCCTTTATTTCGGAAAAGTTGATTCTGGTGCCTGGGGATATCTCTTGTGAAGACTTGGGTTTGAAGAATTCCATTTTAAAGGAAGATATTTTGAGTCAAACAGATGTTATCATTAATTTGGCTGCAACTACTAACTTTAATGAAAGGTATGTACAAACTATATATATTTACTTATTGCAGAGGATTTTTTAGATGTATATCCCTTTTTTAAAATTTTATTTCTAAATTGTCCTACTTTGAAAACTATATACCAAAATGTTCAAATTTTTGACACGCAGTAGGAAGTCGCTTCCCCAGGGAACGACCTCCAACTGCCTTTTTTTTATATTTTTTTTTAAAAAAATTTATTGTTATTGTTATTAATTTAATTATTTAAAAAATAAAAATATTAATAATAAATAAAAATAAAATACCTTAATAAATTATATATTTTAATTATTATTATTATTATTATTATAATAAATTTTAATTATAATTATATATTATATAATAAATAATAATTATAATTATATATTTTAAATTGTTATAATTAAAATTATTATAATTAAAATGATTAAATTAAAATGATTAAATTATATTATAAATAAAAAAGATACATTAAAATAAAAAAAATTATATTAATAACATGAAAATATAAATTTCAAATAAAATACATTAAAATAAAAATACATCAAATTTGAGTAGATGTGTCAGCAGCATTTGGACAATGTTTTCTACTATGACCAGAGACCCGACATAATCCGCATTTTCTTGGTACTATTTCTGTAATTATATAATATATAATTATATAATATATAATTTTTAATTATAATTATAATTAATAATAATAATAATTAAAATGTATAATTTATTAAGGTATTTTATTTTTATTTATTATTCTTATTTTTTAAATAATTAAATTAATAACAATAACAATAAGTGTTTTTAATCATTTTAATTTAATTATTTTAATTATAATAATTTTAATTATAACAATTTAAAATATATAATGATAATTATTATTTATTATATAATATATAATTATAATTATAATTAAAATATATAATATATAATATATAATTATAATTATAATTATTATTTATTATAATAATAATAATAATTAAAATATATAATTTAATTATAATTATAATTAAAATATATAATAATAATAATAATAATTAAAATATATAATTTATTAAGGTATTTTATTTTTGTTTATTATTAATATTTTTATTTTTTAAATAATTAAATTAATAACAATAACAATAAATGTTTAAAAAAAAAAAGGCAGTTGGAGGTCGTTCCCTAGGGAAGCGACTTCCTACTGCGTGTCAAAAATTTGTCCTTCACATGGTCGTTCCCTGGGGAAGCGACCTCCCTCTTAAAAAAAAAAGAGGGCATTTTGGTATATAGTTTTCAAAGTAGGGCAATTTGGAAATAAAATTTTAAAAAGGGGATATACATATAAAAAATCCTATTGCAGACTATTTTTTTATTTAAAAACTGATACTCATTTGAAATGAAATAAATGTAAAAGTTTATTTAAAAAAATTAATGCAACTAAAAGATGCATATATTAGGTCTAGTGATAACATGGTGCAGTTTAATTTTTATTAATAAAAAAATACAAATATAAATTTATCTATAAATATTCAATGAGTCATAAGTATTCGTCAAAAAGTATATATATTAATTTTAAGGGAAATGTGCTAGGAGTATCAAAAGACAGAAAGAAAAAAAACAAGGGGGTAAATTATAGTGATCATTTTTTTTAAGACAAAATAGAGACCAAATAGACCTAGTCCATCTACTCTATCATTTTAATAAATTTTAATAAAATATTATATCTATTCTCTATTTAGTGTTATTATAAAATTTATTTTTATTAAAAATAGTAAGAGTACACCATTAAACTATGTTTAAGAGATCCATATTAATACACAACCTCGAAAAATCATATTTAAAGCCTATATATAATGTGTCAATGATTCGTTATCTTTTACTTTTCTCAATAAAACTACAGATATGATATAGCATTGGGTCTAAATACATTTGGAGTTAAGCATATCATAAACTTTGCGAAACAATGTATCAAACTCAAAGTGCTTGTCCATGTTTCAACAGGTTAGTATTAAATTTATGTCATATCAATCCAAATATATGGTTAAAATTAAACATTATTAATTAACCTAAGCTCACATTGATTGGCATAATGACTTTTGTACTTGAATTAATTTCAGCTTATGTATGCGGTGAAAGAAGTGGACTCATACTAGAGAGCCCCTATTTGTTTGGTGAAACACTAAATGGTGTGTTTGGATTAGACATCAATGCTGAAAAGAAATTAGTAACTGAAAAATTGGGTGAGCTACGAGAGATGGGAGCTTCGGAACGTGAAATTAAATTGGCCATGAAGGACTTAGGTATTAAAAGGTTTGTGAAAATCTACACAATAAATAATTTCAAGTTTACCTTATCTTTTTACTCGTAAAAACAAGTTACTTTATCTTTTTTCTTCTTTCGCATATGCTTAAATAACGTTGAGGGAATCGTTTAACCATTTTACACATATTAAGAAAAATATATAAAAAAAATTTATTATTTTTATTAAATTATCTTTATTAAATATTAATTTATTATCAATATCATAAATGCATAGAAGAATGTATTACATTAGAAATGATACAAATAATATTAACTAAATAGTACAGTAGGAAAAAGTACATCGAAATTCAAAGAGTCATTTACTTTGAAATATTTTTTTTTTGCAAATTAATCATTCATTGTGAGACAAAATGAATACAAATTACTCTTTCTAGTATCAATTATTTTTTCGAAATTGTCTTAAAAAAGAGTTATTCGAAACATAAAATCTAAATTAATAAAAGCGGAATGATAATATGAGATACGATAAAATTAGTTAACTTTTATTTACATTTAAAAAAATAGTTTTTTTTTTATTATATTAGAGACCGAAAAAAGTATATATATAATGATTTAATTTTGGTATCACTAATCAAGATTTCATTTGATGGGATTTAATTCCTAATTTAATTCCGGAAGACTTTTTCTATAATATGATGGGTCTTCTCATTTTTCATTTTTCTTGATCTCATGGGTTTGGTCTATGCCTTCCATTTTTAATAAATTTATGTGTGCTACAGATGATCCATGGTGGTAGGTGTCAATTTAGTTAGATGTTATTTGGGGGTTCATGACAGAATTACTTATCGTAATTCATGTTAACTTAAATAACATGTACTAACACTTATGATTAAAACTGTTTTTATTATCCAACACATATAGTATATCTGTTTAGTATCAATATCGTTTTCGATATATGTTTTTGTGTTGGTGCTTTATAGATATGAATTTGTAAAAACTAACCAGCATTATTGATTTTCATACAAAATATACGAAATAAATTGTTCTGTTTTCTATTTTCACTTGTTTTTTAGCGTACACCTAAACATACAACTAAAATGTTTTGTAATATTGTGCTCTAACTTGTAATATGCTTATAGTTCACAGTACAAATGAGATTATGAGAATATATCAAAATTAGAACATAATTGTAAATTCCGTGGATCATTTCACCAATTATATTATACATTGGATCACCACTAATTATTAGAGATAGTATTGTATTCTTCCGGACTCAATTATAATAAAAAAAATTACCTACTTTAATACTTATCTAAGATAGTAGATAAATGTATTTAATTTTTTGATAAAAAGAAAACACATTTATTTAACTTATCTCTAATAATTAACGGACATTTTCTCACAATATTAAGCAATTAATTTAATAATACTTTTTAAATAACATGAAATATATATGAATAAGTTAGTTGGTATTTGAATTCAATAAAAATAAACACCTTTATGTTTAAAATTGAGCCTGAAGATCGTGTTTTATTATAATAGCTATAATAAAATTGGCCATTAATGAATTGAATTTGATTTCAGGGCAAATGTTTATGGATGGCCAAACACATATGTGTTTACGAAGGCAGTGGGGGAGATGGTCGTGGAACAGTTAAAAGGAAACTTATCTGTTGTTATTTTGCGTCCTACCATTGTTACAAGTACATTCAAAGAACCTTTTCCTGGTTGGTCTGAAGGAATCAGGTAAATATCAACACTTTAATTACCTTCTTATTTTTATATTATAAATTAAATATCTATCTTTAATTAACATGTAAAAAGTTTAAATTATAAAAGCAAATCGCTAAAGTTAATACAATCTCTAATAATAGAAATTACATAGGTGGAAAATTATTTGTGAGCACTTAACGACATGACTAATTTTGAAACATCTGATTATGCTATAAAATTAATAAAAAAAAACATGTATTTTGTAAATTCAAAACCCTTCTACATAGCTCAACATTCTGCTACATCTAAATCTAGTAATGAAATGACTTGTCAGTAGCTTACAACAACCATTACACCATTAACATCTATCACTACAACACCAATACCCCACTTACTCTACTCATCAAACATGTTACGTCAACATTACGCTTATAGCAACTACTAAAGGGAGGTGTCCAATGAACATCAGATATAGGCAAAATGGAACCTTTACTTAGCGTCTCCAACAACACCATACTAACACTAATAAAATTAACAATTTATGTGCCTTTTGAACAACAACAATCACATCAACATCAATCTCCTCGACATTTTGTATTTTTTTGTGGACCATTTTTCATATTTCATACTTGGAATCATGTGAATTAAATATTGAACTTAAAGGGGAAGCAAATTTACTTTGACAAGTGACACTCTATAAAGAGATGTCAAATTGTATCATTATTTTGCCCTAAAAAAATATACAATGAATCATAAATAATTTCTTTTTAAAAAAGATCATTTCTAATGGTTTTTTTTTTTCATGTAGAATCCTCCAAGTAAAAATGAGTGTGTCTTGGAATATTTTTATTTGCCACAACTTTTTCCAAACTTGTTGATCAATATCTTGCCCTAAATTATTGGAGGCAGATATCTCACACCTTGCCTTTAAGAAATGATATGAACTCTTCACAGAAAAATAACAAACCGTGAACCACCCCACACAAAATCATCTTATAGTTGAGAGAAAGAAAGTGGCAACAAAAAAATTTGATGAGCTTCAAAAGTAAGAAAAACTTCATTAATTAAAGGAGCATTTCAACACTGAATATCGTGATGCATGAGATCCAATACAAACGTAATATCATACTTGTGAGGTTTCTTAGACCAAATCTTATGAGCATTTTGATAAGGAAGACAATTATCTCTCATACATGAATTAGATGGACATCTCCTACTCTCCAAATACCAACTTTTTCAATACTTTTTCTCTGATTAAAACCTTTCACAACCAATTTTGCTTTGTATCTTGGTTGAGAACTATTCTCTTATGTCTTTATCTTGTATTCCCATTTGTTCTTGAGTGCTTTTTTGCCCTTAGACAACTTTACCAAATCAAATATGTGATTCTCATGCAAGGAATTCATCTCTTCTTGCATGACCTTCAACCACTTTTCTTTATCAACATTTGTAATAGCCTCTTGGTAGTACTCTGGATGTCCACTATCAGTGATCATCACATACTCATGTGGAAGATATCTTTGAGAAGGTTGACGTTCTCTAATAGATCTTCTCAACTCAAATTCAACTGGTGGCTCAGTTGGAACCTGTTCATCATGGTGAGGTACATGATCATCAATTACATTCTCATCATCTACCTGTATATCACCCTTATCAACAACAGTTTATGTAGGGGGCTTAGGGGCAACATCAATGTAACTTATAGAATTTGATTTATGTTTCTCAGCTTTATCAAAATCATTAATAGCATGGTCTTCAAAAAATATCACATTTTTGCTTTTGATAATTTTCTTGTCAATCAGATCCCACAATCTATAACCAAATTCTTCACCACCATAATCGACGAACACACACTGTTCGGATTTACTATCAATCTTGGACCTCTCATCTCTTGGAATGTGAACAAAACATTTGCAACCAAACACTCTCAAATGACGATAAGAGATATCTTATCCTTCCCACACTCTATTTGAAACATCACCATCAAGTGGAATACAATGGGAAAAGATTGATCAAATCAACTGCAGTTTTCATTGTTTCACACCAAAAGGAGTTCGATAACTTTTCAGGAAAAAGCATACATCTAATTCTGTCATTAATCGTACGATTCATTGTCTCTACAAAACCATTATACTGAGGTGTCTTTGGAACTGTTTTCTTAAGCCTCATTCCACGTTCTCTACAATACACTTCAAAATGACCTCTATATTCACCACCGTTATCTATTCGAACACATTTCAATTTCCTTCATTTTTCTCTTTCAACACTTGCATGAAAATCCTTGAAGACTCTAAGTACTTAGTTTTTGGATTTCAAAGGAAAAGCCCACACTTTTCTAGAGTGTCGTTAATAAAAGTAACAAAATATGATGCACCACCAAGAGATTTACTATCCATCATACAAACATCAGTAAGAACTAAATCAAAAATATTTTGCCTCATATGAGTGTAAGTTTTTAGGGACGTACCTTTCACATGAAGAAAATTTTTCTTCACAAGTATGTTGAGTCATTTTTCACTCAAGTGACCAAGGTGCATATGCCATAAATTAGAATAGGCATCATCAATTGCATTCACTTCTTCCTTGCATAGCTTCGTAGGTATCCTATAAAGAGAAGTATAACTTTGCGCCTTTGCAACCACTCGGGATCCTTTGGTGATTTTACATATACCACCATTACCAAAGTAAGTGTGATAACTCTCAATATCCAAGGCTTTCATCGAAATCAAATTGAGACGAATATCAAGAACATGTCTAACATTCTTCGATTGAAGCTTGCAATAAATCTCAGTTTCAACTTAAACATCTCTCATACCGATGATTTTACATACTCCTTCATATCCCATTTTTATTGTGCCAAAATCACCAACATTGTAAGATGATAAGAAATCACGCCTAAGATAACATGATATAAGGAACCCGAATCAATAATCCATGTTGAATCCTTCGATGCAAGGTTTATGGAATTATCATCACAAACAATGTAAACATCACTAACAGATGCAACTGTTGTTGTATCTTTATCATATTTCTTCTATTTGTCTTCATCTCTTTCTCTTGATTGATAAACCTACAATTTCTTTTTATGTGACTTGTTTTCCACAATTATAGCATATCACTTATTTTCTAGTCCTCGACTTACTTCGTGACTTGCTACAAATTTCAGAGTTGTCGCGTCTATGGAAGTGTCTAGATTGAGTTCTCTCCCGTGAATCTGTAACTAGTGTTTCTGACTTTGAGGAAGAACCCATCAAACCACGTTCCTTTCTTTAAGCTTTTTCATTCAACATGTTCTCTTTAACTGTTGACATTTTCAACTTTCCATTCGGAGCTGAATTGGTCAATGTCACAACAAGGACTTCCCTATTATCAGGCAAGGAACTCAACAATAACAATGCTTGCAACTCATCATCTAATTTAATATATGCCGTTGTCAACTAATGCATTGCATTATGAAAAATACTAATATGCTCGACCATTGAATCCACATCTTTGTATTTGATATTCACAAGCTTTCGAATCAAGATTGCTTTATTTGCACATTCTTTTGTCCATACAACTCTTTTAATTTCTCCCACATCTTGTTAGCATCTATTTCAGTTTCAACATGTGGATATAATCTCGGATCCAACCATCGTCTTATCAAGGCCACTGCCTTTCTATTCATCTTCTTCTAGTCAACGTCAAATTTATCTTTGGGTTTAGCAGTGTCAGTCTCAATAGGATCATACAAATCTTTACTGTATAACTTGTCTTTCATGAGAGTCTTCTAAAGTGTGTAATTAGAAAAGTTGAGCTTAATCATATTCGGACTTTTTTTTCCTCCTCCATTTCAATGCACAAATCAAACTAACCAAGCTCTGATACCACATTGTTGGGGAAAAACTAGAGATAATTATCTCAATAATGCAGAATATTATTTCCACCATTGTATATAAATGGACAAACAAAAAATTCAATTCCAAAGAGCAACAATAATTGACAGAAAATTAAATATGAGACAAACATAATTTTTAATGTGGAAAACTTTCTCAAATTGAGAGAATAAAAACCATAGGGCCTAGTCTAGTAAAAACACTTCCACTATAATAATTAATGGATACACCAGAGTCTTCCTAGTAACACTAGAGAACATCAATCAACAATAGCCATCACGAAAAGGTGAAAACCAAACAAATAACAAACAATCTTCCACTAAAGTGAGTATTCTAAAGTTACTTTCAGAGAAGATTAAACTACTAAAACTGTATATTAAAAGAACAAACTCAATGGTAAAAATAACATACTAAAGTTGTAGATCAAACGGTACAAAATTGTCACACGCCTATTACTACCAAAACCAAGTTTTTCTTCCTTCCCTTTGTTTCTTTTTTCTCTTCCCCGCGGCAATCCTATTTTTAATTTTGAGCGCAATTGCATTTTATTTTTTTGACTTATGGATTTATCCCTTTTCTTTTTTCTTTTTCACATGGACTAAGCCCAATTAAAACACATTTTTCCTTTTTTTTTTCTTTAATAATAATAACAATACTAATACTAATAATAATTATAAATAATAATACTAGTAAAATTAATAGATTCCACTTGAAGTTGAAGAGTGAACTCACCCAAGATCGAGCTGGCTTTTAGCCCTTCCAATGCTTTACTTGCATTCCACTAAATCAATATATTTGTTGAATATAGATACAATTAATATTGCTCGATGCTATCTTTTAACTAAACATATGCTTATTTATGTAATTAATTGTTGAGTTATAAACCTCAGAACTTGCGAAAATTATAATAAAGTAATTTAACTAGTCAATACAGATCAAAGGTTAACAAGATATTATACCAACTAGAAGAAAAAAAATGTTCCATATTCATTTACCAATACTTTGCTTTTTGATAAGACCTCATCACATCACAATAAAAAATAAAAAAACAGAGCACTCAACAGTGTTGCACACTTTTTTTTTAATTGCTCGATCTTCTAAACGATTGATCTTTAATTGAAATTCATTAACGACTTGAGTATATATACACAAATTTGATTAGCTAGAAAATTATTATTGTAACATGTACTATAAGTCATGTGTGAAATTGAAAATGTTTGCTAATAAAAAATATTTTCTTTTAATGTTTTGTTTTATAGAACCATTAACAGTTTAGGTGTTGCTTATGGGAAAGGAAAACTATCATGTTTCCTTGGAGATCTCGACTGTGTTATTGATGTAGTGAGTTTTTGTATTAAATCCATTTTTGTGTATACATAAATTTTTTCTAATGCTTTTTCCATTTCTAATGTCATTTCAATATACCATGAATTTGATAAGCAGATACCAGCTGATATGGTGGTGAATGCAATATTAGTGGCTATGGTAGCTCATGCAAATCAACCTAGTGATATTTTATATCATGTGGGTTCCTCTGTTATAAATCCAATTAGATATCTTAATATCCAAGAATATGGATTTAGATATTTCAAGGCAAAACCATGGATAAACAAAGATGGAACTATAGTTAAGGTTGGCAGTGTAACCATATTAACTGACATGGCTAGCTTCAAGAGATATATGTTCATTCGCTACCTTCTTCCGTTACAGGTTCTTATTTATATATTTTTCAAGGTTTAAATAATTGAAAATTCAAGATTTAAATTTGTGTTAAGGGAAAATACTAACACTACAACTAATCATTAACTTTAGATTATTTTTTTTTAAATCTTACTTGTTTATAATTTGTTTATAATGTGTCCTTGTTAATATATGATCACCACAATACAATTTAGATGCTGACAAGAGCTTTTATATTTGATAGGGACTCAAATTGGCCAATGTAGTATTTTGCCAATATTTTCAAAAAACATATCTTGAACTCAACAGGAAGATTCAGATTGTGATGCGTTTGGTGGAACTTTACAGACCTTACTTATTCTTCAAGGGCATGTAAGAGTTACTTTAGATAAATTTATCTACAATTAGTGAAACATAGTTTCTTAACAAGTAATCATTCTTGATACTAAATTATCCATAAAACATTTAACACAAAATGTTAATTATTATGGCACACAGATTTGATGATATGAATACTGAGAAATTGCGGAGAGCAGTAAGACAAAGAGAAACAGAAAGAGATTTGTTTAACTTCGATCCCAAAGTAATTGATTGGGAAGATTACTTTATGAACATCTATGTCCCCGGTATCGTCAAGTACATTTTCAATTGATACAAACATTTGATTAAAAATTCATATTTGTTATTAAGATACTATAATACATCGTGGTATTATATATTTAATCATTATCTACTCAAAGGTTGTGTAATTGATATTAGCTAGCTACCAAATAAGATTAATAACTTTTAATAAATTGTGTTATCAAATACAATATCATCATGTATTAATATTTGCTTTCTATTACAATTGATAGTCTCCATTTATTTCATTATGGATTGTAAGATAGAGTCAATATTGGTTCATTTTCTTTCCCCCTTTCTTTGGATTCATTATGAATGTTGTTTAAGATTATTGCACATGGATGTTGGATTGTGGCTAGTACCTTCATTGACCACTTGTAGAAAGAAACAGAGACACCAAAAAAATAATCTATAGTCAATCAGATATGAGACTAGAGAGATCTTTTGAACTTTGAGTTTGGGGGAGAGACTAGCAGATGTGTATTTGGCAAAAAAAAATGAAATAAGATGGGCCAAAAGGTTTGGATTTGTAACATATGATGGAGTCAAGGATGGGTGATGGTTAAAGGATTACCTCATAGATATGAAGCATGATTTATACTTATTGACTATTCTTTTAATTTATTTTTGTTTATATTTTACGATGGAATATTACAATGCATGGATTAATACATCAATAAGCTATGTACATACAAATCAAAAATTTCTTGATAACAAAATTTTAAACTAAAGTGAAAATTTTGTTATAAACCAGAAATTGTTTACAAAATTTCTTGGTTGAATATATATACCGAAAAATTTGTAAATCAAATTTTTAGGTCGAATATATCTTTTCTGATTCTTCAAAAATGTTAAAGTTTCTTATTTGTGTATTTTTATCACCATATGTACGTTTTCCCATCTATGACAAAGAATTGGTTGGATTGATCAGATTTACGTCCACTGTGTAGATATAATTTTCATATAATCAATTGCAATTTGATATCTACTTTAGTTGAGAGATGACATAGATCAATTATTGCGGGCTTGACAATTAGTTAGTTTGTTGTATTGGTGTTCATTTAGAAAAATTGATTAGATCATAGTCTTAGTGTTTCTTATTGTTGTAATTTTAATGTAGATTATATGTATTTGCAGTGTTACTATTTTTATCTCGGTAAAAATACACATTTTTCGTTTAAGTTCTATAAGTTTTTTTTCCTTTTTGGTTTGGTATTTTAAGTAACATTATTTTTTCACTGTTAGCCTTTTTTCTCACTTTTATCAACGACCAGTGTCAGTGTTGCAATAATATGTCTCTCATATTATTCATTCAAAAAATATTCTTCAAACTTTATAAATCGTCTATATGTTTTTTAATTTTCTCTACAACCATTTAGACACATGTATACTCTTATAAACATTGAAATAAATGTATATTCATATAACTAATGATATTATTTTCATCAACTTATAAAGTAGCTTGCAAATACAGGAAATCAAAATTCCGCAACAAAACAAAAAATCAAAACGGCGTTTCGAGACAACGAACAAACACAGTCGTCGCAGTAAGACGACAAAACCACATAAACACGAAGGAAAAACTAAATATATGTAGATATTACTTATATAAAAAAATAAAAAATAAATTTAAAATAAATGATATTGGACCAAAAATTAGTTATAAATCATTCTTATTTAGTAAAAAATGAAAAATCAATCAAAGGATAAAGAGGAAAATAGCATGATGGTTAACGGTTGACCAAGCTTTTGGTTTAGATATGTGACAATATATAAATATGGTATTAAATGAGAATTCATTTATACCGTATTTTATATTAAATTTTATTTTTAAAAAATATAAATTCATATAAATTTTAATGATTTTTAAATTAATTAGTTTTTAAGTAAAGATCTACTTAAACATTATCGCATCATCAACTCAAATGATACATAAGACAACCATTTTACTCGTCATATCATCAAAATTCAGTTTAAAAAACAAACAATTATTTTAAAAATTAAAAGACTAAAATTATCATTTTAAAAATAAGGGATTGATATGTGATGCTCTTCAAGTTGAATTAAGGGGTTTGTACTTGTGTTTGAAGTTGACTTTGAGAGAATATATTTTGTATCTTATTGTGGAGAGTGTATAAATTTTTTATAAATATAATTACAAATAATTGCAAGTTTAGTGGAAATATTCCCATTTTAGTGTAGTGGATTCGCAAGCTTTTGAATCATGATTGACAGATTCAAGTTCTTTATAATTGAAGGGAGGATAATAGATGGGATATGTCTAAGTATTTATTGTGGAGAATCCTTTTATTGAAGGGAGGGTAATAGATGGGCTTCTACGTTTTTTAGCTTTTCATTGATTTGTCGATGTATTTATTGTGGAGAATCCTTTTATAATTTTCGCAATTTGACGATAATTTTTAGACTTACTTGCCTTGTAATCTCCGACTAATTTGATAGTTTTTTTTTTTTTTGGACTTTCGCCTTGTTTTATATAAAAAAAAAAGGATTAATTATAAAATAAATTAAAAAAAAAGTAAATAAAATGGGACGAATATAGGTACAACCAAATCTACATTTGCTTGTCAAAGTACTTGTTTTGCTAAACATCAATGCCGCCCTAAAGGGGAGGCGCCTAAAGCCCTTGTTTTAGGTCTCGCCAGAAAATATTTTTTTTACTTTAATTTTTATACGGTATAGAGGTCCAATAATATATTATCAAAACTCTTTAACCATATGCAGAAACAAAAAAGGCCTCCAAAAAAATGTTAATTTCAATTTTTGGCGTAATCATCATTTGAATTGATACATGTGTTGTGTGTTAATTGTATTATTAGCCGATTAAAATCGATGCAACTATTTATGAGGATGAGGATATTATATTGTGGAAGAATCTTTTAATATTAAATGCATTCATTTTCACTAAAAACCATCTTATATTAAAGGCATTGTTTTTTTACTAAAAATGTCTCTTAAAATCTTTCGTCTGAAACTTTCCTGTCAACACGACAAAAAGTTTTTTCACTATTGACCCTACTTCCTTATTCCTTGCTTTGATTTTATTTTTCATTTTAAATTTTCACTATGTGAGTAGCTTTTGTCGGTGGTCAAAATATATTAAGGTATGTGTTTTTAATTTATTCGTCTCTTTTTCATCTGTAATATGTTAAGTATTAAGTAAATATTTATATTCTAAATTATACACTAATTGACATACTTAATTATATAAGAAAGTTATATTCTTTTCTAATTGCATATATTATATATAGAATAATGTTAACAATTTCTGTGACTGTCGCTTCAGCAGAAAGAAGTTTTTTGAAACTCAAATTAATTAAATCGTATCTAAGATCAACGATGTCACAAGAAAGATTAAATTGATTAATTTTATTATCGATTGAAAAAGAATTGTTAAACAAAATTGATTACAATAATTTGATAAATGATTTTACATCAAAAAAAAGTACAATAATATTAATTTTAAATAAAAATATTAATAATTTACTTATTAACTTTAAAAAAGCTCATCTGATAATTTCACTTTAGACTTCATAATGGGTTGGGTCAACCTGCTTAAACATGTATTTTGGAATAGGAAATATTAAGTGAATATAGAAGCTGACACTACCCTTACCGTAAAGTACAAGAAGCAATAAGCAAGAATCACACGTTTATTAGTGAAGATTTTTTATTCAAATTCTTCTAAATAAGTAAACTAAGATAAAATTGTTACCGTGAAGATTCATATTGAAATTCTTCTAAATAATCAATCCACTTGAGTTGAATTGGTTGATTACCCAATTATTGGTTTGATAATGCAAATGTAAAATTAAATTGCATTGATTATTTGGCACCGTACTCACATTGAAAATGAATACTTGATGTCCCCTTGAAATCCCAAACGTCACTCAAGCTTCACATATGTCATTTGGTGGAGGAGATATTGGTGTAATTTGGTACAGTTTCAAAATGTTAGGCTCAACAAAATACGTAGTACACTGTTGGAGATCATGTGCAATCTTAGTATCACCGATTTTGTTTTGACATGTGTCACATGTTCGGGCGACCAACAAATTAGGCAGAAAGCTTCACATTTAAACTTTCATAGTTAGACGTATTCGTCGGTTATAATAAGAAGTTTGCATTATAATTGGATCTTTAATTTTAAAGTAAATAATAATAATGATAACAATAATAATAATAAAAAATAATTGGTATGGTGAACTGTCACATTTATTAGTCCGCAAATTACAAAACACCGATATTTGAAAATTCGTCCAAATTTTGACCACAAGGTGCCACATAGCATAGATGGGTCCAGAAATTTTTCGTGATAAAATATGTTGACAAAAATATATATTTTAAGTTTTTATAAATTAAAATTTTATGACACTAAAACACCTCAATTATTATGGATAATTTTTCCTTCTTAACATATGACAATGATTTTTTATCATTGTATGTGTTTAATGTTAAAAGTCTGATACAATTAAAAGGATATATAGTAAAAATTACTACCAATTAAAAAGAAATATGATAAAAATTGCCACTTTAATTTATATAGAGATAACAACTATTTTATTTTATAGCTTCAAAACAAAATTTATTAGACATTTGTCTTTAAAAAATTTCTTCCTTTGTGGAGCAAGAGCCCCATATCAATAAATCCGTCAATTAATGTTAGTTGTTAAATAGTTAGTAGAAATGGAGAAATGTTAGCGGTATATGTTGAACTTTTGACCTCCTAATTAGTACTTTATTAGTGTCTTTTAGCTCATAGACCATAATTAGAGAGAAAGAGTTATATATTAAAGTAATAATTAAGTTTTGAGTTGATTTTAACTTTTAGTAAAATATTAATAATATTAAAAAATATTAATTAATATCATTAACTACTAAATCTATATAAGTTTAAGTTTGCGGTACTAACATCTGTATTTTTCTAATTTTTATATCAAATCGATATTAATTGATTATGTATTTGAATTCTCAATTGAGATAGTTAAAGGTGATTTTATAGTTCTACAATTGATTTTGATGCACGATAAGATTTTAGATTTGAATTGATTTTATCTCTAGAGTTTCTTCTAATTTGAAGATAAAATTTATAACTTTTTATTTCAAACATAACTTTTATATTTAAATTTATTGTTTAACCTTTTTTTTTATGTAAAATTATATAAACATAAATTATTTTACCTTAAACTTACTTTTAAATAAAATCAATTAATTCAAAAATTAAATACAATTATCTTTTAATTGCATAAGAAAAAACTAAATACAGTTAACCACTATTCTTTATATACATACATAAATAAATAAATAAAATTAATTACATTTTTCTTGTAATTGGGTGAAGAGGTAGTAGCATACATGTGACATGCATGTCTATAAAGGTATATGATATCACCTTCTAGGCATTAATTGCAATTCCCCAACAACAACATTTGTCCTTCAAAATTTGTTTCATTTGAAAATTTTCTGCCTCTATCTCCAACCTCTAATGGAATTGGGAAGCATAATGCAGTTTCTTGAGGGCAGGACCATTTTAGTCACCGGTGCCACCGGCTTCCTCGCAAAAAGTATCACTATCTTTTTCTAAGTCCTATGACAAATATATAGTTTTTCTAAAATGAAATATAAGTAAAAAAATATTTTGAAAAATTTATATATCTGATAAAATATTTTAGATCATACACATCAATTTTTCAAATACATTTGTTTTATATTTCATTTCGGATTAAGTATTGTACATGCATTGAAACTCTCATTTAATAACTTGTTATGATGTGTATATTTATTTGTGCATGGTTCTGCAGTATTTGTGGAAAAGATATTGAGGGTTCAACCAAATGTGAAGAAACTTTACCTTCTTCTAAGAGCTAAAGATTCTGAATCTGCTACTCAACGCTTATGCACTGAGGTGATGAATGAACGTTTGCATATTATTACATTAACTTCCTTTAATTTCTTTGAAAGTTATAAAAATATTAATCTTATTCATATGAAAAAACGTTTATGTTTTCTGTTGTATCTTTAAAATGCAAAAATGCTCTGTTTTCACTATGCATGCTTAATAAATTTGTGTGTGATATGTAGATCATAGGGAAGGACTTGTTCAAATTATTGAAGGAAAATTTGGGTACAAAATTCGACTCATTTATCTCTGAAAAGTTGACTGTGGTGCCCGGAGACATTTCTCAAGAGGGTTTGAATTTGAAGGAATCAATTCTAGAAGAGGATATTTGCAATCAAACAGATGTTATAATTAATTTAGCTGCAACAACTAAATTTGATGAAAGGTATATATATATTTAAGGTGATATAGTAATTTAGAGTTTTTTCTATATAAAAAATTTAAGATATGCATTTTTTGCATTTATTCTTCAATAATTGTTATTAAATGCAGATACGATGTTGCATTGGGTATAAATACATTAGGAGCCAAACATGTTTTGAGCTTTGCCAAAAAATGTGCTAGATTAAAAGTGCTTGTCCACGTTTCGACAGGTTGGTGTACATACCCATGAAGTAGTCTCTGTTTTGTGCTTATGGCTTATACCTTGTAGACAGCTTTTAATTTTTTTTTTTACTAAAATAAAATTAATTATCAAGATCAAATAATTAATTAGAGACTACTTTTTGATATTTTTATGTGAAATGGAAGTTAATTTTTTTGTTTGTTTTTTAGTGAAAATCATTTTATTATTTTTCTTCTTCGTCTACTATACTCATTAAAATTATATTATTTTTTCGTCAAGTACTTAAATTTGATTTGCAAAAGTTTATATGAATAAATAAAAAAAACAAATGCAAAAAAATAAATAAATTAATACTTCATTATACTATTATATTTTAATGGATAATATGTTACTTAAAACACAAGTGAAGTTCTAAATAAATTAAAATTTTCAAATTATTTCCTTGTTATTGCTATCTCTTGCAGCCTATGTGTGTGGTGAGAGAGGAGGACTCATCCTTGAGGATCCTCATCCCTTTGGTGTGTCACTAAATGGAGTGCATGGACTAGACATTTGTATGGAAAAGAAATTGGTGGAGTGGAAATTGAAAAAGCTTCAAGCAGAGGGAGCAACAGAACATAATATTGAAGTGGCCATGAAGGACTTGGGTATGGAAAGGTAATCAAATAAGTGGAAATTACTAGATTCGAATGTAGTTACACCTATTAATTAATCTTTAGTAATTAATTTGAGATGGATCGACTTTAATTTTTTACTAAATTATTTACAAATAATTTTCATCATTGATTTAAGATCGAACAATTAAGATCAATAACTCTATTATAGAGTTAATATGTGGAATCTGAAGTCAAACTTGTTGCCTCACTAATTATATTTTTTAATATTTGAATGATCATAAATTAATAAATACCAAAAATTGAGTTTTTTTTATTTAAAAAAAACATTAAATATGTTTGATTGTATCTTAATTAATTTGTCAGAGCTAAAGAATATGGATGGCCAAACACTTACGTGTTTACAAAAGCAATGGGAGAAATGCTTGTAGAAGCTTCCAAAGAAAATATATCACTTGTTATTCTACGCCCTACCATTGTTACTAGCACTTATAGAGAACCTTTTCCTGGATGGGTTGAAGGTTTAAGGTAAATCATCAAATTTAATTTTATTCTAAAATAAATAAATAAAATTAATTAGTCATAGAATTGTTTTTATTTTTTTTAATTTCTCTAATTTTGGTGTCTCTTACAATTAATAAAGAAATTAGAGAATTTTTTTCCTTTAATATACCATAATGTTTTGAGTCTCAATTATCAACCATTTTTTTTATTTTGGAAATTTTATATAGAACCATAGACAGTATAACTGCTGCTTATGGTAAAGGAAAATTAACAAGCTTCATGGCGGATCTTGACGCAGTTTTTGACGTGGTGAGTCACATAATAAAATCTCCTTCCTATAATTCTATAAATAAATGAAACTTTTCTTTTAATCAATATTAATTCCATAAATTACTATATTAATTAATTAATTAATATTTGAATTTGGAGCAGATACCAGCAGACATGGTGGTGAATACAATTATAGTGGCCATGATGGCTCATGCAAATCAACCTAGTGATGATCATATAATATATCATGTAGGTTCCTCCGTTAGAAATCCAATTAAATATCGTAGTTTCAAAGACTATAATGTTAGATATTTCACGGAAAAACCTTGGATAAACAAGGATGGAAAACCAGTTAAGGTTGGTAAAGTTACCATGTTTAATAACATGGCTGACTTCCGAAGATACATGTTCATACGTTACGTGCTTCCTTTAAAGGTACTTTTTAACATTAAATCCTTAATATTTACAATTCACAATTTTTTTTAAAAAAAAATTTATTCATGAAGTCATAGTCGCCTCCTCTAAGTTATGGTTAAATTAAATGTCACATATAAATTTTCTTTCTTTTGTAAAAAAAAATTGATTTACTCTCCAATCAATTACTCGTGTCTTGCATTTATTATTTGATAAGTTAACCACGGTCAATTAAAATCATTCACGTGTAACTATGTCAAATTTATATTTATTTTTTAAAATAATAGAGTAGAAGTAACAGATTTTAATTAACTGTGGGTAATTTATCTATAATTTTTTAAAAGACATTCTTGAATTTATTTTTAAGATTCAATATATTTTTAGTCTCTAGAATATTAAGACATTTTAAGTTTAGTTCATAAAAAAGATTATTCACTTTTAATCTCTATTTTGATGTTATACAGATGTTAATTAAGGAATACAAATATCAATATTTTACACACAAAAAAAAATTCAAAATATGAACTAAAAGTAAAGAAAAAACATTTATAGACTAAAAAGTGAAATATAAAGAATTTATAGAAATAAAATTTTAAAAATTTATTTTAGCCTTTATTTAATAAGTAGTGAAATACAGAGAATTTAGTTTTTTTTTTTATTAAAGGGTTGAGAGTATTTTCGTTCCAATGGGTTGAAAATTGAGAGGCTTGAAATATATACTATTACAAAATATTTATAAAAAATGAGACCTAAATACATGGTAATATAAAAAGAAAAATTAGGCTCAAAGCCCTTTACTTGCTGGTTTGGGCCGGCCCAGTTACCCAATCTCTCAAATTGTGTTTCTTTTATATATATATATATATATATATATATATATATATATATATATATATATTATCTAAACCTTTTGATTAAAATTAAACAATTTAAATTTTAAAATCAGAATTTTTTGTTTTAAAAAAAAAATCAAATTACATCTTGAAATTTGAGTTCAAACCGCACTCAATTTAAATCGTAAATTTTTCTTAGTACCAACAACGTGCTAATAGAGTTTGCATTTATCAGGGACTAGAGATGGCGAATTCAATTTTATGTCAATATTTTGAAGGCATATATCTTGACCTTAACAGAAAAATCAATACGGTTATGCGATTAACTGATCTATATCTCCCATACTTGTTCTTCAATGGCGTGTAAGTTAATTAATAATTTATTAACAGCTAAATTAAAATATAACACTATATAGTATCTGTTTAATATTCGTTAATTAATTAACTAAGAGTGTTTGTTTTGCACACAGATTTGATGATATGAATACACAAAAATTGCTATTAGCTGCAAAACAAGGAGGGGTAGAAATGAATTTGTTTTACTTTGACCCTATTATTATTGATTGGGATAATTACTTCATGAATATCCACATTCCTGGTATCTTCACTTATGCCTTCAAGTGATGTGTGCGTGATAAGTATTTTTCATTGGCAATTGTTGATTTATATATCTTTTATGAATAAATCTTGTATTTTTGTTGGATTAATACAAACTTGTGCCAACCATATTATACTTTAATCTGTAACAAATTATTATATATAATTATTGATCATATTTATTTCAAAAGCTGATTGTATAAGAAAATAATTTTTACTTCTAATTAAAGTGATTTGACAAAATTACGATCGGTTAATGTGATTTTATAAAAGCTAAAAAATGTAGTTTTTGAAAATCACATAGTTTATCGTGATTTTCGTAATTCTAACCAAACATTACCAACTCTATTTTAAATTGAATTTAGAAATGTAGATAATTTGTTCAATATAATGAAAAATGTGTTGATTGTTATTATTGGATGTTTTGTTTGATGTATCTAATATTATCGATTTAATTTAATCAAAATGTGGTAATAGATAGGGATACTCGATATTAAGAGAATACGAATATTAAAGTGACTAGTTACATAGGTATGAGGGTAAATATGGTAGTTTTCAAAATATAAATAC
>JBBPBP010000002.1:46494686-46523219 GCA_037974735.1 Cicer chorassanicum | reverse complement strand
ATATATATATATATATATATATATATAAAGATTTAATTTTGGTATCACTAATCAATATTTCATTTGATGGGATTTAATTCCTAATTTAGTTCCGGAAGACTTTTTCTATAATATGATGGGTCTTCTCATTTTTCATTTTTCTTATCTCATGGGTTTGGTCTATGCCTTCCATTTTTAATAAGTTTATGTGTGCTAAAGATGATCCATGGTGGTAGGCGTCAATTTAGTTAGATGTTATTTGGGGGTTCATGACAGAATTACTTATTGTAATTCATGTTAACTTAAATAACATTGTTGCTCTAACTTGTAATATGCTTATAGTTCACAATACAAATGAGATTATGAGAATATATCAAAATTAGAACCAATTGTAAATTCCGTGGATCATTTCACCAATTATATTTACATTGGATCACCACTAATTATTAGAGATAGTATTGTACTCTTCCGGACTCAATTATAATAAAAAAAATTACCTACTTTAACACTTATTTAAGATAGTAGATAAATGTATTTAATTTTTTGATAAAAAGAAAACACATTTATTTGACTTATCTCTAATAATTAACGGACATTTTCTCACAATATTAAGCAATTAATTTAATAATACTTTTTAAATAACATGAAATATATACGAATAAGTTAGTTGGTATTTGAATTCAATAAAAATAAACACCTTTATGTTTAAAATTGAGCCTGAAGATCGTGTTTTATTATAATAGCTATAATAAAATTGGCCATTAATGAATTGAATTTGATTTCAGGGCAAATGTTTATGGATGGCCAAACACATATGTGTTTACGAAGGCAGTGGGGGAGATGGTCGTGGAACAATTAAAAGGAAACTTATCTGTTGTTATTTTGCGTCCTACCATTGTTACAAGTACATTCAAAGAACCTTTTCCTGGTTGGTCCGAAGGAATCAGGTAAATATAAACACTTTAATTACCTTCTTATTTTTATATTATAAATTAAATATATATCTTTAATTTTTACCATTTTTATACAACAACATCAATTATTATTATAAAACTAGATGAATATAAAATGAAGTCTCTTCAATTCGTAGACAATTTGAATTATAAAGAGTGTTTTTAATTAAATAATAAGCAGTTTGGTTAATCTTACGTTTAACATGTAAAAAGTTTAAATCATAAAAGCAAATCATTAAAGTTAATACAATCTCCAATAATAGAAATTACATAGGTGGAAAATTATTTGTGAGCGCTTAACGACATGACTACTTTTGAAACATCTGATTACGCTATAAAATTAATTAAAAAAACATGTATTTTGTAAATTCAAAACCCTTCTACATAGCTCAAGCTTCTGCTACATCAAAATCTAGTAATGAAATGACTTGTCAGTAGTTAACAGCAACCATTACACTATTAACGCCTCTCACTACAACACCAATACCCCACTTACTCTACTCATCAGACATATTACATCAACATTACGCTTATAACAACTACTAAAGGGAGGTGTCCAATGAACATCAGATATAGGCAAAATGGAACCTTCACTTAGCGTCTCCAACAACGCCATACTAACACTAATAAAATTAACAATTTATGTGCCTTTTGAACAACAACAATCACATCAACATCAATCCCCTCGACATTTTGTATTTTTTGTGGACCATTTTTCATATTTCATACTTGGAATCATGTGAATTAAATATTGATCTTAAAGGGGAAGCAAATTTACTTTGACAAGTGACACTCTATAAACAGATGTGGATTGTATCATTATGTTGCCCTAAAAAATTATAAATGAATCATAAATAATTTCTTTTTAAAAAGTATCAGTTTTTAATGGTTTTTTTTCACGTAGAATCCTCCAAGTAAAAATGAGTGAGTTTTGGAATATTTTTATTTGCCTCAACGCTGAATATCGTGATGCATGAGATCCAATTCAAACGTAATATCATACTTGTGAGGTTTCTTAGACCAAATCTTATGAGCATTTTGATAAGGAAGACAATTATCTCTCATACATGAATTAGATGGACATCTCCTACTCTCCAAATACCAACTTTTTAAATACTTTTTCTCTGATTAAAACCTTTCACAACCAATTTTGTTTTGTATCTTGGTTGAGAACTATTCTCTTATGTCTTTATCTTGTATTCCCATTTGTTCTTGAGTGCTTTTTTGCCCTTAGACAACTTTACCAAATCAAATATGTGATTCTCATGCAAGGAATTCATCTCTTCTTGCATGACCTTCAACCACTTTTCTTTATCAACATTTGTAATAGCCTCTTGGTAGTACTCTAGATCTCCACTATCAGTGGTCATCACATACTCATATGGAGGATATCTTTGAGAAGGTTGACGTTCTCTAGTAGATCTTCTCAACTCAAATTCAACAGGTGGCTCAGTTGGAACCTGCTCATCATGGTGAGGTACATGATCATCAGTTACATTCTCATCATCTACCTGTATATCTCCCCTACCAACAACAGTTTATGTAGGGGGCTTAGCTACAACATCAATGTAACTTATAGAATTTGATTTATGTTTCTCAGCTTTATCAAAATCTTTAATAGCCTGGTCTTCAAAAGATATCACAACTCGGCTTTTGATAATTTTCTTTTGAATCAGATCTCACAATCTATAACCAAATTCTTTACCACCATAACCGACGAACACACATTGTTTGGATTTACTATCAACCTTGGACCTCTCATCTCTTGGAATGTGAACAAAACATTTGCAACCAAACACTCTCAAATGACAATAAGAGATATCCTATCCTGCCCACACTCTATTTGAAACATCACCATCAAGTGGAATACAAGGGGAAAGATTGATCAAATCAACTGCAGTTTTCATTGCTTCACACCAAAAGGATTTCGATAATTTTTCAGGAAAGAGCATACATCTAATTCTGTCATTAATTGTACGATTTATTGTCTCTACAACACCATTATATTGAGGTGTCTTTGGAACTGTTTTCTTAAGCCTCATTCCATGCTCTTTACAATACTCTTCAAAATGACCTATGTATTCACCACCGTTATCTGATCGAACACATTTCAATTTCCTTTGTTTTTCTCTTTCAACACTTGCATGAAAATCCTTGAAGACTCCAAATACTTGGTTTTTGGATTTCAAAGGAAAAGCCTACACTTTTCTAGAGTGGTCGTTAATAAAAGTAACAAAATATGATGCACCACCAAGAGATTTACTATCCATCATACAAACATCAGTATGAACTAAATCAAAAATATTTTGCCTCATATGAGTGCAAGTTTTTAGGGACGTACCTTTCACATGAAGAAAATTTTTCTTCACAAGTATGTTGAGTCATTTCTCACTCAAGTGACCAAGGTGCATATGTCATAAATCAGAATAGGCATCTTCAATTGCATTCACTTCTTCCTTGCATAGCTTCGTAGGTATCCTATAGAGAGAAGTAGAACTTTGCGCCTTTGCAACCACCCGGGATCCTTTGGTGATTTTACATATACCACCATTACCAAAGTAAGTGTGATAACTCTCAATATCCAAGGCTTTCATCGAAAACAAATTGAGACGCATATTAAGAACATGTCTAATATTCTTTTATTGAAGCTTGCAATAAATCTCAGTTTCAACCTTAACATCTCCAATACCAATGATTTTACGTACTCCTTCATATCCCATTTTTATCGTGCCAAAATCACCAACACTGTAAGATGATAAGAAATCACGCCTAAGATAACATGATATAAGGAACCCGAATCAATAATCCAAGTTGAATCCTTAGATGCAAGGTTTATGGAATTATCATCACAAACAATGTAAACATCACTAATAGATGCAACTGTTGTTGTATCTTTATCATATTTCTTCTATTTGTCTTCATTTCTTTCTCTTGATTGATCTCTCTTAAGGAACCTACAATTTCTTTTTTATGAGACTTGCTTTGCCACAATCATAGCATATCACTTCTTTTCTAGTCCTCGACTTACTTCATGACTTGCTACGAATTTCAGAGTTGTCGCGTCTATGGAAGTGTCTAGATTGAGTTCTCTCCCGTGAATCTGTAACTAGTGTTTATGACTTTGAGGAAGAACCCATCAAACCACGTCCTTTCTTTAAGCTTTTTCATTCAACATGCTCTCTTTAACTATTGACATTTTCAACTTTCCATTCGGAGCTGAATTGGTCAATGTCACAACAAGGACTTCTCTATTATCAGGCAATGAACTCAACAATAACAACGCTTGCAACTCATCATCTAATTTAATATATGTCGTTGTCAACTGATTCACTGTATTTTGAAAAATACTAATATGCTCTGCCATTGAATCCCCATCTTTGTATTTGATATTTACAAGCTTCCGAATCAAGATTGCTTTATTGTGCACATTCTTTTATCCATACAACTCTTTTAATTTCTCCCACATCTTGTTAGCATCTATTTCAGTTTCAACATGTGTATATAATCTCAGATCCAACCACTGTCTGATCAAGGCCACTACCTTTCTATTCATCTTTTTCTAGTCAACGTCAAATTTATCTTTGGGTTTAGCAGTGTCACTCTCAATAGGATCATACAAATCTTTACTGTATAACTTGTCTTCCATGAGAGTCTTCAAAATTGTGTAATTAGAAGAGCTGAGTTTAATCATATTCGGACTTTTATTTTCCTCCTCCATTTCAATGCACAAACCAAACCAACCGAACTCTAATACCACATAGTTGGGAAAAAATCAGAGATAATTATCTCAATAATGCAGAATACTATTTCCACCATTGTATATAAATGGCCAAACAAAAAGTTCAATTCCAAAGAGCAACAATAATTGACAAAAAATTAAACATGAGACAAACATAATTTTTAACGTGGAAAAGTTCCTCAAATTGAGATAATAAAAACCATGGGTCCTAGTCTAGTAAAAACACTTCCACTATAATAATTAATGGATACACTAGAGTCTTCCTAGTAACACTAGGGAACATCAATCAACAATATTCATCACAAAAAGGTAAAAACCAAACAAATAACAAACAATCTTCCACTAAAGTGAGTATTCTAAAGTTACTTTCAGAGAAGATTAAACTATTAAGACTGTATATTAAAAGAACAAACTCAATAGTAAAAATAACATACTAAAACTGTAGATCAAACGGAACAAATTTGCCACACGCCTATTACTACCAAAACCAAGTTTTTCTTCCTTCCCTCTGTTTCTTTTTTCTCTTCCCCGCGGCAATCCTATTTTCAATTTTTCGCACAATTGCATTTTATTTTTTTGACTTATGGATTTATCCCTTTTTTTTTTTTTCTTTTTCACGTGAACCAAACCCAATTAAAACACATTTTTCCTCTTTTTTTCTTTCTTTAATAATAATAACAATACTAATACTAATAATAATTATAAATAATAATACTAGTAAAGTTAATAGATTTCACTTGAAGAGTGAACTCACCCAACATCAAACACTTACTAATACCATATATGGCTTTTAGCCCTTCCAATGGCCAATGCTTTACTTGTATTCCACTAAATCAATATATTTGTTGAATATAGATACAATTAATATTGCTCGATGCTATCATTTAATTAAACATATGCTTACTTATTTAATTAATTGTTGAGTTATAAACTTCAGAATTTGCGAAAATTATAATAAAGTAATTTAACTAGTCAATACAGATCAAAGGTTAACAAGATATATTACCAACTAGAAGAAAAAAAATGTTCCATATTCATTTATCAATACTTTGCTTTTTGATAAGACCTCATCACATCACAATAAAAAATAAAAAATAAAAAAACAGAGCACTCAACAATGTTGCACACTTTTTTTTTTTTAATTGTTCGATCTTTCAAACGATTGATCTTTAATTAAAATTTATTAACCACTTGAGTACGTATACACAAATTTGATTAGCTAGAAAATTATTACTGTAATATGTACTATAAGTCATGTGTGAAATTGAAAATGTTTGCTAATAAAAAATATTTTCTTTTAATGTTTTGTTTTATAGAACCATTAACAGTTTAGCTGTTGCTTATGGGAAAGGAAAACTATCATGTTTCCTTGGAGATCTCGACTGTGTTGTTGATGTGGTGAGTTTTTGTATTAAATCCATTTTGGTGTATACATAAATTTTTTCTAATGTTTTTTCCATTTCTAATCTCATTTCAATATACTATGAATTTGATAAGCAGACACCAGCTGATATGGTGGTGAATGCAATATTAGTGGCTATGGTAGCTCATGCAAATCAACCTAGTGATACTTTATATCATGTGGGTTCCTCTGTTATAAATCCAATTAGATATCTTAATATCCAAGAATATGGATTTAGATATTTCAAGGCAAAACCATGGATAAACAAAGATGGAACTATAGTTAAGGTTGGCAGTGTAACCATATTAACTGACATGGCTAGCTTCAAGAGATATATGTTCATTCGCTACCTTCTGCCGTTACAGGTTCTTATTTATATATTTTACAAGGTTTAAATAATTGAAAATTCAAGATTTAAATTTGTGTTAAGGAAAAATACTAACACTACAACTAATTATTAACTTTAGAATTTTTTTTTTTAAAAAAATCTTGTTTATAATGTGTCCTTGTTAATATATGATCACCACAATACAATTTAGATGCTGACAAGAGCTTTTATATTTGATAGGGACTCAAATTGGCCGATGTAGTATTTTGCCAATATTTTCAAGCAACTTATCTTGAACTGAATATGAAGATTCAGATTGTGATGCGTTTGGTGGAACTTTATAGACCTTACTTATTCTTCAAGGGCATGTAAGAGTTACTTTAGATAAATTTTTCTACAATTAGTGATACATAGTTTCTTAACAAGTAATCATTCTTTATACTAAATTATCTATAAAACATTTGACACAATATGTTAATTATTATGTCACACAGATTTGATGATATGAATACTGAGAAATTGCAGAGAGCAGTAAGACAAAGTGAAACAGAGAGAGATTTGTTTTACTTTGATCCCAAAGTGATTGATTGGGAAGATTATTTTATGAACATCTATGTCCCCAGTATCGTCAAGTACATTTTCAAGTGATACAAACATTTGATTAAAAATTCATATTTGTTATTAAGATACTACAATACATCGTGGTATTCTATATTTAATCATTATCTACTCAATCAAAGGTTGTGTAATTGATATTAGCTAGCTACCAAATAAGAATAATAATTTTTAATAAATTGTGTTATCAAATAAAATATCATCATGTATTAATATTTGCTTTCTATTACAATTGATAGTCTCCATTTATTTCATTATGGATTGTAAGATAGAGTCAATATTGGTTCATTTTCTTTCCCCCTTTCTTTGGATTTATTATGAATGTTGTTTAAGATTATTGCACATGGATGTTGGATTGTGGCTAGTACCTTCATGGACCACTTGTAGAAAGAAACAGAGACACCAAAAAAATTATCTATAGTCAATCAGATATGAGACTAGAGAGATCTTTTGAACTTTGAGTTTGGGGGAGAGACTAAGAGATGTGTATTTGGCAAAAAAATGAAATAAGATGGGCCAAAAGGTTTGGATTTGTGACATATGATGGAGTCAAGGATGGGAGATGGTTAAAGGAATACCTCATAGATATGAAGCATGATTTATACTTATTGACTATTCTTTTGATTTATTTTTGTTTATATTTTACTATGGAATATTACAATGCATGGATTAATACATCAATAAGCTATGTACATACAAATCAAAAATTTCTTGATAACAAAATTTTAAACTAAAGTGAAAATTTTGTTATAAATCAGAAATTGTTTACAAAATTTCTTGGTTGAATATATATACCGAGAAATTTGTAAATCAAATTTTTAGGTCGAATATATCTTTTCTGATTTTTCAAAAATGCTAAAGTTTCTTATTTTTGTATTTTTATCACCATATGTATGTTTTCCCATCTATGACAAAGAATTGGTTGGATTGATCAGATTTACGTCCACTGTGTAGATATAATTTGCACATGATCAATTGCAATTTGATATCTACTTTTGTTGAGAGATGACATAGATCAATTATTGCGGGCTTGACAATTAGTTAGTTTGTTGTATTGGTGTTCATTTAGAAAAATTGATTAGATCATAGTCTTAGTGTTTCTTATTGTTGTAATTTTAATGTAGATTATATGCATTTGCAGTGTTACTATTTTTATCTTGGTAAAAATACACATTTTTCGTTAAAGTTCTATAAGTTTTTTTTTCTTTTTTGGTTTGGTATTTTAAGTTACATTATTTTTTCACTGTTAGTCTTTTTTCTTACTTTTATCAACGACCAGTGTCAGTGTTGCAATAATATATCTCTCGTATTATTCATTCAAAAAATATTCTTCAAACTTTATAAATGGTCTATATGTTTTTTAATTTTCTCTACAACCATTTAGACACATGTATACTCTTGTAAACATTGAAATAAATGTATATTCATATAATTAATGATATTATTTTCGTCAACTTATAAAGTAGCTTGCAAAGACACAAAATCAAAATTCCGCAACAAAACAAAAAATCAAAACGGCGTTTCGAGACAACGAACAAACACAACCGTCGCAGTAAGACGACAAAACCACAAAAACACGCAGGAAAAACTAAATATATGTAGAAATAACTTAAATAAAATAAAAATTAAAATAGATGATTTTGGACCAAAAATTAGTTATGAATCATTCTTATTTAGTAAAAAATGAAAAATCAATCAAAGGATAAAGAGGAAAATAGCATGATGGTTAACGGTTGACCAAGCTTTTGGTTTAGGTATGTGACAATATATAAATATGGTATTAAATGAGAATTCATTTATACCGTATTTTATATTAAATTTTATTTATTTTTAAATATAAATTCATATAAATTTTAATGATTTTTAAATTAATTAGTTTTTAAGTAAAGATCTACTTAAACATTATCGCATCATCAACTCAAATGATACATAAGACAACCATTTTACTCGTCGTATTATCAAAATTCAGTTTAAAAAACAAACAATTATTTTAAAAATTAAAAGACTAAAATTATCATTTTAAAAATAAGGGATTAATATGTGATGCTCTTCAAGTTGAATTAAGGGGTTTGTACTTGTGTTTGAAGTTGACTTTGAGAGAATATATTTTGTATCTCATTGTGGAGAGTGTATAAATTTTTTATAAATATAATTACAAATAATTGCAAGTTTAGTGGAAATATTTCCATTCTAGTGTAGTGGATTCGCAAGCTTTTGAATCACGATTGACAGATTCAAGTTCTTTATAATTGAAGGGAGGATAATAGATGGGTTACGTCTACGTATTTATTGTAGAGAATCCTTTTATTGAAGGGAGGATAATAGATGGGCTACGTTTACGTTTTTTAGCTTTTCATTGATTCGTCTACGTATTTATTGTGGAGAATCCTTTTATAATTTTCGCAATTTGACGATAATTTTTAGACTTACTTGCCTTGTAATCTTCGACTAATTTGATAGTTTTTATTTTTTTTGTTGGACTTTCGCCTTGTTTTATATAAAAAAAAAGGATTAATTATAAATAAAAAATAAATAAATAAATAAATAAAATGGGACGAATATATGTACAACCAAATCTACATTTGCTTGTCAAAGTACTTGTTTTGCTAAACATCCAGGTCGCCCCAAAGGGGAGGCGCCTAAAGCCCTTGCTTTAGGTCTCGCCAGAAAATAACTTTTTTACTTTAATTTTTATACGGTATAGAGGTCCAATAATATATTATCAAAACTCTTTAACCATATGCATAAACAAAAAAGGCCTCCAAAAAAATTTTAATTTCAATTTTTGGCGTAATCATCATTTGAATTGATACATGTGTTGTGTATTAATGTATTATTAGCCAATTAAAATCGATGCAACTATTTATGAGGATGGAGATATTATACCGTGGAAGAATCTTTTAATATTAAATGCATTCATTTTCACTAAAAACCATCTTATACTAAAGTCATTGTTTTTTACTAAAAATGTCTCTTAGAATCCTTCGTCTGAAACTTTCTTGTCAACACGACAAAAAGTTTTTTCACCCTTGACCCTACTTCCTTATTCCTTGCTTTGATTTTATTTTTCATTTTAAATTTTCACTGTGTGATTAGCTTTTGTCGGTGGTCAAAATATATTAAGATATGTGTTTTTAATTTATTCGTCTCTTTTTCATCTATAATATGTTAAGTATCAAGTAAATATTTATATTCTAAATTATACACATACTTAATTATACAATGAAAATTATACACTAATTGACGTATTCGTCGGTTATAATAAGAAGTTTGCATTATAATTGGATCTTTAATTTTAAAGTAAATAATAATAATGATAACAATAATAATAAAAAAAAATAATTGGTATGGTGAACTGTCACATTTATTAGTCCGCAAATTACAAAACACCGGTATTTGAAAATTCGTCCAAATTTTGACCACAAGGTGCCACATAGCATAGATGGGTCCAGAAATTTTTCGTGATAAAATATGTTGACAAAAATATATATTTTAAGTTTTTATAAATTAAAATTTTATGACACTAAAACACCTCAATTATTATGGATGATTTTTCCTTCTTAACATATGACAATGAATTTTTTTCATTGTATGTGTTTAATGTTAAAAGTTTGATACAATTAAAAGGATATATAGTAAAAATTACTACCAATTACAAAGATATATGATAAAAATTACCACTTTAATTTATAGAGAGATAACAACTATTTTTTTTATAGCTTCAAAACAAAATTTGTTAGACCTTTGTCTTTAAAAAAATTCTTCCTTTGTGGGGGCAAGAGCCCCATGTCAATAAATCCGTCAATTAATGTTAGTTGTTAAATAGTTAGTAGAAATGGAGAAATGTTGGCCTATATATTGAATTTTTTACCTCTTATTTAATACTCTATTAGTGTCTTTTAGCTTATAGACCATAATTAGAGAGAAAGAGTTATAAATTAAAGTAATAATTAAGTTTTGAGTTTGATTTTAACTTTTAGTAAAATATTAATAATATTAAAAAGGCTAAATACCACCCGTAGTCCTTTAATTTTATTTTGGTTAACGATTTAGTCCTTTATCTTTTTATCTTTTTAAATAATTTCAGCATTATCTTTTAAATGGAATTCCGTTAAGAAAAAGTTAAAAAATCTCTCATCTAGATCATTGTATATGTTTATCAAACCTCTAGGAACGATTATAACTGATCTAAAGTGATGTCTATGGAGTATAAATACTCATAACTTCAGTTTTAAAGAATCAATCATACTGCCAAACTTAGAACAAACTTTGAATATTTTTCTGAAATATCTTCAAAACGTAAAGGATAACTTTTTCTGAACACGGATGAGCGATTTTTTTAACTTTTTCTTAACGAAATCTCACTTAAAGGGTAACGTTGAAATTATTTAAAAAGATAAATGACCATATCAGAAAAAAAAAAAAAAAGTTAAGGAACACGGGTGGTATTTAACCTATTAAAATATATTAATTAATAATATTGTTTACTAAAAAAATAGTCTATATAAGTTTAAGTTTGCGGTACTAACATCTGTATTTTTCTAATTTTTATATCAAATTGATATTAATTGATTATGTATTTGAATTCTCAATTGAGATAGTTAAAGGTGATTTTATAGTTTTACAATTGATTTTGATGCACGATAAGATTTTAAATTTGAATTGATTTTATCTCGAGAGTTTCTTCTAATTTGAAGATAAAATTTATAACTTTTTATTTCAAACATAACTTTTATATTTAAATTTATTGTTTAATCTATTTTTTATCTAAAATTATATAAACATAAATTATTTTATCTTAAATTTACTTTTAACTAAAATCAATTTATTCAAAAATTAAATACAATTATCTTTTAATTGCATAAGAAAAAACTAAATACAGTTAACCACTATTCTTTATAATAAATAAATAAATAAATAAAATTAATTACACTTTTTCTTGTAATTGGGTGAAGAGGTAGTAGCATACATGTGACATGCATGTCTATAAAGATATATGATATCACCTTCTAGGCATTATATGCAATTCCCCAACAACAACATTTGTCCTTAAAAATTTGTTTCATTTGAAAATTTTCTGCCTCTATCTCCAACCTCTAATGGAATTGGGAAGCATAATGCAGTTTCTTGAGGGCAGGACCATTTTAGTCACCGGTGCCACCGGCTTCCTCGCAAAAAGTATCACTATCTTTTTTTAAGTCCTATGACAAATATATAGTTTTTCTAAAATGAAATATAAGTAAAAAAATATTTTGAAAAATTTATATATCTGATAAAATATTTTAGATCATACACATCAATTTTTCAAATACATTTGTTTTATATTTCATTTCGGATTAAGTATTGTACATGCATTGAAACTCTCATTTAGTAACTTGTTATGATGTGTATATTTATTTGTGCATGGTTCTGCAGTATTTGTGGAAAAGATATTGAGGGTTCAACCAAATGTGAAGAAACTTTACCTTCTTCTAAGAGCTAAAGATTCTGAATCTGCTACTCAACGCTTATGCACTGAGGTGATGAATGAACGTTTGCATATTATTACATTAAATTCCTTTAATTTCTTTGAAAGTTATAAAAATATTAATCTTATTCATATGAAAAAACGTTTATGTTTTCTGTTGTATCTTTAAAATGCAAAAATGCTCTGTTTTCACTATGCATGCTTAATAAATTTGTGTGTGATATGTAGATCATAGGGAAGGACTTGTTCAAATTATTGAAGGAAAATTTGGGTACAAAATTCGACTCATTTATCTCTGAAAAGTTGATTGTGGTGCCCGGAGACATTTCTCAAGAGGGTTTGAATTTGAAGGAATCAATTCTAGAAGAGGATATTTGCAATCAAACAGATGTTATAATTAATTTAGCTGCAACAACTAAATTTGATGAAAGGTATATATATATATATATATATATATATATATATATATATATATATATATATATATTTAACGTGATATAGTAATTTAGAGTTTTTTCTATATAAAAAATTTAAGATATGCATTTTTTGCATTAGTTCTTCAATAATTGTTATTAAATGCAGATACGATGTTGCATTGGGTATAAATACATTAGGAGCCAAACATGTTTTGAGCTTTGCCAAAAAATGTGCTAGATTAAAAGTGCTTGTCCACGTTTCGACAGGTTGGTGTACATACCCATGAAGTAGTCTCTGTTTTGTGCTTATGGCTTATACCTTGTAGACAGCTTTTAATTTATTTTTTTTTACTAAAATAAAATTAATTATCAAGATCAAATAATTAATTAGAGACTACTTTTTGATATTTTTATGTGAAATGGAAGTTAATTTTTGTGTTTGTTTTTTAGTGAAAATCATTTTATTATTTTTCTTCTTCGTCTACTGTACTCATTAAAATTATATTTTTTTTTTGTAAACTACTTAAATTTGATTTGCAAAAATTTATATGAATAAAAAATAAACAAATGCAAAAAAATAAATAAATTAATACTTCATTATACTATTATATTTTAATGGATAATATGTTGTTAAAACACAAGTGAAGTTCTAAATAAATTAAAATTTCAAATTATTTCCTTGTTATTGCTATATATCTCTTGCAGCCTATGTGTGTGGTGAGAGAGGAGGACTCATACTTGAGGATCCTCATCCCTTTGGTGTGTCAGTAAATGGAGTGCATGGACTAGACATTTGTATGGAAAAGAAATTGGTGGAAGGGAAATTGAAACAGCTTCAAGCAGAGGGAGCAACAGAACATGATATTGAAGTGGCCATGAAGGAATTGGGTACGGAAAGGTAATCAAATAAGTGGAAATTACTGGATTCGGATGTAATTACACGTATTAATTAATCTTTAGTAATTTATTTGAGATGGATGGACTTTCATTTTTAACTAAATCATTTACAAATGATTTTTATCATTGATTTGAGATCGAACAATTAAGATCAATAACTGTATATTGTATTATACAGTTGATATGTGGAATCTAAGGTCAAACTTATTGTCTCACTAATTATATTTTTCAATTTTTGAATGATCATATTTTACAAAAAACAATGAATATGTTTGATTGTATTTTAATTAATTTATCAGAGCTAAAGAATATGGATGGCCAAACACTTACGTGTTTACAAAAGCAATGGGAGAAATACTTGTAGAAGCTTCCAAAGAAAATATGTCCCTTGTTATTCTACGCCCTACCATCGTTACTAGCACTTATAGAGAACCTTTTCCTGGATGGGTTGAAGGTTTAAGGTAAATCATCAAATTTAATCTTATTCTAAAATAATATAAATAAAATTAATTATATAACTGTTTTTTTTTTTTAATTTCTCTAATTTTGGTGTCTCTTACAATTAATAAAGAAATTAGACACATTTTTTTTCTCCTAATATAACATAAAGTTTCGAGTCTCAATTATCAACCATTTTTTCATTTTGGGAATTTTATATAGAACCATAGACAGTATAACTGCTGCTTATGGTAAAGGAAAATTAACAAGCTTCATGGCGGATCTTGACGCAGTTTTTGACGTGGTGAGTCATAATAAAATCTTCTTCCTATAATTCTATAAATAAATGAAACTTTTCTTTTAATCAATTTATTAATTTCATAAATTACTATATTAATTAATGTTTGAATTTGGAGCAGATACCAGCAGACATGGTGGTGAATGCAATTATAGTGGCCATGATGGCTCATGCAAATCAACCTAGTGATGATCATATAATATATCATGTAGGTTCCTCCGTTAGAAATCCAATTAAATATCGTAGTTTCAATGACTATATTTTTCGATATTTCACGGAAAAACCTTGGATAAACAAGGATGGAAAACCGGTTAAGGTTGGTAAAATGACCATGTTTAATAACATGGCTAACTTTCGAAGATACATGTTCATACGTTACGTGCTTCCTTTAAAGGTATTTTATAACTCTAAATTCTTAATTTTTACAATTCACAATTTTTTTTTAATTTTATTCATGAAGTCATAGTCGCCTCCTCTAAGTTATGGTTAAATTAAATGTCACATATAAATTTTCTTTCTTTTGTAAAAAAAATTGATTTGCTCTCCAATCAATTACTCGTGTCTTGCATTTAATATTTGGTAAGTTAACCACGGACAATTAAAATCATTCACGTGTAACTATGTCAAATTTATATTTTTTTTAAAATAATAGAGTAGAAGTAACAGATTTTAATTAATTGTGGGTAATTTATCTATAATTTTTTAAAAGACATTCTTGAATTTATTTTTAAGATTCAATATATTTTGTCTCTAGAATATTATGACATTTTAAGTTTAGTTCATAAAAAAATTTATTCACTTTTAGTCTCTATTTTGATGTTATACAGATGTTTATTAAGGACTAAAAATATCAATATTTTACAAAAAAAATTCAAAATATGGACTAAAAGTAAAGAAAAAATTTTATGGACTAAAAAGTGAAATATAAAGAATTTATAGAAATAAAATTTTGAAAATTTATTTTAGCCTTTATTTAATAAGCAGTGAAATACAAAGAATTTAGTTTTTATTTTGTTTTATTAAAGGGTTGAGAGTATTTTCGTTCCAATGGGTTGAAAATTGAGAGGCTTGAAATATATACTATTACAAAATATTTATAAAAAATGAGACCTAAATACATAGTAATATAAAAAGAAAAATTAGGCTCAAAGCCCTTTACTTGCTGGTTTGGGCCGGCCCAGTTACCCAATCTTTCAAATTGTGTTTCTTATATATATATATATATATATATATATATATATATATATATATATATATATATATATATATATATATATATATATATATGAGATGTAAACCGTTCAATTAAAATTAAACAATTTAAATTTTAAAATCAGAATTTTTGTTTTAAAATAAATCAAATTACAACTTGAAATTTGAGTTCAAACCGCACTCACTTTAAATACTAAATTTTTCTTAGTATCAACAACGTGCTAATAGAGTTTGCATTTATCAGGTACTAGAGATGGCGAATTCAATTTTATGTCAATATTTTGAAGACATATATCTTGACCTTAACAGAAAAATCAATACGGTTATGCGATTAGCTGATCTATACCTCCCATACTTGTTCTTCAATGGCGTGTAAGTTAATTAATAATTTATTAACAGCTAAATTAAAATATAACACTATATAGTATCTGTTTAATGTTCGTTAATTAATTAACTAAGAGTGTTTGTTTTGCACACAGATTTGATGATATGAATACACAAAAATTGCTATTAGCTGCAAAACAAGGAGGGGTAGAAATGAATTTGTTTTACTTTGACCCTATTATTATTGATTGGGATAATTACTTCATGAATATCCACATTCCTGGTATCTTCACTTATGCCTTCAAGTGATGTGTGCGTGATAAGTATTTTTCATTGGCAATTGTTGATTTATATATCTCTTATGAATAAATCTTGTGTTTTTGTTGGATTAATACAAGCTTGTGCCAACCATATTATACTTTAATCTGTAACAAATTATTATATATAATTATTGATCATACTTATTTCAAAAGTTGATTATATAAGAGAGTGATTTTTACTTCTACTTAAGGTAGATTTGACAAAATTACAGTCAGTCAATGTGATTTTACAAAAGCTAAAAAATGTAGTTTTTGAAAATAACTTAGTTTATCGTGATTTTCGTAATCCTAACCAAACATAAGCATAGTACAATGGAGCGGAATCTAAGACAACAACTTCATTATTTATATTTATTTAGAATAATTGTTTAAACAGAGGACAAAAAAGACAAATAGGTGTCTTAAGTTTTTATTTTTCATCTTACAATCAAACACTACGCGAAAAAAATATTTTTTACAGCGCTTTTTTTAAGCCTATTACAGCGCTTTTGTTAAAAAAAAAGCGCTGTAGTTACCAGCGCTGTAAAAGGCTATAACAGCGCTTGTTTTTTAAAAAAAAGTGCTGTAAAAAAGGTGGATATATTGTGCGCTTGTTATACGCATTTTACAGCGCTTTTTGAAAAAGCGCTGTAAAAGGTGCACATCCAAATGCATTGTTATGCACATATTACAGCGCTTTTTCAAAAAGCGCTGTAAAAGGTGCACTTATCCAGATGCATGTTATGCACCTATTACAGCGCTTTTTCAAAAAGCGCTGTAAAAGGTGCACTTATCCAGATGCATGTTATGCACCTATTACAGCGCTTTTTCAAAAAGCGCTGTAAAAGGTGCAATTATCCAGATGCATTGTTATGCACCTATTACAGCGCTTTTTAAAAAAGCGCTGTAAAAGGTGCACTTATCCAGATGCATTGTTATGCACCTATTACAGCGCTTTTTCAAGAAAGCGTTGTAAAAGGTGCACTTATCCAGATGCATTGTTATGCACCTTTTACATCGCTTTTTCAAAAAAGCGCTGTAAAAGGTGTTTTTTTTTTTTGTTTTATTAAATAATATGCTGTAAATTTTAGAAGCGCTTTTTTTAAAAGCGCTGTCTTTTAGTCGTGAATCACTTCACAAATTCACTATAATCAGTACACAACCTAGTATCCAGAATTCACTATAATCAATACACAACCTAGTATCTAGAATTCACTATAATCAGTACACAACCTAGTATCCACAACCTAGTATCCACAACCTAATTCACAACTTCACAAATTCAGTACACAACCTATAATCAGTACACAACCTAGTATCCAGAATCAGTACACAACAACAGATTCACTATATTTTCAAATGCACAAATATTCACAACAATCAGTTCATAATTACAGCACATAACTACCATATTCACACCCTAGTATATACACAAACAGCACATATTTTCATTCAACTACTCATATTCACAACCTAGTATAATTACAGCACTATTTTCATACAACTACTCATTTTCACAACCTAATATATACACAAACAGCACATAACTACCATATCCCTTACAGCTTGCCATTTCCCAGCAAATCAAATAATATCCATTTGAAGCACATACCGACACCAGTCTTCCTTTATCTCTGTTAGTTCTTCTTCAGAATACGATGGACCGGAATTGTCAAAGTACTGATATAAAAATTGAACATAAATAAGTTAGAATCAAATATAAACATAATTTATATATAAAAATCAAATAATTAAAATATCGTACCGTTTCTGGGATTGAAATTTGATTCTTATCAACAATCTCCTTCATGAATCGCAATACATAGTACCCACAATCAATGTTGTTAGTTTGACGAAGGCACTATAAAATAAAACATATAAGTCAATAATTATTTAATTGTGTATTGATTGTAAGTGAAATTTAAAAGCATATATTTCAAACCTTTATTGGAATCCATGTTATGTTATTTGACTTTAGCTTCGACACTGTCGCACCTCTTTGAGCTCGAAAAACTTGTAAAGCACTATCGAATAAATAAATATGATTATAAATCAATGTGATATTAATATATATATATGCAAAAAATAAATGAATATTACTTACGTGTCGAACAAAGTCTTTAACTCGGAGCGATTGTTGTAATGGCCGTGCAAGGGATATAGGTAGTATATAACTTCAGAGGTTGCATTGATTGCAATTAGCACCCAATGTGCCCTACAACAACAAAAATTTAGTTTAACAACTAATAAAATAAGATCTCATAAATTAAAAATAATATAAATATAGAATATATGATAACGTACGCTGAATTATATGCTGCGAGGAATAACTTATCATTCTCTTTATTTGCTAATAGTATATCTAAAACGTATTTATTTACATTCGCTGGATCGTGTTTAAGCATGGAAATCTGATGCGAAGACAAGAATGAAAATCTATTCGATAATCTGCGCGCGCACACGAACTTCTCATACAAAAACCTTCAATAAAAATTACAAATTATATTAATTACCAATAAATTAAATTAATTACAAATAAATGAGATGAAAAGTAATTTTTACCTAATGTAAATGCTCATAACAGTAGCACTCAGCTCCTTATGGTCGAGCATTTCGTATATGTGCTCTTTTTCAAAAAATTCTTCATACGCGCCTCCGAATAGATCTTTATCCATGCTTATTATTCGTGAATCGTCGCTGCCCATTTTTTTTGCCTGTATGTCAAGAGACGACCCATATGGAGCAAGTCGTTGCTGACTTATTTTCGGAGCAGGAGCAGCAACTGATTTTACACGAACCAGTTTTTTAGCAGCAACAATTTTGGCCGCTTTATTACCCTCCAGCTTTTGCAGTTTGCCAGTTTTATTACCCTCCAAATTTTGAGGTTTGCCGACTTTATTTTTGCCACGAACATCCAGTCGTGGTGCGGCAGCTGGCTTGTTGGCTTGCTGTGCGGGTGGTTTATTAGTTTCAATCTGAAAAAATGAGGTTAATAAATTGTTAGTTTATTGAATTAGAAAAATGACAAACCTTACAAAATAAGTTACAAACCTTTTCGGGCGATGTGACTGTTTCATTTATGGGAATCTTCTTATCATTCCCTTTATTAGACTTTGTTTGAATCTAAATAAATGTGAAATTAAAGTTAACATTCTAAAAAATTCAGCAATTAAATAAAATTCAGCAATTAAATAAAATTCAGCAATTAAAGATACCTTGTCAAGGGAGACAAGATGTTTGGGCCATGCCACGTAGCTGCCAATTGCTTCGCCCAAATAATTCAAATCTGCATCGTTGTCCGGTACAGGCAACGGTGCATTTGGTTCCAAAGCAATGACTAGCGATACTTTGACATGGCCCGCAGGAATTGGTGTGTTGTGCAATACTTCGCCCGGAGCATTGCACAATGTTCCATTTCCAACATTCCGATGAGTAGGGGAGGATAAGTATAGAAAGCATGGAGTGACCCCCTAACATTAATGGTTAATTAATACATAAGTATATGTGAAACAAGAAAATTTAATGGTTAATTAATACATGAGTAGGGGCTGGTCCGCAAATTTAATTACCTCAGGAATACTGTTGAGACCAACGTTGCAACTTGCGTTTTCACTCTCAATGTGAATTTCACGTTGGGGTTGGTCCGCAAGTTGCTTGTCTTTATTTGTCTTCACCAAGAGGGCCACTTGCTCCGTTAATACTCTAATCTTCTCTAATACTTCCTCGTTAGATGGATTTTGGCGCTTCTCTTGTGAAAAATAACTTCTAGGAGTTACGCCAAATCCTTTCCCCCTCACGCGGCCGGAATATTCAGGAACATTAAACACTTTACCCAAAATGTCCCTGCAACTTCCCTTGTTGTCCTCTTGATTTTCCGATTCAAGATTCGCCTAAAATACACATAGGATTAAAAAGATAAGTTCAAAAACATTTTAAAACACAATATTAAAAAAATATTAAAGTGATAAATATACTTACACAAAGTTCTATTACTTTTTATACATTTTCATTATCAACCACTCCATCTTTATTTACACGAGCTTCCTTCCACAATATATGACGACCCAACGGTTGATCGGATTGGGTGTCTTGTAGCTATTATCGTTAAGATCATAAACAAAATATTAGTTAGATAGTATAGATTATAATATACCACATTAATTAAATATACCACATTAGTTAGATAGTATACTTACAAGTTTTTGCTCTAGACGAGCATATCCCATACGAGATTTCTTGTATGGGTGGGGAATAATTTTTGCCCTCTCGCGATTTGCCTTACTAATATTCTAAATAAAAAAATAACAATCTAGTAAAAATTTAAAATACGCTATGAATATGAATAATAAAAAACAAATGCTAATAATAAAATCACTTATAACAAACGCGGGGTCGGAACGTTTTGATACGAATGCGCTCCATTCCTCATTTGATATATAATGTTTATATATTTTTTGGAGCTTCCGCAATCGTATTTCCTTCACGGTCTTTTAAATAACAATTTGAGAGGTGAGATCTAAAGCCCCGGTGTATTTTCCCGGCAACTCTGAGCACATAGCTCTTTCTCACCTCATCAAGAACAAAAGCTGACTGCAAACCAAATAAATATGTAGTTTGAGTAAAATACTTCAAAGCAGTATATTGTAAAATTTATAAATAATAGGGTGGAGTAAAAAAATTACCTGAATATCAGCCCACAACACATCTTTGGCATCCTTCAATGCCTTATCTCTCCAATCATCTATTGTGATTGGTATATTTTGACGAACAACAACTCCAATATAGCTAACAAACATGGAACTGTTGGGGTCAATTGGTTGACCACTCTCATTCCATCCAACCTAATAAATAGTAAGTAACTCAATGTATTAACAGCAAACAAGGTATAATATATTAACAGCAAACAACAGCAAGAGTCATACAGAAAACAACAAATATACCTCAAATTTTTGCCCGGTACTTCTTGCTTTTATAACATTTTGCATTATTGTTGCACCACGTTTGACTTCATTTTCGTAAGTCTTAGTGTTGCCAACTTCTTCATTTTGACAATCTAACCCCTTGTTGGTATCTATTTATCTACAACATGCAGTTCAACATCAACATATATAACATGCAGTTCAACATCAACATATATACAGTTCAGTTCAGCACATCAACATGCAGTTTAGTTCAGTCTAAGTACGTAGCAACAAAAAGTTAACATGCATGTTAGTGAAACAAAAAAATAATAACTACAATACCTGAAATAATCCTTGTAAAATGCTTAGGGTTACGGGTTCATAGACGAACGGCGCAGAAGACGATGAAAACGAGGACGAACGGTTACGAACGATGGTAGGGTTACGGGGTTCGCAGACGAAAACGAGGATGAAAACGGGTAACTTGAGGATTATGATGTTTATGTAACGATCGTAGGTCTAGGATGAGAGTAAGTAATGAGGAAGAAACAAGGAAAACTGATAGTATAATAGGGTTCGTAGGGTTCGCAAGGAGAAAGAGAACGCGCAGAGGAAACTGAAAATTTACGTAAATGAAACTGAAGAGGTTTACTATTATATATACGACCCTATTACAGCGCTTTTTTAAACAAGCGCTGTAATAGGTCTCATCATTTTATTTTTAAAAGCCTATTACAGCGCTTTTTCATAAGCCTTTTAAAGCGCTTGTCAAAAAGCGCTGTAATAGACCTTCCTATTTTATTTTTTAAAAGACCCTTTTACAGCGCTTATGTGGGAAGCGCTGTAAAAGACCTTCCTATTTTATTTTTAAAAAGACCATTTTACAGCGCTTGAGTGGAAAGCGCTGTAAAAGACCTTCCTAATTTATTTTTAAAAAGACCCTTTTACAGCGCTTGTGTGGAAAGCGATGTAAAAGACCTTCCTATTTTATTTTTTAGCCATATTACAGCGCTTTTTTAGAAAAGCGCTCTAATAGGGTTCTATATATTAAATGACTCTTTGTTTTACCATGTCCAAAGGCTGTTTTTTACAGCGCTTGTGTGGAAAGCGCTGTAAAAGACCTTCCTATTTTATTTTTTAGCCATATTACAGCGCTTTTTTAGAAAAGCGCTCTAATAGGGTTCTATGTATGAAATAATTCTTTGTTTTATCATGTCCAATGACTCTTTGTTTTACAGTGCTTAATTCGTGAGCCCTTTTACATTCCTGTCCAATAAACCCTAAACCCTATAATAATATATTTTATTCCAAATTAGTTAAATTAGTTTTACATAAGCCCTGTAATAATTTATTTCTTCCAAAATAGTTAAATTATTTTTTCTTCCAAATTGTGTTTAACTGATCAACTCAAGTTCAAGCTAAATTGTGTATAACTTGAACTTAATTTTTTTTTGCTAAATTACATGTATAAGTTGAGTATACAATTACATACAGTATAAGCATAAATACCAAAATGCTCAATATGTTTGTCCAATTACATACAGATCCATTAATGATGCCAAAACATTTGTTTGTCCAATACATAAATACCAAAATACATAATTAAATACCAAAATACCAAAACACATTAAGATGCCCTTCTTCTTTTCTTGGATAGATTCACATTTGTTTGTCCATTAATGATACGAAACGATGGATTAATCCAAATTCCCTCATCATGATCATCTCTAAGATATAAACCATCATCAGTTGAACCAATTTCATGTGGTTGTGATGTTGCAAAGAAAAGATCATTACCAACATCTTCATCATTATTGTTATCATCACTTATTTTATGGGTCGATAGGACAACGGACCATTTATCATCCGTAGGATCAGTGACATAAAACACTTGTTGAGCTTGCGACGCTAAAATAAAAGGCTCATCTTTGTATCCCACCCTATTGAAATCGACAAGCAAAAACCCTGACTCATCAATCCGAACGTCATTATTATTATCGACCCACTTGCAACCAAATATGGGAACACGAAACATTGTGTAGTCTAGCTCCCATATGCGCTCGATAACCCTAAAATATGATAGATTTGCATATATTGGGTTCTTGTCTTTTGCACTTGAGATATGCATCGCTTCAGCTACGAGAGTGACTCCGCTATTTTGCATAGTTGTTTGATCATCTTGTTCTTTGGTATAAAATGTGTAGCCGTTAATTACATAACCGGTGTAAAAAAAGACATGTAAACTCGGACCATTTGGTAGCCACCTCAATCTCTGTGAAATTGATCCGAGTCTACATCAAACTTTGACTTTATGTGATTTTTTAACCATGTTATGAAACTTCGATTGTGCTCTCGATTTATCCAATTTTGATTCCTATTCATGTTCAAACTAGATAATTGATCCATGTGTATTGTAACATACGGCTGAACCTCATCATCATTGTGCAGAACATACAATTGTGCCTGCTCCCATTCTGTCCTTGATATAGTCATTATTCTCTTTCCAATTATCCCTTCTCCTGATAATCTTCCCGAATGACGAGACATGGGAAGCCCTTTGGATTCAACATTTGAAAGATATTCAGTACAAAATTCAGCAGTTTCTTCAACAATGTACCGTTCAGCAATACAATCTTCTGGTCGACTTCTACTTTTTACGTACCCTTTTAATATTTTCATATATCGTTCTATCGGGTACATCCATCTCATATAAGCTGGCCCACAAAGTTGTGTCTCCTTAACAAGATGAACAGTAAGGTGAACCATTATATCAAAAAACGAGGGCGGGAAGTACATTTCAAGCTCACACAAAGTAACAACAATTTCCCTCTGCAATCTCGGTAATTTCTGAGGATCAATCACTTTACTACAAATTTCCCTGAAGAAGAAACATAATTTAGTTATGGTTCGGCGAACTTTTTCAGGTAAAATTGAACGTATACCTATTGGTAGCAAATGCTCCATTAGAATATAAGCATCATGGGTCTTCAAACCTTTTAACTTGAGGTCTTTCATGCAAACTAAAGTTTTAATGTTTGAAGAGTATCCTTCTGGAACTTTAACTTCATGTAGAAATTTACACAAAACAATTTTTTCCTTTCTAGATAGAGTATGAGCGGCTGGATGTAGATATGTGCGATTTCCTTTCTTTACGGGACCCAATTCATTTCTTATTCCCATATCGACCAAGTCCAATCTTGCATTGATGCCATCCTTAGACTTTCCTGGTACATTGAGTAACGTACCAATAACACTGTCAAATACATTTTACTCAATATGCATCACATCGAGAAAATATCTTACATACAATGACTTCCAATATGGCAATTCAAAGAAAATTGACTTTTTCTTCCACCCAATTTTGACCAGCTCTCCCGCAAAAGGTTTGCCAAATTTATTGGTCAAACCTTGTACCTTCTCAAGTATTTGATATCCGGTCGATGCTACAGGAGCTCTATCTTCCTCTGATTTTCCATTGAATGCATTTCTCCACCCACGATACTGATGACTATAAGGTAAAAATCTACGATGTCCAAGAAATACATTCTTCTTACAATGTTTCAACCGCATCCAATTTGTACTCTCTTCACATATAGGACACGCACACTGACCTTTAATGTTATATCCTGATAAATTACCATATGCTGGAAAATCATTAATTGTGCTGAACAACATAGCCCTCAAATTGAAACATTCTTTCTTATACCCGTCATAGATTTCTACACCTGTCTCCCACATAATTTTTAAATCTTCAATTAAAGGAGCCAAGTATACGTCAATATCATTCCCCGGTTGTTTGGGTCCAGAAATTAACAGAGACAACATCATAAACTTACGCTTCATACATAACCATGGAGGTAGATTATAAATCAACAAAATCACAGGCCACGTGCTGTGTGAGATGCTTTGAAGACCATGTGGATTCATTCCATCAGTAGAAAGTGCAAGGCGTAGATTTCTCGACTCTATCCCGAATTCAGGATACTCGTGATCAATTTTTGCCCATTGCGGAGAATCCGCAGGGTGTCGTAACTTTCCATCTCTAATTCTTTCATCTGCATGCCATGTCAAGTGTTTTGAATCTTCTTCACTGCGATACATGCGCCTAAATCTTGGTATTATAGGAAAATACCACACGACTTTTGCTGGAGTAGATTCTTTCTTCTTATATCGAGATACATTGCATTTCGGACACGCCTTTAGTAATTCATATTCATTTCGAAATAAAATGCAATCATTAGGACACGCGTGAATCCTTTCATAACTCATACCAATAGAGCATAAAATTCGTTTAGCTTCATAGGTTCTATTGGGAAGTTCATTATCATCTGGCAACATATCTTTCAAGAGGGTTAGTAATTCTGTGAAGCTTTTATCAGACCATCCATTACTCGCTTTTAAGTTGTACAACTTTAGTATCGCCGAAAGTCTTGTGAATTTAGTACAACCATTATATAATGGTTTCTCTGCATCACTCAACAAGCTCTCAAACATTTTAGGACAATCACGAAGATCTTCTTCAACTGCTTTTGCAATCTCCTCAACTCGGTCTGGCTCATATGTATCTGTGTCGAAATCAGTTGAAACATATGTATCTGTGCGAATATTATCATTGATTTTCTTACCATGTCTTATCCAACATGTATAGCTTTGATCAATTCCATACCATACTAAATGTCATTCCAATTCATCTGCTCTAATGCGTTTTCCAAAACAACATTTTAAACAAGGACAAACGACTCTATTTGGATCTTTTGCATTCATCACTGCAAACTCAATAAACTCTTTCACTCCATTTTCATACTCTTTTGTCAATCGATTAGCAGACATCCATTTCCGGTCCATTTATGACCTATATATATAAATGTAGTTACACAATAAGCATGATTTCAAGTCTGATATATTATGACCTATATATATATATATATATATATATATATATTGATAATACACATATAAATAAAATTTATCAGAAACCCTATTATATCATGTAACAATTTATATCAGTAAGCATGATTTCAATTCTGATATATTATGACCTATATCAGTCTGATATATTATAAATAAAATTTATCAGTAACAAATTATATCAATAACAATAAACAATATTATTTCAAGTTTTTGATCATGTAACAATGTAACAATTTCATGTAACAAATGTAACAATGTAACAATTTAGCAATTTCATGTAACAATGTAACAATTTCAAATTATATCATGTAACAATTTATCAGTTTGAATTAGTGACAACAACAAATAAATAAAATAAATTTGAATTACCTGAGACAACGTTGATGATCAATTTGTTTTAAAGGAGGAAGAAGTAAATCAATTTGTAGATGGGCGCACACGAGGGGTTCGCAAGGGAGGGGAGATGAGATTTCGTAGGGTTTTGACAACGTATTAAATTTGTTTTAAATTTGATTTTATTTACTTAAAGTGAACGCTTCTTTGAAATGAATGATTTTACAGCGCTTTCTAAATAAGCGCTGTAATAGGTCCTATAAAAATTTAATGGGCAAGCCTATTACAGCGCTTGTCTAAAAAGCGCTGTAATAGGTCAACCAATGACACAAAGCGCAAAGCTTTTACAGCGCTTTATTTTAAAGCGCTCAGAAAGCGCTGTAAAAGCCTATGCAATAGCGCTTGATTTACAGCGCTTTCTGAAAAAGCGCTGTAAAAGGCTATGTGATAGCGCTTTCTGACCCTATATGACCCTACAACAGCGCTTTTTTTACAGCGCTTGTAGAAAAAGCGCTGTTGTAGCCTCCGTTATTTTTAAAAAAGCCTATTACAGCGCTTGTATTTAATAAGCGCTGTAAAAGACGCGCTATAAAATGTCATTTTTGGCGTAGTGAAACTTGATCCTGTGATTCAAAATACAAAAACAAACATTATATACATATATTTATTACAAAGAATAGGTCAAGTTCATACCAAATCAAATGGAAAAAAAAAAAAAAAAACAGAAGATTACAAAACTTCTCATCAAAAGAGAACTCCCATGCAAATCACACCTAACCCAACAACAAATCCAAAACCAACATTCTTCCCAGCCACACCATTATCCTTCAAACTAGACTTCGAAGGAGATGGAGCATCACCTTTTACAGTGGTCTTTGAAGCCTTAGGAGAAAGAGATGAAGATGGAGATTTAGTTCCACAAAGTTCTAAAGGCAACAAAACCTTATCTAATTGATAAATAGCCAAAAGAAATTGTTGTCTCAAAACATTGTTAACAGAAGTAGCAACAACTCCACTAGGAACATTAATTTGATTCCTTTGTGAAGTTAAGTCCCCAAGAGCCTTCACTATCAGAAGCTTGCTAACAAATATTAATAAAATCTGAATAGTAGTATTTGTTGGCACAACTTCCTGATGCGATAAATTAGCATAAATTATATAATAAAATCAATATTATATAATTATCGTGCATTTTTTTATATTAATTAAAAGAAATTATAAATTTTGCTATAATTAATTCACATAAGATTTTGAATTCAATATAAAACGTCTAATCTAACATCGGTATTTGTCAATTGAGATAAGATTTAAAAATAATTATCACACATTTTATATAACCCAATTATAAGGTCGTATACATACAACCCTATTTTACTTTATTACGTTTGCAGTACAATCATACAACTCTATTTTAAATTGAATTTCGGAAATGTAGACAATTTGTTCAATATAATGAAAAATGTGTTGATTGTTATTATTGGATGTTTTGTTTGATGTATCTAATATTATCGATTTAATTTAATCAAAATGTGGTAATAGACAGGGATACTCGATATTAAGAGAATGCGAATATTAAAGTGACTAGTTACATAGGTATGAGGGTAAATATGGTAGTTTTCAAAATATAAATACAAGGATGAATATTGTATAAATTGTACTTATTCATATCATCCTTAATTTTTAGCAATAATTAGTTACACGTGTCTTAACTTTCTTTTTCAAAAGCAAGAGAATTATTTTTTCATCACATTATTCACCGGCGCAAGATGGGTTCAAGTATTATTAAAAAACTAAAAAATATTCTTTTAATATTCTTAAGTGACACAATTTTAACGTGGCAAAAGTAAAAATAATTATGACTAAATAATACTTGAAGAGTCTATTTCATATATAGGATAAGATATATGATAAAAATAAATTATCATATCATTTTTAAATTTAATATTTGATAAAGCGGTATGATATAATAAATTAATTTAGAATTTTATTGTATCGCGTCTCTTTAATCAAAATTTATACCC
>JBBPBP010000002.1:46446942-46477513 GCA_037974735.1 Cicer chorassanicum | reverse complement strand
TTAGTCTTTGTGTTTGTCGTTTAATTTTTAGATATGAATCACGAGATATTATTTTTTAATCAAAAATATAATGCAAAATTATATTTTTAATTATATTGACACTTCAAATTAATCACCTATCATCTAAAATAATATTAAAAATTAAATAAAATATGTTTGAAGACTATACCAAAACTCAATAAAATAATTCTCAAATATATACAAAATACTGCCTCATTAAAAACCTTATCAGGAATACCCGTAGAGATAAAACAATGGTAAAGGGAAAAAAAAGTGCAATATATACAAACAACCATAAACAAAATCTATATTTAAGGAGACCAATCATGTTTCTATTAAAAACATCATCAATAGTAGAAGGAAAAAATATCCCACCAATAACTGTTAACAATGTGAAGTCTCACATTAGCAATCTTATACGCACATTGATTTCATTCTCTAAAAATATGGAATATAGAAAAAAAATCATTCTTTTAATTATCTTAAGACAATTAAGTCATCTAACATGCTATGAATGACACTTTTCACCAATCGAATTCTACTTTCCATAGAGAGAAAAAATGTTTTCCCAAATACAAGTTTAGCCTTGATGCGATCAACAATTGATTGTAAATAAACCACTTTAGACATTCCCTTGAAAATAGGTATTCCAGGGTAGGTGAAACAGAGAAAAAAAAACCAATAATAAAACCCAAGCAAATTAGCTAAGATATTTTGTTGTCTAATGGAAACAGATCCAATGTTAATTGTACATTTATTAGGATTAAGTTGTTGCCAAGAGATATTGGCATATCTTTCAAAAACACTTTGAAGATTGTTAACATTAGAAAGTGAAGCCTTGCAAAAAATCATCAAATCATTGACATACATAACATTGGAAGGAACATAAATGCCTCTAAGACTATTTATCAAAGAAAGAAAGTCATCATCAACCAACTTGGATATAGCTCTGCTAAGAACCTCTTCAGCGATACAAAACAAAAGTGGAGATAAATGGTATCCTTGCATGACCCCCTTTGAAACGAAAAAGTAGCTAGCAAACCTTCCATTAACAGATATAGACGACTTAGTAGAATGGAGAATTATTTTAATCTAATGACAAAACTTGTTGTTGAAACCAAAAGCCTAAAGAACTCTAATAAGAAAATTCCAATGTATAGTTTCAAATGCCTTTCCGATATCAATCTTGAGAGCCAAATTCCCCACAAAGGTCTTAATCTGCAACATATGAATAACTTCTAAAGTGAGACAAATGCAACCACCAATATACGTACCTTGAATGAAATATATTTGATGAGGAGAAATGATATGAGACATAACAGTGGTCAGTCTGTCAACGATAACTTTAGTAATAATTTTGAATTTGAAGTTAGCGAGCGCAATGGGTCTATAAAGCTCCATTTTACTAGGTTCAACAATCTTAGGAATAAGCACAACAATAATGAAGTTATATTTAGGAAGAATCCATCATGGACAAAGAATTGAAGAATAGCTTGGAAAACATCATGACCAATCACATCCCAATACTTTTGGTAAAAATAAGCACCAAAACCAATAGATACTAGGCACTGTCAAGATTCATGCAAAAAACTACATTTCTAACCTCTTCAAAACACTACAAGAAAACCATTCATTTGTGGCGGTCAAAGCTCGCACAAAGGGGAAAAAAACAGTCACAACAGGAAATTTGTGGCTGTTTAAGGCAGCCATAAATAACTCAGTCACAAAAAATTTGTGGCAGCCATAGTGGACACAAACAGTTTTTTGGTTACCATATAACGTTTTTATTAAACTCTATCAGAGTGATTCTATTAAACTCAAGTTATCTAAATTTTTTATTATAAAAAAGATATTGAAGATAACAATGATAAAAGTGTTGCATGCATCTTTTAATGTTTCCCTACCTAATAATGGAGAGGATATGGAGATTTGGGAATCATGTTACCTAGGGGTGTGTAAAAAATGTAGTTAATTGGACTACATTCATAAACTGGATTGCTCTGCACCAGAATAGCTCAAACCAATTAAATGGTTTATTAACTGCACCATAAATTTAAAAAGTCCATTTAACTAAACTTTTTTAAAAAAATCAGTTTGAACCATTTTCAAATCTTTTTGTATTCAATATCATAAAATTATTTTTTCACTTAACACATCAAAAAACTAAACCCTAGCCCTAAAATTCAAAATGGTTGAACCCTAGCCCCAAATCAATTTGTCCTCTTCTCTCCTCCTCATACTCTCTCTGGCGGCGATTCAACATCTCTTTCGTCATCTTTGACCTTGTAACCCTTCGCATTTCACCTCCAACGTAATCATTATCGTATCCGTTGCAACTTCGTCATCGCATCTCAACTTCTCTACCATCGTAAGTGTCGCGCGCCACTTATGTTTTACTCGTTATCGTTTTCTCGTTTATGTTCCATTTTTCATTTTCGTGAATTGCATATCAAACAAAGTTTCATTTAATGCTCATTCTCCATTTTGGTGAGTTAGGGTTTTCATTTTCTTCTGATTTAGGATTTTTCCTTCTAATTTAATGTTTTGTGTGTTTAGTTTTTTGATCATTTTCAATTTTCAAATGCTTTGGTTGCAGATCTTGTGTTTTCTAAGATTGGATTTGTTTCGCTGCTCTTCAAATATTGAAGGTAAGAAAACTGTTGTTTTATATAGATTAGTTTCACTGATCTTCAAATCATGTGTAGGTTGAATAAATCTAAAGAAAGATGGTGTTGATTTTTGAGAAAAGATGATTCTATTGAAGAACCATTGGTTGAAACAATTTGTCAAAAAAAAAAATAGCAGTACTAGTCATATGTTATTCTAATAATAGTGTTGAATTTTGATGTGATTGAAATTTTGAAATTGAATTAGAACTAAGAAGATATGTAAATTTTGATTTAATTGTTGAATTCACTAGTTGTAAACTAAGAGGAGAGTTCCCAAATTGGTTATCTTCACCACTACACATTCCCTTTACTTCAGAAGTACACCAAGACAGAGCATTGCTAAATCTTTTCAATTTGTATGATTGCTTGATAGGTGAAGGATTTATTTGAGTTATTGAAATGTAGGTGGTTTTGTTGGGTTTTTTTTTCTTGTTTCTTGTGTGTGACTAGTTATGATGATTCCAATGGATGTGGCTTTTAGGAGTTCTTGTTCTTGATGGTTTTGACATGAGTAATTTTGTGTTATTTAGCCTTCTCAGTTATACATCTTGTCAAGAGCATGCTGCCATATGTGTATAATACTGCAATCGAATAAATTGTAGGTTCTTACTTCTTACTGGTTTTGCAATTTTGGGTTCCCCATCTTTGCTTTATATTTGTTTTAGTAGCTAAAAATCGGTGGCTTTTGAAGATTGCATCAAAAGTTTACTCATGAAAAGAATTTTAGTTATTATACTATTTTGTTATAAACTTATAATGTTTGTAATTTTTCAAACTCAATTCACTATCAATGACTTGAATGTTCCAAATTTGAAGTATGTATTTGAGGCCAAAGATTATTTGTATTGGTTCGTTTTGCTGATTCTGTTTTTATTAGTACCAGAGCTTAAATTAATATCGACAGCCTTGTATTCTTTTGTGCCAAATTTATGAAACTCGCTATTGTTGGATGGAGTAAGACTGCTGGTTTTACAATCAATTCTATGTTTTCGCTATCACATGTGGAATCTGTTGTTAATAATCCTTGCTGCTAGTTTACAATCAATACTATCGTTTTAAACCAATGTTCTTATTTGTATGCCTTGGATATCTATTTTTTTTTGTGGTATGTGTAATATGGAATTTTATCCAGATCCTTCATTTATAATAATTTTGTTTGTGGACAAATTATAAGGTTTTATTGTTTTTAGATGCTTCTTAAAGACTGAATATGGGCAATGTGTTATAAAACATTTTTGAAGTCTATCTATGAGGAGTATTCTGATAGGGTGGTGTCTCCTCTAGGTAATTCTTCTAATTTGTCAGGTGCTTTTAATGATGTTGGTGATTCTCATGATTGTTCTGAATTCTACAAATTAGACGAGTGCAGTACACCAGAATCTGAATTAGGAGAGTATTTGGATGAACGTTTAGAACAATCTTGTCCGGATTTTGATTTACTTATATGGTGAAAGGTGAACTCAAGCCGATTTCCTATACTTGCAAGAATTGCAAGAGATGTGTTGCAAGAATCTGCTTTCAGTACTGGAGGAAGAGTACTTGATCCTTACCATAGCTCTTTGACACCAACAACCGTGGAAGCCCTTATTTGTACCCAGGATTGGCTTGACGAAGCATCTATATCATTTATTACTAGTGAGGATTTTGAATATCTTGAGCAAATTGATCAAGGTAAGATACATAAAGGTGTATTAACATTGTGTTATTACTTATTATAATATTACTTGATACATAATGAAATGCCTTTTTTATTGTTTTTAGATGCTTCTTAAAGACTGAATATGGGCAATGTGTTATAAAACATTTTTGAAGTCTATCTATGAGGAGTATTCTGATAGGGTGGTGTCTCCTCTAGGTAATTCTTCTAATTTGTCAGGTGCTTTTAATGATGTTGGTGATCCTCATGATTGTTCCGAATTCTACAAATTAGACGAGTGCAGTACACCAGAATCTGAATTAGGAGAGTATTTGGATGAACGTTTAGAAAAATCTTGTCCGGATTATGATTTACTTATATGGTGAAAGGTGAACTCAAGCCGATTTCCTATACTTGCAAGAATTGCAAGAGATGTGTTGCAAGAATATGCTTTCAGTATTGGAGGAAGAGTACTTGATCCTTACCGTAGCTCTTTGACACCAACAACCGTGGAAGCCCTTATTTGTACCCAGGATTGGCTTGACGAAGCATCTATATCATTTATTACTAGTGAGGATTTTGAATATCTTGAGCAAATTGATCAAGGTAAGATACATAAAGGTGTATTAACATTGTGTTATTACTTATTATAATATTACTTGATACATAATGAAATGCCTTTTTTGTTGTTTTGCATAAATTCTTTCTTCCTAAGATGCCGCAAGTTGTTCGGCCTCTATTACACTCGTTAATAATTGATACTTGTTATATTTCTTTCTAATAGACAAAGAACAAATGTGGCTATGACTAGAGCTAGGTATGAATTATTATGTTCATTTTGTCAAGTTGCTTCCAACTTTCAAGTTGGTTGAAATTGAGTTTGTTTTTCACTTTTTTGCAGATATTGTCTTTGGATATTAGGAAATGCATCTACTTTAATTAATAGTGACTCTGTTTGGAGAAATGTTGTTCTTGATGCTAAGAGAAGAGACTATTATCTCAATGCTGATGAAGATAAGAAATTGGCAGTGAAGTAGCAATGTCAATTTACAAGGAAGGGGGTTTAAATTCACCTATTTAAAATTTCCTATTAAAATCTTAAGAAAATAACTCAAGATTGATCTTGGTTATGAAAACAGAAAACGGATAACGTTCTTGGTTTTGGAAGCAGAAAACGGAGAATGTTCTTGGTTAGTTAAAATCACAGTTTTAGCTTATCTATTTAACTTGATAATTATAATGACTGAAAGTAAATAGAGATAAGGAAGAGATACCACACAAAGATATATCTTGGTTCACTCAACTCGGTCTACGTCCAATCCTCACAACTGTGAGATTTTCCACTAGGTGTTCAAACGGAGAACGTTTTTGGTTTTACACAGTTCTTTTTTTTTTTTTTTTTGTTAAGATCAACCTTGACCTGTAACAGCAATTTCTTTCCACCCATAAAGGATTCAATCAAGTCACCTATCAATCTTGAGAGGATTTTACAATTCACCTTTTAATCAAAAAAGAATTTTTATAAAACTACTCAAACTATAAACAACCATTATAGTTTTGAGTCTACATAATAATGATTTAAAGAGATTGGTAGAATCTGAGTATGCTCAACTCGTGTTTGAGAATAGATTCTTGTTAAAAGAATTCAGTAATATGATATGGATATGTGAAAAGAAAATTAGAACTGATTCTTTTTGTAATTGAGAAGCTTTCAAGTAAGTAAATGTATGTGATTGATGGATTTTCTTAGCACTTGAAGTTCTACGTTTTCCTTGAGCTTGGGGTTCCTTTTATAGGCTTCAACGAGGTTGATGATAGCTATTATGACCGTTGAAAAGGTGTCTGGCTGTCATGTGTCAAACTTGACCAAAGACCAGACTTTTAAACTTTGAATGTTCTTGTTTTGATCATTATGCGTTTCTACTTCTGTGTTAATAATGTCTGATATGAAGCTTCTCATTCTTGAATGTGATGATCCTTTGTTTATGCACACAAACATCTCAGAGACTTGCTTAATCACTTTAGATTAAGACTACCTTTTGATTTGTGCAAAACAAGCTAGAGAATGATGAAACAAGGCTGGAGAATGATGGTCAGTATGCTGGAGAAAGGTTGTATTATTCTGGATTGATGTCATCATACTGGAGAATGATGTTAATCATTCTGGAGACAGTTGTTAATCGTGCTAGAGAAATATGTTTGCTGCTGAAGATCGTGTGTAACATGTTGGAGAATGTTTATCAATCTAGAGACTGATGTTACACTGTTGGAAAATAATCATTTGTCACTTTTGCTTTGAGTTGTGCCTTTTAATCTTTGATCCTTTTGAGTGATTCTTTTGCTCATATGAGAGCTGTATATTCCTAGTATATGAACCAAAAATCCGTTCGCGATTTGCAAGAGATTTCCTTGTATTAAAAGCCGATTTGATCTTGCTTGCTGAAAATGACAAACGTGGAGAACGTTCTTGGTTTTGCAGATTATGTCAAGAACGTTCTTGGTTTAGTTTTATTCATGAGTTTTGATTATGTCCAAAACAATTTGGTGAATGATTATAAACCTCTGCCAAAGTAAGGAGATCAATGCTGAAATTCTGCAAAAACGGAGATTGATTCTGCAAAAACAGCTTGGAGAATGATGACAGTCTGCTGGAGAATGATGACAGTCTGCTGGAGAATGATGTTGAAAATTCTGGAGACTGATCTGAACATTCTGGAGACTGATCTGATCATTCTGGAGATTGATCTGAACATTCTGGAGACTGATGATCTTTCTGCAGATTGATGTTACCATTCTGGAGATTAATGTTAACATGCAGGAGAATGATGTTAGCATGCTGGAGATTAATGTTAACATGCTGGAGAATGATCAGAATGCTGTCAAGAATGTTGACAGTCAAGTTCAAATATGTTTGGTCTTGCTAGTTTGTGATCTTCTCTCTTTGCGATTCGAATGTCTTCTTTGACTATAATGATTTCTACTTGTTCCTTGCCATGTACTGATGAACTAGTATAAAATTCAGAGACAAAAGCTTCGTTGAAATAATGGAGATTGATTGGTCAAGAGGTTGTGACGATCATTCTTGAAACTGGAGAACATTCTCCGTTTTCCAGATTTTGTTGTTTCTTTATATGTTCAGTTTTTAACTGTTTTCTTTGCTTTGCTTGATTCCTGTCTTTGATTAATACACTCAAACACACATGTTAAAAACCAAAACACTTAGAATCATAATTAACATTCTTAATTAACTTTTTGTTTGTTTTCATCAAAACATTAAATTGAGATTTTTGTCTCAACAATCTCCCCCTTTTTGATGATGACAAACATGTTAATTTAGATTTTAATTTTGATTCTAATTTTAATCATAGAGAGCTTAAAAGCTCCCCCTCAGAATATGCTTTAGATTTTTGAACCATCATAAAATCTAAACATAAAATCTAAAATGAATTCTCCCCCTTTGTCAACACAAAAAGGTTGGGGAATACAAAGGAAATGTATACTACACATTGAAAACAATGAGTAGACTCCAGTTTTAAGAAAAATAACATTTTCTAAAAACTCCCCCTGAATATTTTGAAATTGATATCCTTCAAAATTCCAAAACACAAGTAAGATAAGATGAATGTGAACATGAGAGAGTGAGCGCATATAAGGAAGCAAAAATAAGATGAATGTGACAACATGTCAAATATAATTTCTCTCTTTACAAAACATTCTTATGCTAAAAGTGTGTGTTTCAAAACTAATATTTTTGAAACGATCAAAGAGATTTGTTCACATAAAAAAATGTTTTGTCACAATATTTTTCCAACAACAGAAATTGACAATAAGGCACATGTTCAAACTTGCTCTTATTTAGTAAGTATGTATGAGGCTTTTTGATTGTTGCTATCATGCTTAAAATAAATTTAAACATTTGAGATCAAATTTTCACAAAAGAAGTGAGCAACAAAAGACTCATTTGCAAAGACATATATTAATATGCCTTAAAATGCTCAAATATCAATTTTTGACTTCATGCCATAGTCTTTTTGGATTAGTTTTGAGTTTTAAAGAAATAAGTGGCACAAATCATTTTCATGAAGACCAAAATATATTCTCTTGTTGAACTCCTTCAAAAAATAAATCCTAAACAATGATATATATTTAAAATATGTTGAAGAATGATAGAAATTAGACATATTCATGTATAAGTAATGACAAAGAGTGATGTAATCAATTTAAACTTTAAAGTCATACTTGCATAAAAAAATAGTATGCATTCCTAATTTAAAGAGCACTCAATCAATCACATAATATCATTAAAAAATATTCATTCTTATCATGATGCAAATATCATAAGAATTGGGATTAAGTGTACCTCCTTTAGTGATCTTGTTCAAAGATGAGTTCTTTAAATGTTGTTAGTTCTTCCAGGTTCATCAAGATGTAGATGCATATTAATTAGACTGGGCATAACAACAGCCTCATCATAGTTAAGCACTTGTTGCACATAATTCCCTTTTTTGTTTTTTGTTTTTTGCCATATCCTCCACAATAAACACAATTCTTGGATGATTGTTCAGAGGCATGTCAACTACTGTAGTTATACCTCCAGCAACAGTTTTGGTATCAGTAATAAATCCCTCCCAATAATTTGATCATGAGGTGATGTTTTGGAGGAAGGGTAAGAAGTGAGGTAGGTGTAGGAGTGCCAAAAGCAAATGGTTCAAACTTATTAAGAAGTTTTTGATGTTTTTTCAACCATATCATCATAATAGGAAACATTAGATTTGATTGGATGTTGCATATAAACTGTCAAGAACGTTATGGAGAAAGTTCTGCACTTCTGGAGAATGTTCTGCTTTTCTGGAGAATGTTCTGCTCTTCTGCAGAATGTTCTGCTCTTCTGCAGAATGTTCTGGTACTGCTTCCAGAATGAACATTGTTGCTGCTGTCCAGAATGTTCTTCTTCTTCATCATCCATTGTTTTAATGTTTCCAAAGGTTATAAATACTCCAACTTTTTGTAATAAGAGGAGGCATCATACTTTTCAATTCTTGTGTATTGAACATGCCTTGTCCATGTATCAATGTTCTTTCTTGATTGTTGGATGGTGTTCCTACATCACAAGTTAGTAATGATTTTGGTACCCATATTTGTTTGGGTCCTTCATGGTTAGTATATCTTCTTTTATAAGATTTTTTAAAACTTGATCTCTTTTTAAAATAGCAAGTTGATTCTTGATGACCATTTTTGAGACAGTAGGAGCATTTAATTGTTGATCTTGGAATGGATTTCGAAATCTGAGTTTTAAAGGATTTTAATCTTGATTTTGAAGAAATCCCAGATCGTTCTCCTTTTTTCAGACTTTCTGGAGAAAGTTCTGCTTTTGTTCCAGAACGTTCTCCGTTTTGAGAACAACCTGGAGAACATTCTCCTTTCTGCAGATTTTTCAAAATTGGTTCAGCTTTATTTGCAGAGCGATCTTCCCTTTTAAAAAACCTTTTGCTTTTAATCTTTTCATCTCTTTTCTTAAAGTAGCAAGCAGATTTCAGATGTCCAAGTTTCTTACAATATGAGCATTTGGTTTTGCATTTATCCTCTTTTATTTCCAGAACAAAAAAGTTTTCATATATTTTCGTTTTTTGAGTTTTATCAAAACCAAGACCAGCTTTATCAAATATTCCCACTTGAGATCCCATGATTTTTTGAAAGGTTTCAGTAGCTTTAATAAAATTTGACAAGTCATTTATAAGAAGTTCATTTTCAGTTTTAAGGAGAACGTTCTCCGTTTTCGTTGCAAAACGTTCTTGATTTTCAAATTCATTATTTTCCTTAAAATGATATTCCTGCATGTTCTGAATGATGATTTTTAGTTCATCAATCATAACCTGAGCTTTCTCTTTTTCCCTTTTCTCTTTTAAAACTTGATCTTTTAAAAGGCTACATTTTTGAACAAGCAGATTTGAATCATCAAGTAAGCTATCAAAATCTTTTTCAATTTGTTCACATAAAAGACATGGTTCATAATTTATTACCTCCTTGTCTTCAGTATCTGCCATTAAACATAAGTCGGCTTCTTCAGGTTCCTCTGTTTCTGATTCATCAGAATCATTCCAGGTCACCATCATGGATTTTTTTTTGAAAGGGAACTTCTTTGGTGCTCTTTTGTTCAAGGGACATTCAGTTTTATAATGTCCTTGTTTGTTGCATCCAAAACATGTGATTTGACTTTTGTCTACCTCTATTTTGAAGTTTTCCTTTTGATTTAAAAATCCCTTTTTGATATGATCCATTCTTCTCAACATTCTCTGTATCTCTTTTGTAAGACGAACTATTTCTTCATCAACATCTTCTTGTTCGATTTCTTCTGAGTCCTCATCTGGACTTTCTTGAGATGTTTTCAAAGCTATTACTTTGCCCTTTTTGATTGGTCTGCCTTCTTGTAGCAGCAGTTCATGTGCTCGTAATGTTCCAATCAGTTCCTCAAGTCCGAGTACGTCAAGATTCTTGGCCTGGCTTATGGCTGTCACCATTGGTCTCCATATTATTGGAAGACATCTCATGATCTTTCTGACTCTATCTTGTACCGAGTATGCTTTCCCTAAGGAGCACATTTCATTTACAATGGTTGTGAATCTTGAGTACATCTCATCAATGGTTTCTCCTTCATTCATTTCAAAGAGTTCAAACTTTCTTATGCCAATGTCTATTCTTGTTTCTTTGACATGGCTTGTTCCTTCATGATGAGTTTGTAGTGTATCCCATACTTCTTTAGCAGTTGTGCATTCATCAACTCTTTCACTTTCTTGCCTACTCAAAGCACACGATAAGAATAATTGAGCTTTAGAGTTTAGGAGTACCTTGGTTTTATCTTCAACTGTCCAGTCTGTTTCTTTCTTCGTAGCAGAGTTTGAATCATTTTGATCAACTCTTAGTGTGAAATCTCCATCTGTAATGATGCGCCACATTCCTGTATCTTGAGATTTCAAGAACAGCTGCATTTTGTTTTTCCAGAAATAGTAATCTGTGTCATCAAAGTAAGGTGGTCTATATGATGACCCTCCTTCAGCAATGTACATATCTTTTGACATTTTTCTTCTAGATCTTTTTCTCTAACACTTGTTAGGTGTTCAACTTTAGAGACCGGGCTCTGATGTCAATTGAAGTAGCAATGTTGATTTACAAGGAAGGGGGGTTTGAATTGTAAATGTTCCTATTTAAAAATTCCTGAAAAAACTTAAGAAAATAACTCAAGATTGATCTTGGTTTTGAAAACAGAAAACGGAGAACGTTCTTGGTTTTAACCAGAAAAACGGAGAACGTTCTTGGTTAGTTAAAATCAGTAATTCAGTTTATGTATTTAACTTGATAATCAATCAGACTGAAAGTAAATAGATAAGGGAAGAGATACCACACAAGGATATATCCTGGTTCACCCAACTCGGGCTACGTCCAGTCCTCGCAACCGTGAGATTTTCCACTAAGTGTTCAAAACAAAGAACCTTCTTGGTTTTACAGCACCTAGCTCAGATCAACCTTGATCTGTTACAATATTAAAACCTTCCCACCCAGAAAGGAGTTCAATCAGGTCACCTATCAACCTTGATAGGATTTCTTACAATCTACCCAAACTATACTAAACTCTTATAGTTTGAGTTTTACAATAATGATGAGATTGTTTTGTTAGAATCTGAGATGTCTCAACTCTTGTTTGAGATCTGATTCTTTTGAAGAGAAATACACGAAAATGATTCTAAGAATCGAATGGGAAAAATCAGAATTGATTCAATGTATGTGAGTGAGAGAATTCAAGTATGTAAGTGTATGTGATTGATGAATTTTCTTAGTACTTGAAGCTCTGATTTTTCCTTGAGCTTGGCCTTCCTTTTATAGGTGATTTGAGCAATTAATTCTGGTCAGAAAGAGCTGTTGGTAGTGCTCTGTTTTCCTCTGACACAAGCAACCTTTCGGTTGAAAAAGTAATCCATTGATGTGACAGTTTTGGGCCTTGCTTGACTGGGCTGTTTTGCTCAATTTCAAACAGATTTTCTGCGCTTTTAATGACTCATTAAGCTTCGAAATTACTTGATGATAATTGGGCTTTGATCTGGACATTTGATTTGATCCAAAACAGTTTGGAAAGTAATGAACAACTTCTGCAGAAATAAGAGAATCGATTCTGTAGAAACGGAGATTGATCTTTGAAGCTTCATATGTAATTATTGATGTTACAGCTTCGATCTGGAGTTTTGATTATGTCCAAAACAATTTGGTGAATGATTATAAACCTCTGCAAAAGTAAGGAGATCAATGTTGAAATTCTGCAGAAACGGAGATTGATTCTGCAAAAACAGCTTGGAGAATGATGACAGTCTGCTGGAGAATGATGTTGAAAATTCTGGAGACTGATCTGAAATTTCTGGAGACTGATCTGATCATTCTGGAGACTGATCTGAACATTCTGGAGACTGATGATCTTTCTGCAGATTGATGTTATCATTTCTGAGATTAATGTTAACATGCCGGAGAATGATGTTAACATGCTGGAGATTAATGTTAACATGCTGGAGAATGATCAGAATGCTGTCAAGAATGTTGACAGTCAAGTTCAAATATGTTTGGTCTTGCTAGTTTGTGATCTTCTCTCTTTGCGATTCGAATGTCTTCTTTGACTATAATGATTTCTACTTGTTCCTTGCCATGTACTGATGAACTAGTATAAAATTCAGAGACAAAAGCTTCGTTGAAATAATGGAGATTGATTGGTCAAGAGGCTGTGACGATCATTCTTGAAACTGGAGAACATTCTCCGTTTTCCAGATTTTGTTGTTTCTTTATATGTTCAGTTTTTAACTGTTTTCTTTGCTTTGCTTGATTCCTGTCTTTGATTAATTCACTCAAACACACATGTTAAAAACCAAAACACTTAGAATCATAATTAACATTCTTAATTAACTTTTTGTTTGTTTTCATCAAAACATTAAATTGAGATTTTTGTCTCAACAGTCATCATACTGGAGAATGATGTTTATCATTCTGGAGACAGTTGTTAATCATGCTAGAGAAATATGTTTGCTGCTGAAGATCGTGTGTAACATGTTGGATAATGTTTATCAATCTAGAGACTGATGTTACATTGTTGGAAAATGATCATTTGTCACTTTTGCTTTGAGTTGTGCCTTTTAATCTTTGATCATTTTGAGTGATTCTTTTGCTCATATGAGAGCTGTATATTCCTAGTATATGAACCGAAAATCCGTTCGCGGTTTGCAAGAGATTTCCTTGTATTAAAAGGCGATTTGATCTTGCTTGCTGAAAATGACAAACGTGGAGAACGTTCTTGGTTTTGCATATTATGTCAAGAACGTTCTTGGTTTAGTTTTATTCATGTTTAGCTCTTTCTTTAAACTGATTTCTATTGCATTTGCTTTGTACCTATCTTGGATTATTATACTCAAAAGCACATGTTAAATTAACACATAATTTAGAATCATAATTAGAGTATTTAATTAACCTTTATTTATTTACATCAAAACATTAATTTGGGATTTTACCTCAACATTATTTGAGATTGAACTACTTGAAGAGTCTGAGTCTCCATTTAAGAACTAAGTTTAGATGGCAGATCAAAAACATCAACTAGTTCATTTAGGTGATTGATTGGATGTGCCGAACTAATTTGACCTATAACAGCCTTTTTGGTGGTGAATTATTTGTTCTAGTTCATGATTGTCCCTGCATCGACATTGACATTGCAACAACTATTTCGACTACACCTGCCACATTGCAAAACTATTTCAATTCTTCAATAATTGTTCGAATGATTGAATGATTTATGTCTAATTTTTTAAATTTATTATTTGAGAGTTGAAACTTAATTGTAGTTTTCACTATCAAAGAAGGGAAATGTGTTTTTGAAATTTATCATTTAATACTTCACTATTTATTGACTCAAAATCACTTAAAAATAAGTTTTTGTTATAAAAATACAATTAAATTGGTTTTAGAACCAATTTTTTTAAAAAAAAATCACTTAAAACTGATTTTAAAATCAATCTTTTAAAAAAATTCACTAAAAACTGATTTTAAACAATTCAGTGATTCAAATTAGGTTTAATAAAAATCGGTTTCAAACCAGTTCAAACATATTAAACCAATTTACAATTATAAATCGGTGTAAAACTGAACTGTAACTGATTCAAAAAATAACCGATTTTTTTAAAGTGATTTTTAAAATTGAACTGCACCATTATTATATGATGCAATTTAATTTGATTTTTGGACTATGCACCCCCTAATGTTACCTAAATCTCTCAAAATATGTGCCCATGCCGGTTGGGGCGGCAATTAAGGTCACCAACACTTTGCGTGTTAACGAATTGAAATCGTTTCAATATTTCCTTTTTGAAAAGAAAAAAAATCCATAAATAAACGTGTTATATTTTGAATTAATTAAGTACGCTTATATTTAGTAAGTATAGATTTGCAAAACCCGTGGTGACAAATTCAAAACATGGCACACCTCATTCCTCTTTAGAATAGCCATTGCCCCATATCATAAATAAAATGATGCTATTCAAAAATATATCCTATTTAATTATTAATATTAATAATTAATATATAGTACTTGTCAAAAAAAAATTAATATATAGTAGTAGCTTTTTCCATACATGGATGAGATTTAGTTCTTCTTTCACATTGAAAATCGAGATGAAATAATGAAGGAAAAAAATGTTCTGATATCAAGAAACTAGAGTTCTGAATATGTTTGTTTTTCTTTGTCAATGGGATTGATTTTAATTAATTATAGATGAAAGTGCACAAGAGGTTCTCGCTAGTGTTGAAAGGACTTTTTATCCTAGCGTTTTGAAGTTTTAACATCGATTTTAGTAAATAAAAAATAAAAAAATCGGTGTCATACTAGGTTGCACGAGCACGATATTTTATTAGCTCTTGACAAAAAACTCATGAAAAAGTTGAATGTGGGACCCATCACTACTGCTACAATGGTTACATAAGCCTTACCGTTACCAGCAATACCACACGCGTTTTTAACGTGTTTTTTTAATCGAATAAAGTCAAACGTTGTTGATGATTAAAAATTTAACGGTTTCGTCTGATTTTACCCCTAATGCAGTTTTGCCTTAATTTTATTGTAGAGTCAAGGGAAAGACGGAACAAATTTGTCCTATGACATCTACCACATTTTGTATTACTACAGTATGATGTTAATAAAATATTTAAATTTCATTTATAATTTGAATTTCATTAAGCAATTAGTTATCATTCAATTATAATTGATGTAAAATCAATTATTTTATCGTTGTATATATGGTCAAAATGAACTAATTACATCCATCACAATTGAATTATAACCTACTTAAAATATATTCTTGTTATCAGTATAAAGAAGTAGGGGCTTCTGAACTCGCCCCCTGCTAGGAATAGGAAGGTAAAAAGAGTACGTATATCGGAGCCTACTCGCATTCGTAACAAATTTCTCACACTATGATCTCCCCACTTTCCGCCGCTCCCGCGTCTTCCATCTCAAGTCCAATGTGGGAAAGCTAAAGTAGTCCCCTTATCCCACAGGTTAGATGAGAAAGAGCCAGTTTATGACCCCCGTCTTTCTTCAGAAGATTTCTACCTATCTCCTTTCTGACCATCCCCTGGTGATTGAAAATTTAAAATTTTAATAGGTAAATAAAAAGTATAATATTATATTGCATATAAAAATTTTAAGTTGTAAATTTACAAAAATATATTAGAGAGGTGTAGTACATCAAATTTTGATTTACATTTTTAATAATTAAAAATTAGTTGGAATTTAGGTTGAAAAATTTATGTATTTGGTCCAGAGTCATCTTAAAGATTTTGGAGCCATGTTCTAATCTTAAAAATTGAGCATAATAAAAAAAAAATAATTAAAAAAATAAAATAAATTTTAGTCCATATGTGCATACCAATCTACATTATACAACGAGGATCTACACATACCAATCTTTAATACAATCTACATGATGCACAGATAGCATGTAGCCTTCACATATTAGAGTAAAATATACATCTCGACAACGATAACCCAACAACCACAATTTAACTCATAAAAACAATTTTACTCATACAATACATCGATTATAGATCTCAAAATTACAACAATATACGTCACAATATCTATATTAATTAGCATATTTATTAACATATTTCATGTCATGTCTAGTCGAAATTCATCACTGATTAGCATATATTAAACCACAATTATTAATTATTCATTTTTCAATTTTTTTAACATAAATATTTTTTTGTTTTTAAAATTTAACTACTTTCATACATTCGATCAAATTTATATGTAAAATTTTCCTCTAAATTATATGTCAGATCACAATTCTACATTTAATTTTGAAACCACAATTCTATAGAAAATAAAGAGAATGTCTAGTGGAATTACAACAATAATTTTAGAATTTGGCTACAGAAAATACAAATATAAAATTTTAGATTACGCGTCCATAAAGTATATCAATAAATTTTTATTGACAAAATTATAACTCAAATATCTCTTATGGATAAATTAAGACTAATTGTATTTTTAAAAAAATTATTAGAAACTTTGAAATGACAAATAAAATGTCTGATATAAATAAAGTAACGAAACTCCGCCACTGCTTGCTTGTTATATAAAACAAAGGCTTAATTGCAGTTTTAGTCCCCCTATTTATACTGATTCACGAAATTGATCCCCCTATTTTTAAAGTCGACAGTTTTGGTCCCTCCTTTAGATTTTTAAACTAAAAAATGACGATTTGATATATTTTAAATAATGTGACATACAATTCTATGATATAAAACCATCTAGATCCATTAATTATTCATATGTCATTAATTAAATTAAAAATACGGAAAAAATTCGAAGTTGAAAGTTAAGTTTTTACGATGTTTTATTTCAATTTCATGGGTGTTAATCAGTCTACATCATCGTATCATATGTGATGTTATTTAAAACATCTCACGTCATCATTTTTCAGCTAAAAAATCAGAGGGAGGGACCAAAACTGTCGACTTTTAAAATAGGGGGACCAATTTCGTGAATCAGTATAAATAGGGGGACTAAAACTGTAATTAAGTCTAAAATAAAGGAATTAAGATTTTGATGTATGTGATTTTTATATTTTATTTGTTTTCATCTAAAATATTAAAACTTTTTTTTTTCTACAGTTGTGACGTTATTTGTATCTTACAAAATGGTTATTCTCATATGACATAATAACATTGACATATATGATATTGTTTAACATCTAACCACCAAAAAATATTATTTAAACTCATAATATGAATTTTGTTTATCTGACCTCAAATGCCTCTTAGGGATCGAAAACAATAATTTTAGATTGTAGAAAAAATAAAAATCAAAGAAAAATGTTTTTTTTTTAACTAAAAACCAAAATGACCTAAAGTAACACTAGCACATTCATTATAAACAAAAAAAGTAATACTAGCACGTTTCAATAATATGAGGTAATTAAAAAAATTAGAGAGATAAAAATCAAATAAGTTGTACAATATTGATCAATACTAAATCTACTCATTTTATAAGAAACAAAACAATTTTTACTATAAGTTAAATTTGTATATAAGACAATTCAAAACATTATGCAACATGGATCTGGGCCTTGTTGGACTGATTCTTTTTGTCTTAAGAGGATTCTATCATGTACCCCCACATCTAAACCTGTCACCTCTCAATTAACGTGAAAATACAATTTTGTCTTTTTAAACTTCTCAATTTTTTTAAAATTTTTGAAACTTTCAAACAATTCAAAACTTTTGAAATAGAATTTTTTTGAAACTTTCCGTATTTGGAAAATTTCGAAACTTTCCACATTTTGAAAACTTTTAAAACTTTCCAGATTTGGAAACTTTCAAAACTTTATAGATTTGAAAGCTTTCGAAACTTTTCAAATTTTAGAAATAAGGATTATATTTCGAAAAATTGAAAAGTTTCGAAAGTTTCGAAGCTTTCCAAATCTGGAAAGTTTCGAAATTTTCCTATTTTGAAATTTTGAATTGTTCGAAAGTTTCAAAAATTCTAGAATTTTCTATTTCGAAAGTTTCGAAAATTCTAAAAAAATGATAAATTTAAAAGGACAAAATTGTATTTTCACTATGATTGGGGGGGTGACATGTTTAATTGTGGGTAGTGCATGGTAGAATACTCTTGTCTTAATAATATTGAGGTTTTTTTTTTGAAAAAAAAACATTATCCAAATTGTTTGACCTCCTAACATTAAGTCTGAAACTCCACATTTTATTAATTGATGATAAATAATAAATTTAATAAAAGTTACACTTTTTTGTTGAAAATATGGAGTCAAGCCCCAAGAAAATAAAAAGAGACAAAAACTAAGCTATTAGAAAAGCCTATTAAAGTCCTATCCATCAACACACGAGTGAGGAGAAATCAAAGATGATATTAAAAATACAGTATACTTGAGGAGAAAAAGATTGAATTTAGTAAAAGTATATGCTATTTGATTGACATTAAGGACACTCCTACTTAAGAGTCTGATTTGATATCAATACTTCTAAACCCTCCAGAAAAAGTTAGTTCCAATCCATTATATATACTCCAAAGTTTTGTCATCAATATCGTGCATACCCCAAATGCATAGGAGTAGCCAAATATGATAGCACTAGTGTGATTACAAAACACTCATCCACAAGCCACCATTCCATTCGAGTTTTAGATTGCATCATCTCTATTAAGAGTTACCCAACCATCCTTGAAGTAATGCTAAGCAAAACAATATTGAGGGAGAGTTGACACAACCTCAAGACGAGCATGAATTAGATGAGTATTTGTTATAGAATTCGCTTGATATTTGGCTTTGGTGGCTATGCCAAACGCGATTGGAACGATATTGGAGAATATCGCATTGTTCCGAGCCTTTCACACATTGTCCATCATCGTAGCAAATAAGATACTTCAATCTAGGCCATTGTCCATAAAAATACTCTTCAATTAAGTTATTCAAGAGCCATCTATTCATATTTGTAGTAAAGAACTCATTAGTTGTATTAATATAAAACACATAGTCCCAAACCTGTGACGCAAGTTGACAATCACGCAAAAAATAAATGATTGACTCGCCAACATTGCCGCACCCCTGACACAAGTCATTACACAAGTCTACCGTAAAATTATCAATTTATGGTAATAACTTTGGTGTTGTACACACCTTTCCCAATCCTGTCTTTAGAGATTCTTGAAGTGATTCAAAGGTCTCAGTGGTCGATGCTTACCAAGAAGCAATGTGGCGAATGGTTAATATTTATAGTAGCGGATGCATGTATAATGTATTGGGACTGTTGCCCCCACAAAGCATGAAAATGTTAATAAAAAATAGTTATTGCCTCCACAAAATAATAATTTTATGAAAATAAACAAATGTAGAAAATTATATGAGATAAAATAGAATAAATTGGTATTAAATTTAATCATTTATCCTTTTATTTTTTTTACACTAATATACAAGGTGATACAAAATAAATTATATTTACACCGTCCAACATATTATAGATTAATTTGAGGAATTTTTGTTCATAAAATTGTGCATTTTATAGAAGCGTAAAATAATTTTTTTAACGTATATATTATAGACAATTTTTTTGCCTCCACTACAAAAAAATTCTAAATCTGCCATCGATCATCTAGCCAACTTGGAACATTCCAGATTCTTTAAGTGGACCATAATGGATAACATTAATCTCTTGCTTTTTAACGATCTCTCCTAATTTGTTTTTTTTTTTTTTTCTACCTAAAAGCTGAGATAAGTTGAATTTCTAGAACTCTTTTAGATAAACTCTAAAGATGAGTTAACTTTTTACTAAATAAATTAAACTTTATTGGACGTCCATTATTATTTTTTAGGTTGTATTTGGGAGTTTGAGAAAGAAATGAGATGGCTTTAGAAGAGGGGAAAAGTGGAATTAGTGAATAATAAGAGATTGTTTTGAGTTTCCCACGTTAGAGAAAGAAAAATAGATCAGAAAGCTTTCTCTTCATAAAGTTCTCTCTTTCTTTAGTTTCTCCCCCTCTTAAAAAAAATTATCCCCTCCCCACGTAATCCTAAAACAAAACTTTTAAAAAATTAATATATATATATATATATTAGAATGCAAATGTAGTTTCTTAACTTTAGATTGTCATTAAATCCTAACAATTTAATATACCACATCATATTATAAAATTTTAATTAACAACAATTATTTAACTATTTAATATTTTGACGAGTTAGAATTGAATGATAGTAAAAATTAATTTTACAATGTAAACATGCATTACCTTTTTTCTCTATATATTATCTATTATCTTTTTAAATTGTTTTTAAATTAATAGTCTAATTTATAATAAGAAATTAATATTTTATAATTATTTTTAAATTGTGGTGACCAAAATATCATTCATCCCTATGAGTGTTTTTTTAATTTAGTAATAGTGCAAAACTCTATCTTACTAGTTAAAGTATTTTTTTTTAATTTTTTTTATTTCACATATAACAAAAAAATTGTTTAATAAAAAAACAAAAAATTTGGAAATTCGTAGGGGATTGTTAATGACAAGTTTCTTCAACTCCAAACCATGAAGGAAGCTATTCAATTTTTTTTGTTGAGTCAATAAATAAATTGATTTTTGAAGTTATAAATATCGGTCAAATTAATTTTTAAATTTTACAAATTAGTAAATATATTGCTCAAATTGTAAAATATCAATTAAAATAGTTTAAACGTCTGTCCTTAGATATTTTGATGTGACATTGTAACTAGATATGTGACTTATCAACGTTGATCCTACATCAATGTCATATTCCTGTAGACAAATTTGCCAATGACTTCATCTCGAAGACAAATTTTGAGTAATTGTAATTATACATAAACTAATTATTAACAAATTAGTCCATTAAATATTTAAATTTCATAAAAAAATTAGTTAATGTTGTGATGACATTGATATTAAATAACGCAGATGAGTCACATATTCAATCAACATGTCAAATAATAGTTTCTAACTATAAAAGTTTAAATATGAACTATTTTAAAAATATTTTTCAATTTTAGATATGTATTTACCAATTTACAAAATTCATGCATTAATTTAATCGACACTTATAATTTCAGAGATTAACTTATCTATTTACAACTTCATGGATCAATTTGCTTATTTTGTTGTTAGAGCAATCACTAACTTCTGCACTTTTTGCATTAGATTGTTCTATACTCTCACGGATCAAATTTAATTGTTGTTTGATACTAATTAACTTTAATTAAGAGTTAGTGTGAGTTTTCTTTTTTAAAGTTTGTGTTAGAAGTATTAATCTTTTGGGTCGGACTCTTCTATTGGACTAGAATTTTAATCAAAGTTTTAAATAACGGCCAAAATAATGTTTAGATGTATTTTGAAATTGTGTTGATTATCCACCTGAAATGGAAGATAACAGTAACGGCCACTACCTTTACTTTTAATGTTTATTGTGATCGTTTTATCGGATGTAGACTATTTTTTTAAACAATTTTCCACAATAACTCTTAAAGAGCGTGGCAATGTTATGAATTTCACATTGAATAGATCAAAGTGTTCAATTACCAATCAAAACACAAAGATATGATATTTATGGTTATGGACTAGTTTACAAAAATTATGGATTCTTTTTCAAATTGAAAATTTTGTTATCGTTGATATGCTTTTTGTTTTGCATGGTAATTAAAGTGATAAGCGCTGAACTTTTTTGCACTTCTGAGATTAAACATAAGAATTAGTTAGACAACTTTCATGCAACTTTAGTTTAAAATATTAATATGTTAATAGCAATAAACATGAACTATTCTGGAATATTTTTACAATCCTTGAAACAACCGTTTCCTAAAGAGTAAGAAAAGGAAACTGTCCCTTGGAATTTCTCTTTTACAATGGTGTATGAATGTTGATTTGCAAATTTTAATGCCTAATTTCATTAGCTTTATGCTGAATTTAGGGGTAACTGACAGACAATTTCTAAAGTGTTGGTGTTGCTTATAGTTTTTCTTCTCAAATAGACCTACATTTATGCTTTTTTGGAGAAAATGACTGGCAATTCTGAAAGAACTCTTGCAAAGATACTTGAATTCATTGCTTGATGAGGTACACACAAAAATTCCTTCTGAAGTGATTTAATTTTCACGTGTGTTTACTTATTTGTGAGGGATCTATCAAGGATTCTCATCCTCCCTTTATCAAAATTCTCTTTTTCTTCCATAACATTCCTTTGTCAGTAGGGGTGTTCAGCTGTTCGGGCAAAACCAAATCAAACTGTAATCCAAGCAAATCCACTTTTTTTGGGTTGGGCAGGATGACCTTACAAAACCAATTGTGAGGATGATGACCTTATTTTATAGCACTATTCTTAGAATTTGGGTGGGACTAACTCGACCTTTAAAAAACCGACTATGAAGGTGAGAACTTCCCCCACTTGGATTATGACTGAGGTGGCCTGATAGCGGTGACCTGATAGTAGGTGATTCAACAAATCATAAATAGACTTTGATATTATCTTAGAATACGGGTTGAACCTAATTCAACCCTTGCAAAACTAGCTTAAAATGTAAAGACGACTCTGAGTTAAAACATATTTTCAAGCCATATCTCAATATGAGAATCTTAACAATAGTTTTGAAAGAATGTTGAGCATTTGATGGTGCTTTTTGCTTTCATTCCTTGCAAGGGTAGTCAATGATCAGTTTAATGAAATTGTATATCTATTTTGACATGATCCTTATTAAGCTTTCACTTGATATGTAATGTTAATCTTAGATATCTTAATATGTTAGATATCTTTGTTTATTAGTTAGTTAGTTATACAAGTTAAATACAATAGTTAGTTAGTATAGTTAATTATACTAACTAGTTGTTATACATTAGTTATATAAGTCTTATATATCATTTGATGCACTTTAACAATTCTCTCATAATTCAATATATTTTTCTTTACTTTTCTCTCATTTAACAATGTTATATGTATATTAATACGAGTGAATTTCAACTCCAAAATATTGGTTTTTGATATAAAAATATTTATTTTCATCAAATCTTTTTTACATTTTGTATAAAATGCATGATAAGCAAAATGAGAAGTTATACAGTGGCTTGTAAACTATAAGTGACTTTATGGGGAATTAACTACTTAAGTTTAATTAAATAGTTAATCAAATTGATTAAAATTACTCGTAATTATTTGAACAAAATAATCCATTATTCTCCATGGATCAAATCGAAGAAATTTACTCCGTCGTGACTAAGCACGGGCTTAACAAAATTGGGCTTCTAAAAATATAATTGGGCCCATATTTTAAACAAGTGGCATTATAGTCATTTCAAAAAACCGAACGACCCAAACACATTTCCAATTCCCCACCTTCATTATCCTCTTCTTCCCAACTCCTGAACAGTACACTAAAAATGGCAGCAGTAACAACAAGCCACCACAACCTATTCTCCACTTTCACACGCTTCAACTCATCCATAACAACCACAACCAATTCACGTTCTCGATGGAACAGCGTAAGGTTGATTCGATGCGCTGATGTGAGCACAAACGCGAGCGCGGTTGAGAATCAGAGAATCACACTGAGTAACGGCAACGATTCCTTGGAAATATGCAGAGTACTTAACGGAATGTGGCAGACTAGTGGCGGTTGGGGGAGAATTGATCGAGATGACGCCGTTGAGGCTATGCTCCGTTACGCCGATTCCGGACTCTCCACGTTCGACATGGCGGATCATTGTACGTAGTCCACTCATTTTCTCTCCATTAATGTTTCTCTCTCCGATGACGTGGAGGTTTATTATTGGCATGTTTTTTCCTCCATTAGTCCACTTCAGTGCTTTGTGATTGAGAATTAGATTGATTGATTTATTAATTAATTAATGAATAAAAATCACTGATAAATTCACCGTGATAAAATACACTTACGTACACTATACACTGCACACTAATTACTTGTGTTAGACTACCGTGTTGTTTATAACCAATTGCTATTTTCAAGTTTTTAATAAACAATTTGATTTTTATTTGATTGTTATTATGATATAAAAATTTAATTTGTATAGACTGTTACCATAATTTTTTTACACATACGCGAAATTACATCATAGTATTTAATCAATTTAACATCATAGTATAATTTGATTGAACATATGTGTAAAAAGAATTTACACTTTAAATACATACAAATTAATCTCTTGTTTTTTTTTTTAATATTTCAAATTAATCTCGTATGATAATTTGAAGAATGGTGTCAACATATTCATATATATATATTTAACTATTGAAGAAAAAATAGTGGAACCACGTAAAATAAAAATGGTAGAAATATATGGTGGAGAATTGCCCATACAGGATAGGCACTATATGACTCTTTTTGCTTAGTTGTTAGAGCAACGTGTGAAGTGTTGTAAAAGAGGTACCCTTTTAAGAGTGTCTTCTGTTGCTTTAGGCTGCTCCTGTGGACACTTTGAGTAGTCTTGAAATGTCAGAGTTATTGCAGCATTCTTTGAGCAAATTCACTTGCACTCCAAACAAAGCACCAACAAAAAGAGGAATTGCTGCAAGAGAATATAAGCATTTGAGACCTTGTCGGTGTGTGGCTACGCAGGAGGATAACTGGCGCATTGTGGTCAGTAATGGGAAGGATTCGTTGGATATATGCCGGGTTGTGAATGGAATGTGGCAAACTAGTGGTGGATGGGGTAAAATTGATAGGGATGAGGCTGTTGGTGCTATGCTTAAATACACTGATGCTGGACTCACCACTTTTGATATGGCTGATATATGTATGAAATGCAACTTTGTTTGCTCTTAAATTGTTTGAATCCATAAAGGAATTGTCTTTGTTTCGTGTTGGCAGTCTCAACTCTCATGTTAAATAGCGAAATGACATGTATCTAATTCTGATATGTCGGTTTTATGAGACTTTGTGGAGTTGATTTAGGCTTAATCCAAATTCTAAGACTCGGACACCACTTATGTTAATGGTATCCACTAGAGGATTATAATTTAGAGATTGTTCGCTTTTGAGTGATGGATGTTATTATTTGATGTTATGGAAGTGGAATACTGGAATCTTCTTTACATGAACTGCTTTTTTTTGTCTGCATAAAAGGTCATAATTTGTGTAAAAAAAGTTCAAATTTTGTGTTCTTTTGGTTTTGCAGATGGGCCAGCTGAAGATCTATATGGGATTTTCATCAATCGAGTTCGTCGTGAGCGTCCACCAGAATTTTTGGAAAAGGTCAGAGGGTGAGTTGATTATGAGATTCATATTATTTTCTTAAAGTTTTTTTCTACTTGAAGAAAATGCAGCAAATTTAGATACACATTTGTCAATCAAATTACCATAGAACATAGAAGGTGCTGTTTCAGCCATTGTATTATTTGACGCAGTCTCACTAAGTGGGTGCCACCGCCAGTTAAGATGACAAGTAGCTTCGTAAGAGATAATATTAATGTGTCAAGGAAGAGAATGGATGTGGATTCCTTGGACATGCTTCAGTTCCACTGGTATTTATAATCTCTTGCTCTAGTTATTTTATGTGAACATTTTTCAATTCTTAAGGCTCTTGGAGTTATGCATGTGCATATAATTTCAACCATTGATTTGTTTATTAATAGTTGAGGTTACTCTCTTTATTCTCTAAATCCTATTGCTCACTGTAGAGGTGCCCAATCCTAAATTTAAAACCGTCAAAATTATTCATGGCATGGTCATTTATCCACTTTGCTTCTTAGTCTGTTCCTGAAATAAATGAATATTTGATATCAAATATGTAGTTGAGTTACTAATGATGCTAATTCTGATTCTCTAAAGTTTAAGATCCTTGTGACGACTCTCCTCTATCTTATAACGAATTTAGGTGGGATTATTCAAATTCAGGATACCTTGATGCACTAAAACACCTTGCAGACTTGAAAGGAGAAGGTTAGTTTTGCTTCTGAATAACGATTGAAATCGCACATAATTTCCCATTTCTTGATTTGATCAAATTATTTCTGTTTATGTTATACAGGTAAAATCAAGACTTTGGCTCTAACAAATTTTGATACTGAGAGATTACAAATTATTCTTGAAAATGAGATTCCCATTGTGAGCAATCAGGTAAACCCAAGCACACTTTAATTTCTCTTCTAGCAGTTATTTTTTAAAGTTACCTGTGGCTCATGATTCTTATAAGTATCTTCACTTTCAGGTACAACATTCACTTGTTGATATGCGTCCACAACAGAGAATGGCAGAGCTTTGTCAGCTTACAGGAGTCAAACTTATAACGTTTGTCCCTCTCTCCCTTTTCTTAGCCACAAAATAATTCTCCAAAGTGAGATGAAAGTGAAATAGAAGAAATTAAATTTCCAAATTTTGTTCCTTAGTATATCAGTTTGTGATGCAGGTATGGGACAGTGATGGGTGGTCTTTTGTCTGAGAAGTTCCTTGATGCTAACATCAACATTCCTTTTGCTGGACCAGCAATAAACACTCCCTCCCTCCAAAAATACAAAAGGGTATGATATGGTGACCATCGTTAATTATTTAAGGTAGATTCCAGCTGATAATTGATGCTTTTCCCTGGTTAAGAACGCGAGGAGGATGAGATTTGAGATTTTTTTTGTTCTCGCGATTTAGTTATATTATTCATGTATTTTGCTATATGTTGAGTTGTTGATAAGTGGGCAGACCCGCATAACAAGTGCAGTTGAAAGCGCAACGAGCCGAACAAGAATGCTTGCCCTTTGGGCTTGTCCCTTTTGGTTGTTGGGTTGTGACTTGCAGTGTGGCTTAGAGATAAACTTGTAAACTCTGACTGTAGTTTTGAACAAAGCTTTGAACTCTTTAACCTAATTATTGCATAATATAAAAGTAACGCAGTCACTCTATTGTAGGAGATGTAGGCACAACTGGCCGAACTCCAAGATCAATTTTTTTGTTCTTGTGCGTTCATCTTCTTATTTTAGAAACTAAATTTACTATTCTGACACTATACTTTGCATGACATGGCAGATGGTGGATGCTTGGGGAGGTTGGAGTTTGTTCCAAGTACTTCTTCGGACTCTTAAACAAGTAGCTTCTAAACATGGTGTTTCCATTGCAACTGTTGCTGTGAAGTATATACTAGACCAGGTGAAGTTGATTTGTTTTCTCAGCAGGAATTTGATATTCTAATAAATTTAAAATCTCATTTTGATATCAAATTCAACAAGCCCTTGTGGATATTTCTGACTTTGGTTCTGGTGATGAAACCTGCAGCCTGCTGTAGCAGGATCAATGGTTGGTGTTAGACTTGGATTGTCAGAACATATTAAAGACTCCAATGCTATCTTTTCACTTGTTCTTGATGAAGACGATGTGAGCAGCATAAGAGAAGCATCAGGGAAAGGAAAAGATCTTCTTAAAGTGATTGGTGATTGTGGAGATGAGTATAGGCGTGCATGAGTAATGCTAATTGCTATATCAACCTGTTGATTGTTTTCATGTATACAAGACAAGACAAGTGATGACGAAATGAAAATAGGAATTAAAAGAAGAGAAATTATTGACTCCTAATTTTGTCTCAGTAGAAGGACTACTTGTATGTAATACTATCATATGTTACTCTGTCAGAGTCAAAAAACAAAAGAAAGGAAAAGAGAAATTACTCATGCTACTTCTATTCCTTTTTAAGTATCTAGGTTATTTATAAAAACTAAGTAAATTTTTTTTTTTGGTTTTGATAAAATTATTTATTTTTTCTATGATATTTATCACTGTTTAATTTATCATTGTATATATTTTTTTCTTTGTAATATATAGTTAATAGTATAATTGATAAAAAAAATAGTTAATATAATTTTAACTTATATAATGATAAATGAATTTATTTATATTATAGGATGTGCACGTCATACAAGATTAGTGAAAATTGTCAATATCTTTGTGAATTTACTTGTAATCTATTAATTGAGAAATCTCTATTTAAACCTAAGTCACCGTGAGTGAAAGATAAACAATAACAAAACATTTTAAAAATTAGATTAATTTAAAATGAAAACAATGATAAAATATGAGATTGAAAACCCTTTTACATAATTATGTCTCATCAGAACATTATGCTTTTATTTAGAAAATAACTAAATTAACTAATGTGATGATTTCCATAGAAACTATTCATCATATGAAATACAAAACACATGGTAAGGAAGGTGAAAATGTACTTGAGATTCACATGAATAAGGCATATGATAGAACAGATTGGATTTATCTAAAAATTATTAAACTAAAATGGAATTTAACAACAAATGAGTGATGTTCATGGCTATGTATCTTGAGACGGTCCAATATATAGCTATGATGATGTATGTTGAAGGCACATGTCTAAGTTACATTGAGGTTGAAGTAGCAATGTCGATTTACAAGGAAGCAAGTTTTGAATTGTAAATGTTCCTATTTAAAAATTTATGAAAAAAACTTAAGAATTTAACTCAAGATTGATTTTGGTTGCGAAAACAGAAAACGGAGAACGTTATTGGTTAGTTAAAATCAGTAATTCAGTTTATGTATTTAACTTGATAATCAATCAGACTGAAAGTAAATAGATAAGGAAAGAGATACCACACATGGATATATCCTGGTTCACTCAACTCGGGCTACGTCCAGTCCTCATAACCGTGAAATTTTCCACTAAGTGTTCAAAACAAATAACCTTCTTGGTTTTACAGCAGCTAGCTCAGATTAACCTTGATCTATTACAACGTTAAAACATTTCCACCCATAAAGGAGTTCAATCAGGCCACCTATCAACCTTGATAGAATTTCTTACAATCTACCCAAAGTATACTAAACTCTTATAGTTCGAGTTTTACAATAATGATGAGATTGTTTTGTTAGAATCTGGGATGTCTCAACTGTTGTTTGAGATATGATTCTTTGACAGGGAAATATACGAGAATGATTCTAAGAATCGAATGGGAAAAAATAGAACTGATTCAATGTATGTGAGTGAGAGAAATTCAAATATGATTGAAATGAGTAATGAATTTTCTTAGTACTTGAAGCTCTTATTTTTCCTTGAGCGTGGCCTTCATTTTATAGGTGTTTTAGAGCATTTAATAATGGTCAAAAAAGTTGTTAGTAGAGTTATGTCAGTTTTGACCAAAACCAATATATATGATTAAAAATATTCCAGCCTTTGAACATTTTAAATCCTGTTTGACTGATGTTGTTTACAATCGTCCTTGATCAAGTTGCCTTTGTGTTTAATGATCTTTGAAGCTTCATAAATAATTATTGATGTTACAGCTTCGATCTGGAGCCTTGATTCTGTCCAAAACAGTTTGGTGAATGATTATAAACCTCTGCAGAAGTAAGGAGATCAATGCTGAAATTCTGTAGAAACGGAGATTGATTATGCAGAGATAGAGATTGATTCTACAGAAACGGAGATTGATAATCAATCTAGTCTGTTAGTGTTCTGAACTATCTGGAGATTGATGATCAATCTTGAGGTTCAGTCTTGAATTAACTTTCTTGACAGTTCAGGCTAGAGAAAGTTACAACTCGTTTTATTTTACTTGATTCATGACTTTTTAACTTAGTGATTCGAATGTCTTCTTTGACTAGAATAATTGCTACTTGTTACTTGCCAAATATTGATAATATCGGTATGAAAATATAGAGACAGAATCTTCTTCGAACTAATGGAGATTGATTGATTTTGGAGCTGTGATGATCATTCTTGAAACTGGAGAACATTCTCCGTTTTCCAGATTTTGTTAAGAATGTTTTCCATTCTTGTCTGTTCAGTTTTTTGCCTTTTTATGCTGATTTCTTTGCTTTGTTAAAATCATGTCTTTAAATTAATACACTCAAAAGCACAAGTTAAATTAACATAACATTTAGAATCGTAATTAACATTCTTAATTATTTTTTTGTTTATTTTCATCAAAACATTAAATTGAGATTTTGTCTCAACAGATGTGTGGTCTTAAAGAAGGAGGATTGTTGTCTTTTTATCTTTTTATTCATTACGAATAATATTTTATTGCACTATTTAAAAATTACAATACTTGAATTATTGCACTGTCTTTTTATCTTTTTATTCATTTATTTAAAAATAATTTTTTCTCAAAATCAATTAGTTACAAGAGAAATATATATTTTATTATTATGTCTCTTGAAATTTTGTAGATAAACTGAAAAAAAAATTATAATACACTAATTATAA
>JBBPBP010000002.1:46424995-46446509 GCA_037974735.1 Cicer chorassanicum | reverse complement strand
TTTTTTTATCAAATCTACAAAATAAAAAACCAAGAAAAAGGATATAAACGTCATTTCATATAGACGAAAGCCCAGTGGTTTCAAACCCTAATTATAAATATATAAGACTACCTTCATTTTTACAGTGTTCCACTTGCAGCGCCTCGTCATATCTCTCTCTCTGGTGTCAAAACCCTAACATCCAGATCTCATTCCTCTTCCATTCCATCAAGTAAGTTTACGACTTTTTCACAATCAATTTCAATTCCATCTATGTCTCATTCATTCTAACCATTTTTGTTTGCTAATTTTTTGAATCAGATATGAAGATCATCGCTGCTTACTTGTTGTCTGTATTGGGTGGTAACGCATCCCCTTCAGCCGATGATGTTAAAAAAATTCTCCACTCAGGTTCGTTATTTTAATTCCGCCTTAACATTGTTTTCATGTTTAATTTTGTTCATTTTGTTGTTATCATTATGGATTTTTGTTTTCTGAAGTCGAAGTTTGGTTTTTGAATCACATAGAGCACATTATTTGCTTTGAATATTTGAATGTGGGTAGAAAGTATCTATTTTTTTTAAATAAATAATTTTTTATGTACGTTTAGGATTTGTGGTATTTTTTTTATGATGGTGGAATTAATAGTTAGATGAATGAATATTGATCAATGAATATATATGGGTTTTAGTTAATTACTTTGGTTTTCTATCAATGCCCGGTTGGTTAACTATACAAGCTCTAGCTTTGACCAATAAAATTTGAAAACCAAATATACGTTTGATATGTTCTGTTATATTGACTTTCAATTTCTCATTTTTATAGTTGAATTTATAGTTGAATGATATTTTATTGCTTTTTCAATTAGTAAATCAAGTATTGATTTTTCTCCTTTTTTTATTGTTTTTTTTACTTGACTATCTGTTGAGGTTAATGATTTTTTGTGAATTTATTAAGATGTTTTGTTCTCCATGACTAGCGTAGTACAACATTTGGTTTTGCGGTGTAGAAAAAAAATTGAGGTTTTTTGGGTTTATGTTTGTAGTTGGAATTGAGGCAGAAGATGAGAAGATTGAGCTTCTCCTAACTGAAGTTAAGGGCAAGGATTTTGCTGAGCTTATTGCTAGTGGAAGAGAAAAGTTGTCTTCAGTTCCTTCTGGTGGTGGTGCTGTTGCTGTTTCTGCTGCACCTGCCGGAGGTGCTGCAGCTGCCGCACCTGCTGCTGAAGCAAAGGAGGAGAAAAAGGTTGAAGAAAAAGAAGAATCTGATGATGTAAGTTTTGAAATTATAGTACTGTTGATTTTTATTTTGTTAATTCATGAATCAGCTAATGATTGTGTAAATATAATCTTTGTTTCTGCAGGATATGGGATTCAGCTTATTTGACTAAAAGGTCTGAAACTATTTGTGTTAGACATTTGTGGTTCTAGTTATAGTTTTAGTGAAAATCACAAGGTTTTGATTCTTGATTTATATATTGTATTTTGTTTTATGGGTTTTGCTTTTTTTGATGGAGACAATGTAATGACATCTTGAGTTTAGTAATCTTTTGAATTTAAGCTACTTGATCCGATTGCCTGTGGTTCTTTTATTATATGCCATTGTTCTCTTTGATAACCAAATTTATTCAATTAAAGTTATCTTCCATAATATTATCAAATGATTTCTAGTTCTTGAAAAATGTGGATCAAATAATAACCCTTTTCATTTGCCAATGACAACAAAAATGAATTTTCATCTTTTACCATCAACCCTATTCAGAAGGAACAATGTAGTTTTCTTGAAATATTGATTTGTATTGTACGCTAGAAGAATTGAAGGAACCTTTTGCTCATTTTCTTACTTGTATTCAAAAGTTAAATTTTCCTTTTTGTTACATTTGTATTTTTTCTCTATTTTGGTTATCGACCATTGAAATTAAGCTTTCATTTGCACCTTGTTATCACCAACTTTTTTCACTATTTTTAACACTAATACTCACTCTTTTATTGGGTGAAATTGGGTATGGCACTTTGGAAATGGGTCACATGTAAAGAGAAAAGGTTTAAACAGAGTGTTTTTAGCATTTATAGAGTAAAATGGTTGGTATTTTGACATTGATAAAGCAACTTGGTGTATTACTCCTCCATTTGTTCTTCCATAATGTTCCTGCTAATTACTTTAACTCGTCATAACTAAAAAACTCGTTTAATTGGTATATATCCCTATTATATATGTTTTTCACACACACACACACACACATATATATATATATATATATATATATATATAGTACTCATTCTCAACCTCTCTTTGCTCTTCCATAATGTTCGCTAGTGAAGAGCCGCGACAAATCCATCGCCCTTCTAAGTGTTAAACATCAACAATGTTAGCTAACAGTAAATCCTAAGTGCTTAAACTATAGGGAATACTTGGAGATACCACTTGAAATTCAAACACTAATTGGGGGTGGGTTACTATTAAAGCAAATAAACATTACCTATAATAATACTATTTTATTAATTGTAAAAAAAAAGTGTCATTTCAGAAAACGAAAAAACATTATGTACATTTCTGTCTATCCATTATTGATTTTCTCTCTTCAATTCTGTTTCAAATAAACTGTGTGCACTATTTTTCAACTTAATATACTCCACTATATATATTTATATAACAATACCATCCCACAGTTGGTGGTATAAATTGAACGTTTACAAATTAAGAAAAAAAGTATATATATATATATATATGAAAGAGAAAAAAAAATTACTATATTTCTCTTAGAGAAAAAAAAATTACTAAATTTCTCTTTCAGTGTATTGGTGTATTCACCGTTATAATAAATGTAAAGTAGAAGATATTGATTTGAGAATAAATTCATTTTAAAATGGAGAGTATTAATTAATAAAATTATTCTACTCTTTAAGTTATTTATTTTATTAATCTTTGGGAAAACCATTCCCAAAAACCATTAAAATGACACTTCATTTAAATTGGAGTAGATTTGAGAGCAGTGATACTTTTGTGTTAGTTGAGTTTTGGGAGTTGATTCATGGTTTCAGTATGACATGCAATTTATAGTTGATTACTATTTAGGTGGAAATTGACTCTCTTATTATGGTCAATAATTCAGTCAAAGAAGACATGTAATCTCTATCTTATGCATCCTCTTCAAAAAATCATCTCTTTTGTAGATCGTGAGAAATGATACTATAAAATTAATCACAGTGAAACTGATTTTTATGTTAATAAACTGGCTAGTTTTAACTTAACTACTTTTCCTGGATGATGATAGTAGAAATCCATCTTTCCCTCGTTATGCTCCTTAGATATTCCTCTTAATTTTCCTTTATATATATATAAGAAAAACTCCAAAAAAAATACATCTTGTTTTTCCCACTAACTCAACTATTTATTGCCACAGATGTTTCCACGAATATTAAGCCCCTCTGAATAGTATGATACTTTCAATAGGAGATCTGCAACACAAATCACGGTCGTTTACAATTGTGATTTCCAACATAATGGCGATTCACAGACTTTTCAATCAAAATTAGATAGTTCACATTTCAAATAGTATAGTGATAGTTCACATTTCAATAGTATAGTTTAACTCAAATCACTCAGTTGAAATTTGAACCAACGAACTGCGAAATTGCTGGAAAATATGGCTGCATTAAATTCACGCCATCACTCAGGTGGCCGAAGTATGATGAATATTAAATCAGGACTTAAACAAGGGAAGATGTTTGTTTTAACAACTTGAAGAATAAAGATGCACCAAATGAAGTTGAATAAAACACTGGTCTCCATGCTTTATGAAGCGCAGGCAGGTAATTAGTCCTATTTAGTGATAAAAGTATAAAGAAGGGTAATAATACATAAAGGTGTTGCTGCCGCCAGCCAGAATGAAGGCTTACACATACAATACATTAAGGTTTTAGAAATGTCTTCAACAAAACAATTAATAATACCATGCTTAATAATAATGCATGAATTGCACACACTACAGGTAATAAATAGTATTCAAAGTGATTTTTTAACTGCAATCCTTTAGAATTCAAAGTACATTACACTGGCAAAGCAGAAAACAAGACAGCACATTGAGCTTGAAACACAGGTCAAGATTAAGAAAACAGGGCATGTGTAACAGAAAGAGTTCGTGAATGAAGGTGCTGCACTGCACGCGAAGAATAATTAATTGCCTTGTTCATACAAATTACAAAACCTATGAAACTAAAGGATTGATCTAAAGGAAGAAACTTAAATTATCCCGTTAAAATTTCACCAACCTATCACCAGTCCAATATATATGACCAACTGCACCAGTCATAATAGCCAAAACCTTCAAGACTTTGGTACAGTGACATTTAATATTTTGACGTCTTGATATGGCTTATCTGTCTTGTCTGTCTTCACTTTTTCTATAGCCTGCCAACAAAGTTCTCAGCTGATCAATTTTTTCAAGTAGAAAATTAAGTTCACATACATTGAACAATAAGGACCTGAAAAAGATGTTACTTATCATAGATGAAAAGTTAAGAGAGAAATGTAAATCAGAAGTTCCATAGACCAAAAAGCACGGTTGTCAAATTCGGGCGTTAGCGACTAAGCTTGGTCATGTCCCAAAAACTGGTTAGTTGCACAGACTCAAATCAGTGTCTATTGTATACAGTCTAACTTGCTCAAACTAGCGAGTGAGTTCACAAGTCAAAGATAAGTCAGAAAAAGGTCGAAAACACAGGGTTTGGTTGTGTTTCACTCACGTTTTCAAGTTATGGTCGCTATTGGTTCTGGCAGCCGATTGTGTTCTCGAGTGGTTCAATGATAGTTGCCACTCCATTGTTTGTCAAAGGGCTGTTGATTGAGTTAAAACTATCACCTCATGATTTCTCGGAAAAAAGGTCAATGGAATGCAATAAATTGGATCAGAGTTTTAAGTTTTGTAAGAGAATAGTCCTGACAATGGCAATGATGGATACCCATTGCAAAATAGATCTTACGTCGTGTGTTTACTGATTTGAGAAAGCTCTGCACGTAGTGATAGGATACCCCAGTTTTGGGCCTAAGCCCAACAACTGGACTGCAAGGGAAATTAGAGAGAAAGATGGCTTATTAGTTATGTTATGAGGGTCCTGTCACGTGAAAGAGGGGAGTATAGAGAAGTAGTGTCATGAGGTCATCATAATTTTTGGCATTCTATTTTATAGTTCAGCTGGGCATAGGGATATTCGTCCTCTGAAGGAGCTTTGTATGGGGATTTATAGAGAAAACTCTTGTAATCATTCTCATATAGTAAATAATACACTCATTTTATACTATTCTGTTCTTGGGTCTCTATCAAAGTCTTTCCCTCTTGTCATTACACACTGCACTTAGCATTTCATCTTTTAAAATTCCAATATCACCACTTAATTTGTTAATAAATGATTTTGTCATTTAAGCAATATTATTTATTAACAAATTATAAGATAAAATGCTAAGTGCAGTGTGTAATAAGTCACTTTAAATTAACAAATTGCTATGCAATATTATTTATAGAGTTAACAAAATAAGGCGCTGCAAATCAACCACTTTATACAGTGATTCCAATATTCACTACTTACTTTGTTTCTTATAAACAAAAAAAAAAAACCAATATCGTAGAGGTAAGTTATTTATGGACAACGTTTAACGGTGGTGAATCACTTTATACAGTGATTCCAATATTCACTACTTACTTTGTTTCTTATAAACAAAAAAAAAAAACCAATATCGTAGAGGTAAGTTATTTATGGACAACGTTTAACGGTGGTGAATATTGGTGTTTATTTACAAAGTAGCTGTTAAATGACATATAAACAAAGTAACTCTATAATTTGCTACTTTGTTTCATTAGAGTTACAGTCAAATTATTATTGTGCTTCAAGTATTATATTATGTATAAATGTCATTTAAAGGTTTTTCAATAGTAATTTTTGTTAGGTAAACTATTTGGAGATTATGGGTTTATCTCAACTCTCGAGTTTGACACTCTTGCCAAAAAACAAAACAAAGTAACAAACTAATTTAAAGAATCTGCACGAGGGCATTGAGGCAATTCCAAGTTATGACATGACTCAAGATGTTGTACTCAATAATGGTTATGGAAGGTTAGAAGCCAATTTACCTGGACAACATCCATTCCCTTCACAACTCTACCAAATACAGTGTGCTTGTTGTCCAGCCATGGAGTAGCAACTGTGGTGATAAAAAACTGAGAACCGTTTGTATTTGGGCCCGCATTTGCCATTGACAATGTGAAAGGCCTATCATGCCTTAAACTGCAAGAGAAAAAACATTCACTCTAAGTTCCATAAGCATATAACACACAACAAAGATGATCATTACTCTAGAATCTAAAATCATGATGATATTTCGTGCACATAACAAAATATAACGTTTGCAGACAAAATTTATTACCTTTTGTGAAATTCATCTTCAAATTCCCTTCCCCAAATGGATTGCCCACCAGTGCCGTCTCCTAAAGGATCTCCTGTTTGTACCATGAAACCTTTGATGACCCTGTGAAAAATAAGATTGTCATAGTAGCCATTTTTGCAGTGAGTTGTAAAGTTTTCCACAGTTTTTGGACATTCCTCAGGGTATAACTTCATGTGAATATCACCCATTGTGGTGTGCATAATCTGCAAAAAGAAGAATTGCAATTGTCAAAGACTATTTCTGGGGAACAGGCATAACTGTATTTTGAAAAGAATGAGAGAAAATATATTTCCTCTCTACTATTGGATAACTACTTAGATAGAAGAATATAGAAGTTATTTATGGACAACTTTAGTTTGTGCGGGATACATTATTTGAAGTGAAAGAGCAGTTGATTGTCAATCACACTAACCTACTTTAAAGGCTAATAAAGATAACTCACCACATTGTCAGGAAGTGATGTTGTAACTGCCTTTCCAATATCTGAAACTGCCAAAAGTTCATCAGCAGGAGGTTTTTCATTGAACACGTCTCTTCCCTTAGTTGCATCTTCAGGCTCCTCCGGCTCTCTTCGACTAATACATGACCATTCCAAAAGATACAATATAGATTTTTTATTTTTGCATGCCAAACAACCAATGATATGCAGGTAAACAAAATGTACAACATCAAACATGGTGAGGAAAAACGCTTCCAGGCAAATTCCACATGATATAATCATATAACAAGACTAAATGACTTTGGAGTTCAAAGCAGTGGTACATTGATTGGTGGAGTTTTTATGTCATACCTGAATAAATATATCCGGTGCTTTTTGAAAGCACAGCATAGGAGAGTAGGATCTGTCAAAGGCTCCTTGCTCTCATTAGCATTTGCAGCTGCTGAAGGAATCTTTCTTACTTTTTTGCTACTTCGTTCACCATGATATAAAGCTATTCTTAAGAATCTATCATTATTCTCCACCTTTCCAAGTATTCGAGCAACTTTATTGGTGTGCAAATTAACAATCTATAACCATGCAGAAGATGTAAAACACATTAGGGAGTTGGAACTGAAGGAAGTGAAGTGATTGCAACCCAGTTGAGTAAGAAAAAAATCTCACTTTAATCCCAAGCAAGGTTGCATATATAAGAAAGTTGGAACTATCATCAAAAACTGCATTGGGTTGTGGTGCACTTTCTGTCTTCTCTATTTCCCTCTCAACAGCCATTCTTCGACCAAAATCAATGGCTTCCAATCGATATAATGGAGCATCACTTCTTTGGAGATCTTGAGCAACCTATCAATATATGAATTCATTTACCAATCATATGTCCAAAAACCAGTAATAGAAGACGAAATTTCAGGTAAGATGGTTACCTCCAGGGATTCATCATAAACTCGCCTTAGTTTACCCGTTCTGAACCAAAATACACGTATCCTACGATCAGGTGATGTAATGGAAAATTGTTTACCATCTGGGCTGACCTAAAGGATGATGCAATGCAGATAATAAGTACCATCTAAGTCAAACACCAGGCATCTAGCTTTCATTATATTCCAAAATAACAGAATGTTAAGTTTATCAACTACTACTTCCGTCTCATTATCTGTCTCGTTTGGGTTATGCGCACTTCTGAAGAAAATCATTGACTGTACTCACTTCTATGATAAAACGAACTTAATTTACTTAAGTACCCTTATTAATATAGTTAGAAGAGTAGTTAAGTGGTTTGAGATACAATAAATAAGGAATACATTAGTGGAAAAAAATAATCATTGCTTCATTGGTAATCTAAAATGACAAATAATATATAATATTCCAAATGAGACACAATATGAGATGAAGGGAGTATTAGTTTGGAAGTGTCTTGACAAAATAACATACCTCGATAGCCGAAACAGAAGTCTTGCATTTTGCTATTTCAAAGAGATTAGTATCACTTTTCAACTTAAAATTCACCCTACAAGCACCAATGGAAATGATAAACTTTCATTAATAACAACACAAAGTTCATACATCATGCAGTTAAGAATTTCCAGAACTATTTTACGCAACAAAAATTACTAATACAATCAAAATGTAAAAAAACGACAAAATGTTCTTAAATATTTGGCATTTCACAGCATTGCTGATTACAATACTGTTTCGTGTAGTACATGTTATGTCTAGTAGCACCTAATTTGCTGGCCCAACCCAAAAGCCTTAGATCAACAGCCAAGTTGTCAAAAAGGTGCTTGTGAGTAGGCTGTAAGTCTATAACACAACATCAAACAGAATTCAGAAAACATGCAAACACTGAGTACAACAGAATTGGGTATGCACTTGCAGTATGAGTCAAATGTCATTATCATATGTCGCAACATTTGGAATCAATTTCTAATTTTCAAAATTAAACTTCTAGTTCACTTTAAAGTGACCAGATTCACATTCACTTTCCCTGCCAATAGCACCTACATAGACTGATATACTGTATTAGGCTGTGTTTTCATCAGCAACTAAAAGTAAAACAATTAAATTAATTAATAGTTAAATCACGTATTCGTGATAATATTATTGATGATTGACCTAGTGTTTATTAAATGATAGATGCGGACTTCAGAATTATCAGTTTTCAAATTACAATAATCCGTCCAGCACAATATAAAGGAATCTATGCACAAGTGGTTACGCTACTCAAAATTAGTAAAATATAATTAGTTTGACATATTTTTGTATATGTAAGAGACAAGGAACTTTGAGAACTGGCAACCAAAAGTATTAAAACCTTGAAGTGTCAGTTTTATAAGAAGAAGGAGGCAAGTAAGACAATATAAAGCACGTACTCATTCTCTGGGAATTGGAGTGTTGTAGGGTTCCAATAGTCAACGATACCCTTAGTATCTGCCGAAATTACAGTATCATACACAGTGTTGTACTTCATAACTTTAATAGGACCCATATGTATCTGAATTAAGGAGAACAGAATGACACATTTTGTAATTAAATTGTGAAAACAAATAACACAATAAAAGCTAATACATTCTAAAAATTCAGTAACATTAGAGGTAATTTAGAATTGGCACCTCTTTGGAGATGATTGGATCATTTGAACCAGATCGTGCATCAAATATGTGAACAAAAGATGAGTTCTTATCACTAATAGCAAGCCTAGCTTTGACATCCCCTTGATTGTAAACCCATTCAATAGCACCAGGGAAAAATGGCAACCGAATCATCACCATCATATCATAGTTGACTACATCGTATACTTTTACAGAACGATCATTTGATATTGTACAGCAAAGCAGACCATCAATACTAACCTGCGTAGCTGAAATAAGTCATGGTTGATAACAAGCACTACAAGATGATTTTGAAAACATAAATACATGCATAAAATAACAAGAAAAAAATTTCAGCATAAGAAAATACATCATTAGTATACTTTCAATAGTCAATAGCAGCTGTAGAAGCCCCTGGGCACTACGCAAAACCCCAAATATTCCCTCAACTCTATAGCCATTGCCTATTTAGTTCAATATTTGGTCATTTAACCCATAAACTTATTTGGTTTATTTTGATTTAGGACATTGGTAACGATGAAATTTGATTATTAGTTACAAATATGTCTTTAATTTTGTGTATTCTTCTATTATTAGTTGCGAATATGTCTTTATTTGGTCTATTTTTACATGTGTAGCAAATTGCAGAAAATAACATAACGCCAAAAATACGCTACGTGAAATAGCAGATAGCGTGCTGACTAATGTTGTCGCCGCTATTTGGGGTCGGCCACTAGATGAATTAAATCCGATAAGATTTTACTGTTACAAGCAAAAGGGTTGTGTCAGATTAATGAACTTACAGCTAGACCTTCAATAGGACCAAGATGAGATCTGAAGTGTTTTGCAAATTCAATACCAATAGGCCTTTTCTTCCAAAACTTCAAATGCCCTGACAACAGCAAAACCACACAACGAGATACGTCACTATGTTATACCAAAGGCTTGGCTAATTTCAATATGATCCAAATGTACACACAGAGACAAATTTTAAACCTTCGTTCACACTACAAATGTTATACAGCATGTAACAATTTAAAATTTAAACGAATATAGGTAAAAGTAAAAGTAGCAGCTAATAAGATCTACCTTGCTTAAAATACTTTACTCATAACTACAAAAAAAAGTCATAATTAATTACTAACTCTAGTCAAATACATTTAAAATTTGCTGCTTAAACTACTCTGCAGTTGACACATGACTGGCAAAAAAAAATCATAATAATAATCACTAAATTCAATAAGTCAAAAAATATAATACAATTGCAGAAACGAAAATCAGAGCATGATTTACCATCAGCACTTCCAGTAATGAAAAACTCTGCAGCCGAAACAGCAACATGTGTAACCACATCACGATGCATATAACTTTTCTCATACCTATAAAACCAAACAAATCAGAAACAACCAATTTCCCCATAACTCTCAACATTCATACACACTTAGAGATTTTAATTTAACTGCATACATATTTTCTTAAACATACTATAGAGAATACTATGCTATAGTTTCATAATTGGTTGAAATGAAACCCTAATTGAAAAACCAGAGAAATAGATTAAAAGCAGAAACTGACATGTTAGCGGAGGGTAATGCATCGATATAAGCTTGTTCGAACTGGAGGGGTCGTTTTGGTCGAGCGCGTGGGGCTGGACCGGGTCCAACTAACGGTTCATCATCGATTATATTCGCGCCATTCTCGTGCTCTTCCATTTTCGTTTTCAATCACGGGATTAGTATTGAATGAAAAAAGAGAGTTACAAGTAAGAAGAACAGTGATGAATTTTTTCAACTGAATGAAGAATTCAGAGTGATGATGCCATGGATATGGAGAAGCTTCTTCTGGTGAGGGAGGAGTAGAGTGAGAATGAGCTTAAACCCTAAAGCGGTGTGTCGTTTTGATAATTAGTTACTTTTTTTCTTTCAATTAACAGATTAACAGTAAGTTATTGTAAACGACAATGAGCACTGGGTTGGGTTGTACTGCTTTGCCTCTTCTTGTCTTGGCAAGAAAAATTGACCCTGTACCCCCACTTTTATCCCTATACCCCCACAATTTTTTGAAAATGTCAAAAATACCCTCAATTTTTTTCTTTCAAAATCCACTTTGAATTCCAGAAAACTATTTTTAAGAATTCTGGTACACAGATTTTTACCGAAAAACTTGTAAAAAGTTTTCCGATACAGAAGGATGTTTCCGGAAAACTAAAAAAAAAGATTTCCGGTACGGAAGGAAAAAGTGTGTGTACCGGAAAACTTTTTTCAACTTTTCCGGTACAGAACGTGTTTCCGGAAAACTTGTTTCCCGACAAGTTTTCCGCTACACACCCTTATTTTTTTTAAAAAAAAATTAAATTTTGTGAATTTTTTTATATCATTTAAAAAATTATTGAAAATTTTGGGATGGTCGTGCCAACTCTATATCATAACGAAGTCAGTGGCTATAATTTTGCCGTCTTTATCTCTATCCCTACCCACCGAAACAAAATATAGTTAAAATCAAATAAATTCCGGAAAACTTGTGGGTGAAGTTTTCCGGTAACTTCCGGAAAAGTCATTAACAAGTTTTCCGGTAGTTCATTGTTTCCGGAAAACTTGAAAAAAGTTTTCCGGAAATTCCGGAAAACTTTTTTCAAGTTTTCCGGTAAAAATGAAAATTTTGTTGAAATATATACGAGGGTATTATGGTATTTTCGCAGGCCTTTTGGGGGTATAGGGATAATTGTGGGGGTACGGGGTCAAATTTTCTCTTGGCAAACCCACTTCTTCTTGGCCTACCCAATATATAATGGTTAATGGATGTCTAATTTGAGGTAGAAAAGAAACACACGCGGATACTTTTTGCACCCCACCTTTTCTTATATGCCGCTAAAGTAAGTGAGGTATTCTCTTAAGAGGGAGTAAAATAAAAAAAATATCAACATTTTAAGTAAAATTAAAAAAATATCGATTGGACATCGTATTTTGGATTCGAACTTGCGACTTTGCAATTGTGTGTGTGAGTTTCTGATGATATTTATCATGTCATCTAAGGACAAAAATAAATATCAATAATTAAATAAATTAGGACAACTCTCAATTCAAATAGTGTTGATTAATTAAGGATAAAATAAATTTAATTAAAAGACGCGTAGAAATATTTGCAATGTTTTCACATGCACAACTAAACAATCAGATCAATGAGTGTTAATATCACGACAATCAACAATAAGTAAACCAACATAAAAACAATAAACATGAGAGTTGTTTATTGCTCGAATCACATTAAGGAAATTTCTTTCAATCACAATAATATGAAAACTCATTTCAAGCGCAAACTAAAGCTCTGAGCAAAAAAACACATGCTCCAACCACATATCAACCAAGTAAGCTTGATATCTTTCAAGCAGAATTGGTTAAGATAACCTCGAAACATTTCTAATAATTGCGTCAATTTCCCAAAAATTATTATATGGACCAACAATATCAACACTAATTTTGTACCAATTAATCCCGACGAAGAGAGAAGAGTAATAGTTGATATTACATGCATATACATGACAAATTATGAGTCAAATCTCTTTTTTTTTTTTTTTCCTATATGCCTTTTCACTCATATAAATAGCAACAACTTATACCATTTGTTACTTGCCAAATAAAAGTAACACAATAAGTATTAGAGTTTGTTGAGAATAAGAGAATTTTTTTAAAGAAATAAATAGTTTTTATCGAGGTTTCTCCTAATATTAGTGTGTATTTGATTATGTTGTAACTAAAACTTATTTTGAATGATTTGTAAAATATATTTTAGAAAAAACTGATTTGTAAAATGTATTTTAGATAAAAATAAGTTAAGTGTAAAATGATTTATGTTTGTATATTTACCTAAAAGAAAGTTGAATATTTAATTTCAGTATAAAAATAATTTGAACTCAAAATAATTTTAATTTCAAATTAAAATCAATTATATCGACAAAATTAATTCTACTCAATAACACCTCTATTTTCAAAATCAATTATGCACTATCCCAAAAGCATAATTAAACATGCATTAAGTATTATTTTATTTTCAAGAAAGAGCATGTAATTTCTTTCATTTAATAAAAATTCTTCTACTTTAGATGGTTTTTCCCCCTTATTTGACAAGGATTTTACACATAAATATTGTGTATTGGTTGTCACTACTCACAAACTACTGGCTACAACCAAGCCCCATAGTTGTCTCGTGCACATAGCACACGACATTTCACGTGGTCGGTTGCATGTTCTTCCTCAAATTAATTAAAACGACAAAAAACATAGATTGACATGGTTTTATACACAAATAGCCGCACTTCGCCAACACATTTCTCGTTTGTTCTCAAGTCAATTTCATGTGGTGTTTCTTCGTACATTGGCTGCTCTCGGTGTAGTGTAGTAGCTCTTATCTCTGTTTGATCTTTGTCATCGATTCATCACATATCTAGAAACTCAACAAAATATTAAAAACATTTGCAACAACTATTGCTAACTATATTATATAATTCACCAACCTATCTGCAAATGCGCCCAGTTAATTTAATTTGTCATCGTGCTGAATTAACATACTTTGGTTGACATTTGACAATTACATTTTACTATATTCATGCCTCTTAAATATAAAGACAAAAGTATGGTGACAAATTAACTTTAAGGTAGAGGAAATAAACAAAAAAAAGAGAGAGAAATATAATTAAATTTCTTGGAACTTAACTATCTAGCTAACTGTACTTTTCCCCCCTCCTACTATCTGTCATCAATAATAATCAACAGGAGTTTGTGGACAACTCTCATCAGATACAACTTCTTTAGTAGTATAAGGTGGTGGAACATAAGGTGGAGGTGTACACCTTAACAATGCCCAATTAACACCTTGGAAAAATGGGTGGTGTTTGATGGTAGAAGCTCCCATTGTTGATCCCAACCTCCTTGTTGGGTCTTTAATCAACAACTGTGAGATAAGATCTTTTGCCGTGGCTGGCACGGTTGGTTCCTTTGGGAACTCCAAAGCTCGAGCCACAATATTTGCTAGTGTTAGTTCATTATCCAAGCCTCTAAAAGGTGTCACGCCATAGAATAATTCGAATATAAATATTCCTAAGGTCCACCAATCAACGGCACTACCGTGCCCCTCCCCTGACACGATTTCAGGAGCTAAGTATTCGTGGGTCCCCACAAATGACATGGACCGTACATCAATGGGCTCAGCAACAACAAACTCAGGCCCAGTACGCAGGTTTTGCTTCTTCTTTCGCTTGCGTTTTGGGTTGAAACAAGATACTGCTGGGACTATACAATTGGGTATTATGCAAGAAGAGGAGGCGAATTGAGAGGGTTCGTTGTGGGGATTTTTATGTGGGAGTACTTGTGGAGAGTTTTGGTTGGAGATGATCTGGGCCGTTGGTGTGGAATCATCATCACATTTTAACGAGAGGTCAAAATCTGTTAGCATGATATGACCATCTGATCGAACTAACACATTCTCAGGTTTGAGATCACGGTATACTATTCCCAACATGTGAAGGTATTCAAGTGCCATCAACACCTCTGATGCGTAGAATCTGTGGAAAATAAGGAGATTAATTAGCATTAATTAAACAAAAATGTTCCATAGACACTCACTTTTTTTTGTATTTGCGACATCTAGTTAATTACATGAAAAAATGTTAACTTAGTTGAGTTGATTGTTAATTTAAATCACCTTGAAATTAATTATATAACTAAATCAACTACAACTTTGATTTTGAATCGAATTAGTTATTTACTCAACTGAATTAATTATCTTTTTGTACATGATTAACCAAATATCGCAAAGTGTGTATTTATTATTACTGTTAATTATACTCCCAAATAGTACAAAGTAGGAGTAATTGCATTGTGAACATAATATGCATGTTTGGATAGAAAGATGATTGGGATGATTGGCCTATATTTGGCTAAAAATTGCAATAATGCTATATCTAAGTTTAGAGAAGAATAATTATTGGCCAACATGGCACGAATATTGGTTTGGTTGTTAGGCCTACCGATCGAAGGGATCATGAGGATCAGACAAGGGCATAAATCGTCTTGCCGTATACCATGTGGGCTACTACTCTATCGCTTGTTTGGCTAACACCAGGCACTTCAAAAACAAAAAACCTCATCCCTCTAGAAATATCTGCTTTTTTTATGATATTGACTATTATGTTTTTTGCTACTGAATTTTCCATATGTTGCACGAAATATGTTTCAAAGTCAAAAACTAATAATTATTCACCGCGCAAGTAGGAAAAATAAAGGTATATTGTCAGTAACACTGCCCTATGTATGTAAAGAGTTAATTAAAAAAGTTGCGTGTTTCGCATAAGACTTGTAGATAATGACAACAAAAACAAAAGCAGGATCATAACTCTTCATCCAATTCTTAAGACAGCAAAATAATATTCTTATATCGAAATATATTTAATTTTTTGAAAATAATTCGATCAGTTAAATGCATAAATTAAAGAAGACCTGGCTTTTGCTTTATTTCATTCGTTGGTATGCCGAGTTTCTTAATCAAGTAACAAGCAACCGTAGCTAAAAAACAAAATATAATAAAAATTATTGAAGGGTAACGAAAAAGACAAGCTATTAACACAATTTTTTGTGGCCCATAAAGAAGGAACATATTACATACTGTGAAAGAACAGGAAAAAGCAGACTATTTACGTTACGTTATTTCAGAGAAAAAGCTGTTAAAATAAAAGAAATTAAAATAAAATAAAATTATAACACAGATGAGAACAGTAGAACCAAGTCTTGGAATAACAATTTCCTTCCCAATAAGGGACCACTGCAAGAACTTAACCTCACATTCAATTTTTATTTATAGTGTATAAACTATATATATAATATCCAGAAATCCCGCAAAAGTTTATGGGTTTTATAATAAAATATTTCCATTTCCCTAAGTTAAGGCTGATCCGGGTCATAATTCCATTTTTAAAATTGAAGGTGTGAAATTCTTTATTAAAACGTTTTATATAAATTAATTAATTCTATATAATTTATATAAGAATTTACTAATTCACATGCACTTTCTACACTAAAAGTAGATCACGATAATTGGATCACTAAAGTATGTATAGTTGACATTATTGTAAAAAGTTATGCATTGATATTATATGAAAATTAATTTTTACGATTATTAAAAAATTTAATATTTATTTTCACGAATATTAAAAAAATTTATTCTTTTCTATAACGAATATTAATATTTATTTTCACAAATATTTTTTTAAAAAAATTAATTTATTTTCACAAATATTAAAAAATTAAATTAAATACAATTAATTTTTAAAATTTCGGGTTAAATATAAACTAAATTATTCTTTTCTATAACAAATATTCAACTACACATTATGTATTTCTAATGAAATTTAAGGTGTAAAACGAATAATAACTTTAAATAATTAAAAAATATATAATAATAATCGGAACAGAATATAGTAGTACGATTCTAAGTATAGAGTACCAGTGAGTACTAAAAAAGAGGCTAATCTCCTCCTTAACATGATGAGTGATGAATAGCAAGCTACCTCGGAAGGTGGTGTCGTTTTGACTTTTGATATTTAGCGTTTTACCTAAATTATAGGCACATGAAAGAATGATTATTCAATTATTATTAATTAATTAACCAACACACGTGGTAGCTCAGACAGACCACGGAATCCAACGGTTAAACTGAGCCATAGCTGGAAAGCCACGTCAAAATTTAATTTTACGTTGACCTTATGTGTACTACTCCATCAATTTTGATAGAGGAATCACCGCAAAAATGATGAATAATTTATAAGCAACAAATTTCCAATTAAGGTCACCGGATAAAAATATGCTGCGGTGACAGTGGAGCAAAGAAAAGGGGTTACGACACACAAAATGACGGTGACATATGGTGGGTCCCACGAAGAGGGAAATAGGGGTATGAGAATGGTGGTTATGGAGCCTACAAAATACAAAGCCAAACATGAACAATGTAACCGTCGCTTTCATGTTTCATTACAATAACGGTTTCCACTAACGGATCCTCTGGTCATTCCCACACCCGATCCCCTTCTTCCTCTTCGTTTCAGTTTTCGGTTTCACTCACTCACTCTCACTAGTGGTTGTAAATTACAATTGGGACTCTACCGCAAACCTTTAAATTGCGCTGAAATGAAATCGCTCAAAATTACGGTTGCAATGTATTAGTTACGGTAATTTAAAATCATGCTATCACTAAACCATATTAATAAAATTAAAAACAAAACAATAAATAAATAAACAATAATAAAAATAATTATTATAACGATGAAGATGCTAAAATTGGAATGGAGTGAAGTGCGCACCTGACAGCAGGTTCCGGGAAGCGTTTGTTGGGCTGGCGTTGTCGGAGAACATGAAGGTCACCGCCGGGACAAAACTCCGTCAACAAACAGAGCCATTTCGCGGCGTCAATTGTAGCATAAAGAGTAGGCAAAAAAGGATGGTCAAGCGATTCAAGGATTTCTCTCTCCGTTTTAGCTCTTCCTTCTTTACTCCGACTAATAAGTTCCTTCTTATCCATAACTTTCGCGGCGAACATCGCCGGAAGTTTACCGTCGTCGTTGAGTTCCGCCAAGTAAACGGAACTGATGTCGCCGGAACCGAGACGGCGGGAGAATCGAAGGTCGGAGGGGAGAATACGGCGAGAAGGAGATTCTGATTGGATCCGGTGGATGGCGGACCAGCGAGGGTCGGAGGAAGGAGCGTGAGGTTTGGTGATGTGAGGTAGGGATCCGGGGAAGAGACGAGCGGAAGTTGAGGCGGTTGTTTCGGAACCAAAGCTTGTGCTGCTGCTGCGTTTGATGTCGGCGGTGACGGTTGTGGCTGTTGTTGTGGAGGCGAAACTTAGACTTTGGAGGTCGTCGGTTAGATCGTCAAGCCATGGGTCCATTGCGTTGGGGTAAGCGAAGAGTAATGAATTTGAACGTGTTTTTATTTTTAAAGAGAGAGAGAGTAACGGAGGTTGAAGCAGTGTCACGGACAGTGTTGTTGGTTGGGTCGATCACTGTATTGATTTCTCTATTTCAGAACGGAGGAAATGAAATGTCTCCGATTCTCTGTGGGTTTAAAGTCATTTTAAAAATGGATGGTATTTCTTTCGTTTCTAATATTACTACTCGTGTGGTTTTAAATGCCTCTTCGTGATTGTAGCGACTAATTATTATAAATGAGTTTATTTATGGTAATGATGGCACATCACATTTATTTATGATTTTTGTAATAATGATTTTTATATAATTATGTTATGATCACATAAATTGTACATTGAGTGAAGCTATGTGGGGAATGATAGCTGATTAGGGAATTTTGACCTTTTAAATAAGAATTTGAGATTATGGATTGGGTTGTTATTTGCTTCACTGCAAGATAGTTTGGTGTTTATTTATGCATTAACGATATTTGTTTTTCTTAGTTGAGGATGAGATTATCTGGTCGAGTTCGAGGTTATTATATGATCAAAACAATAGATTTGTTGATGAGTTTGACTTTAGAGAGTGATTGTTTGAATTTCATTGATGAGTTTGACTTTAAAGAATTGTTGTGACGCATTAGGATTTTATTATGTGTCTAGGATTTTATTATGTGTCACATAGGAGATTTATGGATAGTAGTTCTCATTGACCCTTAGGGTGCTAAGCATATTTAGGCACGCATCATCTTGAATATTTTTCACATTTTATAAATAAAAGTCCTTTTTTTCCTTCATAATTTCTTCATATTTTGTTGTCACATGAAATTCCACTGTGTTCTCTTTTTTTCTTACATCTCTTCTATTTCTCTCATATTTTCATGTATGATTTTACTCTTATCATTCTCGCCTTTTTGCGAAGGTTGCTCCATTTCTTAGTATTTGAGAGTTTATTCATTGGATTCTCATTCATCTATTTTTCTTTAAGTACTTTTGAAGAATATGGTATTTCCTTTCTTATTTTCTTGTTTTTGCTTATATGCTAAATATAGATTTCGAGGGAACGACCTTCGGGATGCATCTTCCTCTCGGTACCTTTCCTCTGGTGGCTTTAGTAATGGTCCTTTTGACCCTTACATTTATCCTCCCACATCATTTGATTTTGTCCATGTGCAACTTTTGAAATGAGCTTTGAGGAATGTATGGTGTCTCCTACTAACATTGTTTGACTCAATTGCTTATGAGTGACACTAGAGTGTCATATTTATCGCTATTTCATCCGAGCAAAGGAGGAGTGGTGGAATAGATTACAAGACATACATTTAACTTGTGTTTCTTCCTCTGTCTTGGGCAAGAGCGATATGGTGAAAATGTGTCATAGCTTATTAGCAATAACTAGCTCATATGTGCTAAAGTTTACCCTAGGGTTATCGAAGAAGTGTGCGCACTAGATCTTTGTACTCAACGAGAGACTTGTGTCTGGTCGCAATTGGCACCGTTGAAGTTATCCCTATCTTTGCTAGTTCATTTTTCTTCCTTTCAATAGAGATGTCCTCCTATTTTTTTGCTTCACGTGAGCATTTTCCTGCTCGGATAACCAACCACTATCCTCAGTTACTCGTATTTATATTGTTCTTCCCTTTACCTAGTAAGAGGCATGTGTTTCTTGCAGGCTCTTTTGATAGCATTTAGACCATGAGTCAGAGGACTCTGATAATGGACTTAAATACTTCTACTTTGTGCCTTTGTGGTTTTGAGATACAGGGTCGAGAATTATTGTGAATTATAATAGTTCACAATCCCTAATATGGGTATGTAAGGGCAAAATGTTTGAGACTAAAATGACATTCCACCTATATATAATAAAGTGAATATTATGTTTTGTGTATTGAAAGGTTATATTCTCTCTTCCTTTCTCATTTTTAATTTCATATTCTTTTGTTATATTATAATATTGTGTAACACGCTCATCAATTAATTCAAATGATAACTCTTCTCCGCCACCATTCTTTTGTTATCTATATATGATACTAATTAATTATATTTTTCTTTTTATTCATCCTGTTGGATTTATTATTTTTCCTTTTTGATGATGCTTTTTAATTTTTTTTTAATTTTTTATTTCCATTACGTTAGATTTTACTTTTCCCTTTTGGATTTTATCAATACACTGCCTTAAAACAATAACAAATACATATGAAAGTTTAAAATATAATTGAAAATTACATTCAATCATTCATATTAAAGTACAAACTGAAAACACATATTTTATTTTGAAAAATTGTATGGTGCTTATCCATTCCATCATATCCTTTATTTGCGGTTGTTCAGATCCTAAACATATGAATATACCATTGAAAATTTTGTTTTGAAAATTTATTTTTGATAATTGAATTTTGTTTACTTTACCTATTTTTAAAAGTTTATCTTTATCTTTGTTTTGAAAATTTATCAGTCCATCACAAACCAACGTCAGAACATGATATTTTCAGGTTCATACAATAACTCCCCTTTTATTTTGATTAAAAATATAGGAAACTGAAAGATGCTCCTATTCTACAATAAATTTCCGATCTTCTAATTAAGCCAAATCAAAGATGACAAACAATAATACTCTACATTTCTTACATAATGTTTTGTTTTATAACAAATATATAATATTTTGTTAATGGGAAACATGTAATACCATAATAATAATCTATAAATAAAATAATTTCATGTGTATAAATCATGTTAAAATAGATAACAAGACAATGTGAGAAAATATATACATAATTAAATGCTATAGAAAAGTGGACAAATGGACACGTTAGTATATGTCTTTCTACTAATTTTTATAAGTTATTTTTGAATATTTGGGATGAGTATTTTTTAAACATGATTTTAAATTAGTTTCATCATGTAAAATAAATAAATTAGCTTCATCATATAAAATTAAATTAGTTAAAATTGAGCATTTGAATTTATTGTTAGATGTTTTTATTCTAAAAGCAAATTTGACGTAAAATTTCCAACCTAAGAAATATAAAAGCTACATTATATCACTTTGTTTTTCGTTTTTTTTTTGTTAGTCGAAGGTAAGCCCCAAGTTTTGTCACTTTTAGCATATGTACTATAG
>JBBPBP010000002.1:46393808-46417151 GCA_037974735.1 Cicer chorassanicum | reverse complement strand
CTAAAGTATTGATAAATTTTTCACTATTATCAATACAAAATATAATAATACTTTTGAAATTGTGTATATAGTAATAATTTAAAGTAATATAAAAAATAATTAAAATTATATTAAAAATTGTGAATGACAATTATTTTATTTTTTCGCTGAAATAATACTTTTGCGAAAAAGGAGTAATAAAAAAATAACCAATGTTCTGACTAAAAAAATTTCTATAGAAACAAAAGAATATAAAAGAAAATTTAAAATAAATTTTTAACAATTTTAAAATATAAATTACTCAAATTTAAATATATATCTTTTAATATTTAGATTCTTAACAATTACTTGTTAACATTTTAAAATAAACTTATAAACGCAGAGAAAGAAAAAAAAGTTTATAAAATTAATAAAATAAAAATTCCATTATTCCAAGAAGAATCCAGGAAGCAATTATTGCTATTTTGGGTTGCAACTTGTTCTAGCCACACCAATCGAGGACCCATTTTCTCCGCAACAACCGTCGCCTAATCCTCCGTTCAAAGTAAGCTTCTACTCTCTATAGTCTATACTGTGCCGTATTAACTATCTCACACTCTTTTGCTCTGTTTTTTTTTCTTCATATTTAATCGTACAATACTTTGGATAAGAAATTAATATCTCCTTTATTTATTTTAGGGTTTGGTTATTCTATGTGGTTTATCGTTTAGTGATAACTATGAAATTTTGGATTATGTAGAATAGGGTTATTGTCGTAAAATTAGATATATCCTATTTGCATAGATTCTAGAGAGAGTTAGAGATTGTTGGTGATGTTTATTGATTAGTTTCAGAGACAGAGATGTATCAGTGGTGGAGCTTAAATTTTTTTATGGGAGGGCCAAAACATATTATTTATCGAAATTGATCCGGTGATTAATATTGTTGTTTCTCAAGAAGAAAAGGGTGGTTTGAATATGTAAAAATATCACTTCAAGTGTCGAACTCGCGACATAATTCTCGTTCAAAACATTAGTTACCGACAAAGTGTAAATTCTTCACACACACATATATATATTTATTAATTGTTGGGAACTTGGGGTGAGTCGTGGCCCTCCCTAGTCCACACTAAGATCCGCTAGTGGATATATATGAAAAAATCAACAAACCAGATTGTTACTTTGTAGAAACTAACTGCATTGAGTAAATGACCAATTTATATATTTGACTCATCTAAAGTGAATAGTTAGTAAAGTGAGAAAATGAAGTGATAATATCTTAACCACTTATGATTTGTTATGCATATGCATATAAGATCAAGTGATCAACTATTGATTTGTTTTTAAACGGTTGATATCACCCACTTTACTCTCTCTATAGTCAGTTGTTTACTTTAGAAAAGCTTAATCACCAATTTACTGGAAATTTAGGTATTGAAATTAAAGAGATTCTAAAATGATATCTGAAATTGAAAATATTCGATCATACGGACCCTTTAAGACAGTTTCAAGGCTAAACTAACTTACCCAAAACGATTAACATGGTAAAAGATTACAATTTTAGGGTTTTATTTGGAATTTTGTAAATTTCAGGAATCAAATTGTTCGACTTCAACAATTTTAGGGATTAAAATAGTGATTCACCCTTATTTAATTGTATATGTAAAGTTCTATTTTGGTTTCAAAGAGCTCAGTGGAGAAACTGATGCTCACTAAATGTGGAGAAGAAGTGGGGTAGTTCGAGTCCGCACTCCAACATATCAAGTGTCCCCAACATATCAAGTGTCCCCGTAGCCTTTTACCATATAAGTTGTACTTTTGAGATTATATAAGAGTGCAATGGTTATGCACTGATAGTGTAAAGTAGTTTTATATCGTCGTCCAGTAATAACTGATCATATTGCCATGTATGCACATACTGTAACTGCTTTTTTAGAACACTACCTCTTACTCAATTTTAATCGGACCTCAATGTAAAATTAGTTTACACTGACGGTACACGTCCTTTTTTTCTCATTAAGTAAAGTTTTTTTCTATTTTTGGTCTATAGAAGAAATTGTAAATAAACTCCCACGCAACTGCGAGGTCCCGAGGTAGAACTTGGAACATGATATCCAGCCTAACAATATAGGCATTTGCCAGTTGAGCTAGGCCATACGAATTTATGTAAAGCTTTTCTAATATAATGTTATAAGTCACATATTAGACTTGACAATTCTTTAGTATGAGGTAAGGAGGGAAAAATGTGGGGTTGCCATAGTCATTGATTGGAAATTCAATAAGTAAATTTTAACTAACTTTCTTAGTTATTAATATTGTGCATAGTTCTTCATCTATTGAGTACAACCGTACAACTCTTCCCTCAAGTGCACCCTTCACTTAAGAAAAGTGAAATTTTACCACATTATATTTTGATCTTGTCATGCTTGATTTGTATGTAAATTTTTTGCTTTGGAACCTTTTGATTCTTGGTACTAAAAGTTTAGTGAACTGAATGGTATAAATTGTGGCTTGGTTTGGAATTCCAGTAGTAGTATGCAGCTGCATTTGTGTGTTTATTGTAACATGCCTTTTGAACTTGTTTTTCCCTTTCTTTCATGCTTGATTTGGCTTCAACAATGTATTTCACTATTGTTATGTTTGTTTTTCATGCCATATCTCCTTTATAATTTCCCCCTTCTTTGTGTTGGGAAAAACATTTAAAAAGAGAAAATTATCAAATATCAACTAGATTATATGCAGGATGTCGGAACCACCCTTTAGAGCACGAGAGAAGCTTCTTGAGAAGCAAAAGTATTTCCAGCATATCCACAAACACACTTACCTGAAAGGGCCATATGATAAGGTTACATCTGTAGCAATTCCAATTGCTCTGGCAGCATCTTCATTGTATATGATTGTAAGTTAGAAATCTTCATAGGATCTGAATTAACTTTGTCAGTTTGAAGTTATCAGTGAGCTTTCTTTTGACATTTTTCTATTCTTTTTGTTCAGGGGCGAGGGATCTACAATATGTCACTTGGAATAGGAAAGAAAGAATAACTTGGGAGTTCCCGATCGAGGAGGTGTGTGTTTTGTGTCTCAAACTTTAGATAACTTCCTCATTATGTACTACTTATTTTCTTTGCTTTTTATGTTTGGTACCTTAATAAATATGCTTAGTTACAGAGTTTGATCACTAATAGTGGTTTGGATGTGAATGAATATGGTTCACTGTATATTTGATGTAACTAGTTGATGATTTAGTACTTGTGTGTGATGGCAATGTTCAATTTCATGTTTATATGTGCTTAGCATGTTCTACACAAGCATTTTTTTCCCTTTATGTTGGTACACATTTTGATTGGTCATTTGGCATGGTAAACGGCCCCTAAAGTTTGCTTCTGAGACTTTGATGAAATCAAATTTAGATCAAGAAAGATTCAAGAGCCAGAATGAATGTATACAGTTACCAATAGCTATAGGTTATCAATAAGCCACAAACTAGCTTTATTAGTTAAGTCATTTATTTATTTGGAGGTCATCATTTATCAATTAGACATACTAGTACTAGTTTTGTTAGGTAAGTTATTTATTGATTTGTACTGTGTGAGAAGCAATGACCCATATTAGAATGTCATTCATTTATTTATGAGTTTAATGGATGTACATTGTGGGTGTAAATTAGTTTCGCACTAACATCTAATTGAAGTCATTCATCTATTTTTCCATGTTTCCATGTCACACCACTAATTTTACAATACAATTAAGTAGGGTGATGTGACAGAATACATGATTCTCATTGAATGTCAACTAAGTAAATTTACTTTACATTGACGGATCCTAATATCTTATTTTCCCTTTTATTTATTTGTTTCAATGTCCATTTAGACCCACATTGACTTCGTGCGCCTCTAGCGTTAAAAATGGAATGATTTACCGATAGAGGGACCTAATTGTAACAAAAGGGATATTTAGTGGACTTAAATAGCACAATTAGAAAACGAGAACCAAAATTGCATATTTGTAACACGTGGAGGACTAAAAGTCCCATTAAGCCCATGTGAAAAATCATATAAGGTATTTATTAATTAATATATTAAATTTTGAATCTCAATGGAAATGGCTATGTGTGCTTAATAGTTTTTATAGAATAGTTATTTGAAGTAATCTATGAATGTAGCATCTCACCTTTAAAGAGACTAAAGAAGGCATTTTAGTTTGGACCTCAAAAAATAATTAAGGTTTTTTAAGATGATAAAATCCTTAGCTTATAGCATATAACTTACAATGTATAAGTTTGCAGGATCAAGGTAGAAATATTTGGAAATTGCCATTTTCTCAGGAGTTTACAATGTTTCATATTAGTTTATTATAGTATTTTTCGAACACAACTTCAAGCAACATTTATAACATTATTTTTGTCTCTCTTTTTTACTCATTATTTTAATTGAAGATATTTAAGTATTATTTTTTAAATATTATTTTGTCATTTTATATTCATTAATTAGTTTTATGAATAATTTTACTATTTGTATTAAATTCAATATGCTTATTGTTGGAGTCAACTAACTTATATTTTTCATCATAGTTCTATCTGTTCATGTTGGCCTGAATAGTTGTTAAACTAGAGGAATCTATCTTATTACCCTAAGGTAAAGTAAATAATTTACGCTTTTTTTTATACCTTTTAGTCAAATAAATTATTTACGCCTTTAAGTAGAGCCGTAACTTTGTTACTTCAAGTTACTAAGTTTAAATTCTTCTGGAAATAGTTGTAAAATTAGTGTCCATTTTAAGTAATGAAATTTTTATTTTTAAAAAAAGAGGGTCGTGATAACATGATATGTTGACCAAGTGGGCCAAAGCAGATCAAATTCTAATTATGGCTCACTACAACCATTTGGTAATGCTGTCTAAAGTGCAGCAGTTAGATTTTTGTTGTTGACACAAGCTGTTAACTTAGAGCTTAGATGCTTGCTGTATAGTTGTTTTAGGATTTTTCACACTTAAAAGTGAACATTTATAGAGTTGTTTTTTAAACCGTGAAAGTTAATAATTATTTAATACTTTTTTCAGTCTGAGTTTGAACTCAAGTTCTTCTATTCATTAACTTTTAGTTTAACTCAATTGAGTTATCCATTCCGCCCGTTAAAATTTATAGCCTTGTATAGTCAACACCCAGTACCAAGAGCCCTAGCAACCTGCTGATCTTGAAACCACAGTATTATTTTTGTTGTGTACTTTGTGTGTGCATTTTAAAAGTTCTGAAGGCATTAAATCCCAATTGTCAAAGTGAGGAACAATAATAATAATAACTTTTATTTTTGAAATCAATTAATTAATTATCTATACAAACTATTGACTTGGTCTAACTTTATCTACACCTCAATGTAACAACCCAATCTAATCCTACTTTTTTTTTGAGATTGGGATCTCATGCAATCATAACTGTATATTTGTGGAGTCAGCACACCATAGATCTTTTGATTAAGATCAAACAATTAAAAAATAAAGTAGATTTTTTGATATTTTAAAAAATTTAAACTCCAAGTTTTATTTCTAAACTGTTCGATCTTCGTCGAATGATTTTCAATATGTTGATTACACAACTATTCCTTTTTCAAACCTTTCAAGCTTCTTTTTACACTATTTAGTACTTAAAAACACTGCTCCTTATTTTTCCCTCTCTTCTTCTGTATGTTTTTGAAATTGATTAAAATAAAAGTTCTTTATTATTCTATATACATGGTATGGTTTTAGAAGGTTGACAACCTAAATCTAGACCATAGCACAAAGGTTTTTAATGTCTCTGACCCGATCTAAAACCACATTAGTTGTATTTAACTATAATTCTCTACAATATAAAAATTTCAGTATAATTGCAACCTTAACTTAAAACCTTATATTAAAATCTAGGAATATTAGAAATGTTTTAACAATGTTTGGAAGCTCCTTGCTAACAAAATGACAACATAGCAAGTCTTAACATTTTATGCTATTTTTCCAACAACTTTCTAGGTTGTTGGATAAAAAGTGGAGTTCATAATATATTTAAATTAATGCCAACAAATCAGAAAAGAAGTTATGACTCATACATGGCACACATCTCTTGGCACAACTAGTTTGTCCTTTTTAAAGCTATATATGAGTATTCAAAGAACTTTGGTCTCTTAAGAAACATATCAACTGCATGATTAACAGAAAAAAAAATAATATAAATGTAATGCTTTAATCCACGAGGAATCAAAACATAGAAGATCAATTGTCAGCCTGGAAAGTCATCATCATTAGCTCTTTCATGAATTTACATGTGTTGTACCTAACCCTACTTAGATTGTTAAGGTTATTTTGCATTATTGGTTTATATTATTAACTCAAGAATAAAAAGGGTTTCACCTTAAAATATGTCTTGAAAAACAATTTTTTTATTCCTATGATTATGCTTAGTTTGTGTTTTTTTTTTATACAAATAAATTTCATTAATAAAAATATAGTACATCCAATATCACATTAAGCAACTTTACCCACTTTCTATGAAGGAAAGCAGAGAACTCACATGATTCATGCATCAATTCCTTAATGTAACTAAATCGGACTTTGTCTTTGGTAACAAATTTTCCCTTTTCCTAATAAATCTACTACAAATCTTTTCCTATAAAAAAAGTAAATTGTCGAGCGATGCAAAAGATCACTAATACTAGTAATAGGTTTAAATATATTATTATTTTGTTTTTAACCTCTGTAAATTTTTTTAGTCTCTACAAGTATATAACATTTTGTTTTTGAATTTTCATTGTTTTGTTTATGTCTTTGCAATTTTTTTTATTGATTCTCTCATCACAACTAATTAATTTGAAACACAAGTTGAAAATATTTTCTTTCAATGCTAGGGTGTGAGGCTACCTTACTTTATTTTATGTATATATATTTGTGTGTCTCATATGAGTAATAATTTGTCATAAAGGCAACTTGCTTAGCTGCTGCCAATTCTCCTACTCTGTCTTGTTCTCTAAGGCTCTCCCACAAACATGCTTTATGTAGGTGAGCCCATTCTGTCCACTCTCCAACCAAAACTTCTACTTCAAGCACCTTTCCATTTTCAAATGATTGCCAACACTTCTTATTCCTTAGGAACCTTAAAAATATTTTGCATGTATATGTATTAATTTCCAACTAAATATAATTAAGAAATTGTCTAATAGATTAAAAAATGATTTTGATTATACGTAAAATTTAGTTCAACTGATAAATACTGATATTGTTAGATTTAATATTATATCTCGGGTTTGAATTATGTGGATTATGGTGTAATTGTAGTTGTAGAAATATTAATTACTATGGATGTCATCATTAATTAGTAATAGTCTTGGTCCTTAGTTATTTCATTAAGAAAGTAATGGTATGACAATAAATCAGTTTAAGAAAATAGCTATCTAACCAAGTCAGGCCCATCATGATTCTTTGCTAAGTTTACAAACATTAAAAAAAAAACAAAAGGAAAAGTGTATGGAATAATTTAAACGTTACTACTCACTACGTATAACACTACTCAATAATTAAAACTCCAATACTTAAGTTGCCTTTGAGTAAAGGAGGCACCAATATTTGTTTAGATAAAATAAATGTATAAGTTTAATTAGTTAAGATAAATGCATGAGTTTAATATTCATGCAATAGCCTTGTAATTATTTTACACAGACATTCAATATTATAGGTAATTATGCAATATTATTTTTCAAAATATCTGCAAAAATATTCACACCGTAAACTATGATCAGATGTTTATATGAGTTTGTTTCACGTCGCGTCAATTAGAGGTAGTAAGATGGATTTAGTCTATCGTGATAATCAGTTTAACTCGTTATTTTAAACAAGTGAGTTGAGGTTTTATACCCTACAATTCACGTTGACTTAACATATTTAACTTGTTGAAAAAACAGGACACTAACACAACATATTGACGTGTGAAGTCAATTCAAAAATCTCTTTCTTTCTCTAGTTGTATCTTTTTTATTGGGTCAATTATTTTTTTCTACAATCTTTAACTTAATTTCTCGCTAATAAATGATGGATTACATTAAATTTTAGTGGGTCAATTTTAAAGCTTTTCATTTTGAAAGATTTATTTGTCGAAAAATTAATATGTTTAATTTGTTTTTGCCTATCCGCCGATCAGCCAACTCATTGAGAGGCGAGATGGTGTGAGAATTTAAATCCTCCCGCCTAAATTAATTCGCACCCTGTCCCCCTCTTTTTAGACCGGTTTATGACAAGGTGGGCCAAAGCGGGATAGATTGGTCCGTTTTGCTACCCATAGATAGTGTTGATGTAAAGTAAATAACATCTAAATTAATTTCTAAACATATAATCTTAAGTTTTGTAACAGGTATTTGTGTGATATTTTCTATTCCATTTTTACTACCATGATAAAATAATATAAATGATTCATTCATAGTATTAAAATAAGATACTTGGCTTAAAAGTTAGTTTTGTTTTATAAGCACCTAAGGCAGAGGAAACAAGAGTTATCATTTCAAAGAAAAGAGAAAAACAGGTGAGAAGTGTAATAAGGTAAAGAAAAAGTGTGTTGTGATTTGTGGAGCATCAATGGCAACACCAAAAAGGTCACATGATCAACAACAACAACAAATTGTGCAACAAGTGAAGAATTCAGGAATGATCAACAACCACATGAGTCCAAGAAGAGATGATAGGGAAGAGGAGATTTCAAGATCAGTTCTAGCAATGTTCAAAGCAAAAGAAGAAGAAATTGAGAGGAGAAAATTGGAGGTTAGAGATAAGGTTCATGCTCATCTCGGTCGAGTCGAAAACGAAACAAAGCGATTGGCTGAGATAAGAGAAGTAAGTCCAACAAAACACTAATTTTGTGTTAGATGTTTTATAATGTTTCATTGTTCGTTTGGTTTATTAATTTATGCATGTATAAATTACATATTAATCGTGAAGGTTTATAAGTGATGTTGTGGTCGCATTGTAATCTTTGATATTTTTAAAATTGTGGTAAATTATTACTTGTGCTACTGCAATTGCAATCACAAGTGTGGCTACCCCGATATAAAAAAATTAATATCGCGGCCATAATAATTTTAGTAGACCGTTTTTTAAAACCTTGGGTAATATTTAAGGATTAGCTTTACATTTGATTTTGTAGTCAAGGAAAATTATATCCACATGTTTATGGAAGTGTATGAAGCTTTACTATGTGGATCCATGATTGTAGATACAAGCTAGTTAGAAAAAAATTAATTAGCAATTTGAAAGAAAAAAATTAAATGTGTGGTTTCTTACAAAATTATTCTCATTTGTTATATTCAATGTTTTTTCATCAATTATAAATTATATTTATTTGAGAAATTGCATAGGAGATTGAGGGTTTCACAGATCCAATGAGGAAGGATGTTGCAATGGTTAGAAAGAAGATTGATATGGTTAACAAAGAGTTGAAGCCATTGGGTCAAACTTGCCAAAAAAAGGTGAAATTTTCTTACTCTTTAGCGTTTGCTCATTGTTGTTTGCTTTTTTGATTTGAAAAATGTTTACAACATAGGATTTGTTCAAGGAGACAAAGTGATCCCAATATGTTTTACTTTTGATACAACCACTTAATTATTGCTTAGAATTTAGTCAATTGACCACCTTAATTATTTGCTTTAATTTCTTGGTCCCATATTGGGATATGAAAAGAAAGCTACATGATATAATAATAATAATAATAATAATAATAATAATAATAATTATTATTATTATTATTATTATTATTATTATTATTATTATTATTATTATTATTATTATTATTATTATTATCATCGTCATCTTGATCCTCTACAACTCATGGAAAAGGTCCGACAATTCAAAATTCGACAAAGATGTAAATAAAATTTGATTAAATATTATTTTAGTAAAGTTCAAATTCAAATACTCTAAATTGATTTTTGACTTAACTAAAACTTATTAATCGTTTAAGATCATCCACTTAATTATATGATATGATTATTTTATAGTTAAGGTCATAACAATTGTGTTTGAATTTGAATAATGTATAAAGATTGCTATTTGAAATTCCTCATGCATATTTATTTTTTCATCATTATGCCCATAAGTCAAAATCAAGATTGAACAAAACAGTTATTAACTAAATAAAAGTTTTTTTTTAAGCTTTTTTGTGAAATTAACTAATTTTGGGGTTATAGGAGAGAGAATACAATGAAGCTCTTGAGGCTTTCAATGAGAAAAACAAAGAAAAGGCTCAACTTGTTACCAAATTAGTGGAGGTAAGAACTTATTAAATAAATTGAATATTTACAATAATAATTTAATATTTTAATTTGTTCCTAGCTAACATTCCTTTTTTCTCTCTATGTTAATATGTGAAATTTGAATTAGCTTGTGGCTGAAAGTGAGAGGATGAGGATGAAGAAGCTGGAGGAGCTAAGCAAAAACATAGATACACTTCATTGAGATATTATGCTAGTGATCTAATTAAGTAACCTTGTGGGTTCAGTGTGCTGTTAACTAAAATCCATGTCATTGAATGTGGTAGAATTTGTGATTTCAATGTATTTTGCTGACTTAGGAAAATATGTTCAATAAAAGTGTCATTAAACTACTAATCTACTCAACTGCAAAATTTCTTTTTATATTTTTTTAAGCACAAAGATATAATCCCTATTTTTATACCATTTTAACTTTATTTTTGTTTTTTTATTACATCATCAACTTATTAGATCTATAAAAAAAAGAAAAATCTCTTAAGGTGTATATACACTATAAAACGTCTCACAATTATTTTTTCTTTTTCTAACTCAACGAAGACTTTTGATTCTTTAGTTCGTTCACGGTAATTTGTGCAACATTTTTTTTTTATAAAAATAAATTAAAATGACACTAATTAAAATGTCGTGTTTCTAGCTAGACAATGAGGTGGGTCAAAGACAAATTTTCCCTCCTCTATCACTACCCCAACTTTTAAGAAAAAATATGCATTGTTCTTTATCGAGATTGAAATTTGAGTCTCCACAAATTTTTTTACTCCTACTCTGTCCCATCTATATATATAAAATAATATATTTAAAAATTATATTTATTATAATTAATATAATAAAATAATAATTATTAATTGATTACTTAATTATAAATTAGTTTTATTTCTTTAAATAATATTGAGAGTTATCTGTCTTTATTTATATAATGTTCTATTTGTAATACCTTATTCAATCAATGAATAAGGTTATTCGATTTTATTTTTTTCAGTTTACTCATTCAACAATACCTTGCGTCCCCATGCTGTTCTTCCGTTGTATAAGATAAGATCATTAGTGACATGAGTAATGATCACACTTTATGCGATATTGAAATTCACACTCAGTCAAAGATTTTAGTACGATGATCCAGACCTCAATATCCAAATAAACAAGCAACTACTTTTTATTTTTATTGTTAGAGGATGCAACTATTTTTTATAACCACAAATAGATTAGGCAACTACTTTTTGTAGTTAAAAAAATTATATAATTAAAAGATTTATTTGTTAAAGCTTTTTTTGGTCAACGTTTGTTGAAGTTGTAAGTAGTCATTATTTTATTTTATTACGTTTGTTGAAGTTTTAAGTAGTCATTATTTTATTTTATTTTAAATTGTGATCCCAAAATTGTGGGTTAACAATATTTTAGGTCTCTTCAACTTCAACCTATACGATAAAGTTGGTCCATTTTTCTTCCACCTTAGGGCTAAAAGTACTCAACACACTTAATTTTTCTCCTCAATCAATTTCACTCACACTTTCCACTGGTCATCTGACTTGACATATGTAAAATCATCGTATGGGTTATGTTGCCTTTTAAGGATTTTTTTTTTGGCCTAGTGTAATCGGTTTAGTAAAAAAGTATAGATTTAAACTATTTGTTATTAAAATTCATGCAAGAAAGTATATTTTAGAGGGATAAAAATTAAAAATTTCTCACAAAGTTGTCAATACTGGCTGCCTAGACTACCTCTATTTTGCAGCAGTTTAGGTCACCTCTAAAAAAAACTTTTGCTATGGTTAAAACTGTGATCAAACACTATTTTTAATAAATTTATTTGCTGACGGTTTAAACCACCTCTAAATGATCATATATATTTTTTTAAATATAGCAACGGTTCAAACTGCCATCTACTTTTAAGAATAAAATAAAAACTAAAAGATAGGAAAAATTATAAAATGAAATAAAAATTGAATAAAGAAAGCAACAGTAACAAAGTGTGAAGAAAGAAAGAGTTAAAAAGCTTTGTGAAAGAATGTGCGACATAAGAAATCGAGAAAAACTTAGTAAAAAAAATGCGATAAGGAAAAGTAAATACATTTCTAAATCAAAAGAAATAATGAAAAAAAATAGTAAAAAGTTTATTGAAGAAAATTTTAGAGAGAAGAAATGTGTGAATAAATGAGATGGAAAGTAATATTTATATGAAAAGTATCAAATGAGATGAGTTTTAATATAGATAGTTGCGATTGAAAGTAATTTATGTATCACATGACTAATTAAACAATTCACGTGTCTTTTTGTTCTAATCTTAGTTATTCACAATTTGATCAATAGTTAAAATTCATTTCTTTTACTCTCTCATTATAAAAGTCCTCTTATTCAATATGTGCATCATTTATTTTTAACTCAATGGTTAAAAATATCTCTTCTCACTCTCACATAAGATTCTCACTTTTAGTACTAAATCAAGAAACTACCGCAAGGTAGAGTATCTACCGCACCGGCCAAGTAGCTTACAGATGTATTGGCTGTTTTGCTTAAATGTCTTTAATATGTATACAAACTAAATAAATTTGGAGTTTTTATTCAGCACAATTTTAAGAGGCCTAAAATAAAGGCTTGTTTGGCCCCAACCTCTAAAGATTATTTGTAAAAAATGTTCATTTGTCTCTTTAATTTTATTTATCTATTTTAATATATTATTGAAAATTAAAATCTGTTTTACATTATTAAAAGTTAATATCCAATAAAAATAAACAAATACAGAGAATTGGATGAAAAGTCCCAACCAAGCTACCCAATTATTCTAGTTTTCTCTTAGAAAACTCATTCCCCTCATGCGACGCGACTTTTCACCTAGAATTTCTTTTTTTTTTTTAATTTTATTTTATTGTCATGCTATGGAAGTCACCTCCTCATAATTCGACTTCACATTAAAAATAAAATAAAATATTTGTTTAAAATAAATGAGATTAATCGTCACACATGTGTCACTATAAAATATTTTATACGGTTAAATAAAAACTACTCAAATGTATTATTTTATTTTAAGTTAAATATTTATAATGATCTAATGATTATGATTAAATAACTGTGTAAAAAATATTATATTTAACTGTATATATAAATTAAATCTATAATGATAATTAATTTACACTAAATTCACTTTTTTATTAAAATCAATTCCATCAAAATTAATTCTATTAAAACCAATTATAAAAATTGTAAAACCAAACACACGCTTAATATTCGACATCTATTTGAATTTAGTTATTGGAGAATGGCCAATTGATAAAATGGAAATTAAATCAGTTGAATGTGTAAAAGCTAAATTAAGCTATACAAAACATAAAAGTTACAAATTTATATTTTTCGTTGTTATAACAAGACATTGTATTAATATGCAATTTGAATTTAAGTCAACGAGTGAAATCAACTATTTACTTAAGATATTTACCTCCCCTCCCCTAAGACAAGGCCTAGTAGTTAGGTACAGATTCTTTACAATAGGTACATAACATGTCCATCCAACTATTGAAGTCCAATAATTTACCTTGGTGGTGCACATGGTTAGGACATGGAGAAAAGTCTAGCCACACACACAAATCCAATCACTACTTTTTCTTCACATCACACAAAGGGAAAAGTTAGTGAAGGAAGAAAAGTTCTTCCATATATGATCATCATGTATTCTTATTCACAATAAGGCCAAATATCACTCAAACTTCTATAGGTAAAATAAAACCAACAAGGACCCTCCATTCATGTGCCAACAATGAAACATTTACAAAACATCCATGATGACATTGACACACGAACACTCAAATTATTTTAAGAAAATGAAAATAATTAAATTAACTTATCGAGAAGTTAAAATTGATTTGAAAGATATATAATTGATTTTGACATATTTAGTTGTTGAGTAAAATTTATTGTCTTTAAAATTGATTTCAACTTGAAATTAGGATTCGTAGCTTTTGACTCTAAACGTAATTTTTCTACTCAAATTTTTTATTCAATTCACTTCTACATTAATGTATCAAAACATAAATTACTTTACATTTATCTTATTTTCAACCAAAATCAATTTTATTAAATACATTCATTCAAAATCATTTTTGGTCACTACATAATCAATCACACAAATTATGTTCATTTCAGACACTAATATATGTCGAAGACCAGACACACCTTCAAATTTATATTTCAAAACTACATAGTTTGGCAAGACAATGGCACAAGACAATTTTTTTTACTGTGTGATAGAAAGAAGTTGCTCCTTGGTGGGTCAATAAGGTGAAAAGATGTAGCACCTTTCCTAAGATTAAGCTGTAGATGCTGTCTCCTACAACTTTTTGGTAATTGATTATTGCCAACATAGCAGTGAAATGAGTCATGGGGTTCTGACATTTGACAGATCAAGAAAATTAGTGAGATTTGAACTTTGAACCAAAAATTGTGCATATATATATTAGGCTGCTAGTAACACAAGCTTTACTTCACAAGTATGGTAGTCATGGAAGAATTCAAGCACTTTGTGATTGTTAAGTTCAAAGAAGGTGTTGAAGTTGAAGAGCTCACAAAAGGGATGGAGAAATTGGTTTCTGAGATTGATGTTGTCAAGTCCTTTGAATGGTATGTTTTATGCATTTAAGAACAACATTATATACTTTATTAATTATATGAATAATCATTTATCAAGAAAAAAATATAAGAATAAGCATTTAAGATTTTAGTCACATCTGTGTTCACAATTTTAGTGTAACATGTGATCTGTGGAGAGTTGGAGTTAAATATTGACTTCGACATGTCATAAACTTTTTTTAATTATAGTCTGAATCATGGTCGCAATCATGTTCATAGTTTCATTATATCACGTGATACTGCGGAGAATTGTAGTCAAATATGACTTAATCTTCGTTAATTTTTTATTTTGGCTTAGATTATACTTGCGGACCGTAGTCATGTTCATAGTTTAATTATAATATGGGATATTATGAAAAGTTGCAATCAATTTACCTTGATATGCCACCATTTTTTTTTATTGTGGCCTAGATCATGGTTGCAGTTGTGGAACAATTTTTTAATACTATCATTATTATTATTACTATAAACTATTTAATTATGCAAATCTTATTAAACAGGGGACAGGATATTGAAAGCCTAGATGTGTTGAGACAAGGTTTCACTCATGCATTCTTGATGACATTCAACAAAAAAGAAGACTTTGCAGAATTTCAAAGCCACCCAAATCATGTTGAGTTCTCTGAAAAGTTTTCAGCAGCTATTGAAAAGATTGTTCTGCTTGATTTCCCATCGACCCTTGTCAAGAAACCAGCATAATCTTGAAGCATGAACAGGATATTCAAGTAATAATAAAGATTTCATCTTTAAAATTTGGAATCTGTTTAAGTGTGTGTGAATTTGGTTGTTTGTGTCCTGTGTTTGTAGTAGTTCAGTTGTATGGTTGTTACTATTTGCAATTTGAATTTGTACCGTGACCTTTGAATGGTACACCTTTTTGCCTTTTAATAATTCATGGATGGGTTTTTTTAGAGAATATGGTGCCGTCGTTTGTTTAAGATTGAATGGTCAAGATTTTAATATATATTTTATTACGATGATTAAATATAATAATACAAGTTTACCATCGAGACCATCCAATCTTGTTAGACGATAGTTGATTTCTTAACTATAGGATTGCATACAATCCGGATTTTAGTGTATGCTATGTTTTAACACATTTTTTGGGATCTTGTTTTACTTTTGTGCATTATTAAGAAATAAAACATTTCAAGTGATGATAAGAAGTCTCACATAAAATAAAAAAGTACACTTTGAGTGACATATACATAGAGTTATATCCATATATCACAATGTTGTTAGAATCAAATGGAAGATAAAAAAAAATATGAGACTTCCGAGTTAAGGTTCAATTGTTGAACCAAATGACCATAAAAAAAATATTTTCTTTTATAAAACCAGTTGAACCCAACTTTATCCAATTCAACACAGATTTAATCTAATTCTATAAGATTGTGAACTAATTATAATTGAATCAATGATTAAATTGGTTGAACCAACCGATTACTTTTAAAATGTTTTACACAAGCTAATTCTAAGTCAACAACTTGCATACTAGCTCCCCTTTTTTAGTTTTTTTATACTTATCAAAGTGAACAATTCTGAGTGACAACAAATAGCTTTTGATGATGTCCTTTATTAACTTGGAGAGAATAATATCATCACTTGGCTTGCCTAAAAGTGCCAAGACACAAAATCTACTTTAACATGGAAGATATAGAAAGAATCAATGGTGTGGAACATGCATAGCATGATGAAAAGCAATATTTTATGAAGTATGGCTCCTTGTATAAGCTCACGGATTCACACAAAAGGAGTATCACATTTTCCTAGTGGAAGAAAAAGGTAACTATACAAGCTAGCATACATAAAAGTATATAAGTTGGAAACATAGATTTATGGATTCATGAACTAGATCTTTGTAAAGAGTGTGAAAAAAGCCTAATGACAAATTTGTAACTATGCCATTTTAAAATGTTTAATTTTGTCTTGAATATGATTGTGTTGTAATTTGCATCTAAAATCTAAAATGTTCGCAAAAATTGTGCTTTTGTCTTAGAAATACAATGTTACCATTGTATATTATTCAAAATAAGAGTTATGATTACTATTCAATAACACGATATATTTATAATATAGATAACTTAAATTTATCGACATTTGTCAACTCACTATCTCACTCATAAGAACAAGAATAATTATGAGTTTCTACTTTCAAATAGCAATATATATAGTAGTTGATATATGGAATGATTTTTGTAGTTTTTCCTAGCCTTGAACGAGGAATGTGTTGAATAATTTAAATTTGATTTTATTCAAAAAATATATATATAATTGACAAACTACTGTAGTTCACTATAATTTTATTATCAAATATAGATATAGTAGGTAGGTGGAGATTCCATAACATATACTACCTATATTATAATATAAGATCCATTTGAACTTTTTATAAGATTTTATTTTGGAATTTTTAGCTACATTAATTATTCTTTTTACTAACATGCTCCTAATTAATTTATATATTTTTTTACAATTAACAATAAATATTATACTAAAAATATTAACTAATTTTCTCTCCTTAACAATAAATATATAAAAAAATAAAAATTATTAACAAATTTAATATTAATATTAATTTTTGTAGTTTTCGGGATATAATCAAAGAGATTATATAGGGATAGAGGAGGTAGTATATCTATGACCAAAGCTTTATTTTTTAGGGGTGACCAAATATTGATCTACCCCAATGCCTACCCAACTTCAACCATTCGGCTTTTGAGTAACAAAGTTTAGAAAGAATAAACCATTCGACTTCTATTATCTTCTCTGCATTTGTCCATGGCTCAAAGTATGTGGTGATATCCTACGTCAATTTGAAAAATGTTCAACTTTGTTTTTAGAAGCATTGGAATATTCAAAATTTATTTTTTGAATTGACTTTCATTCAGATTCAAATTCTAAAATGATATTGAATTATATAGTCGATTTTTTATTGAACTAAAATCTATATATTATTTCGTCTACTTTGTAGTAGAGATTTTCAAAATAATAGAATTAACAAGGTTACTTTGAAAATGATGGAAAAGTAATTTGAAAAACCTATGTTTAAGCTAGCTTGTGGCTCTATCCCTATGCTAGACTTGTGGTGTAGGTGGCTATAATGTGTGTTTCTCTACTATGTTTCTTGAGTTAATTCAAAGGATGACAAATTTTAAAGTAGACTACTTATATACTTATATAACTAGTTTACTCTTAGTCGATTTTTAAAAATTATTTAAAATTTTAATGTCCACACACATTATTTAATGGTAGTAGAAATTTATAATTATCTTTATTTTTAAAAGTGAGAAAGTGATTTAATTGATATTTGTTTAATAAAAATAAGAAAGAATAAATATGTATCATTTAACATTATACTCATTAAATTAACATTAACCAAATCATTATCTTAGCGTTAAAGATGAAGATGGTCCTGATTTTTTACTTCTAAGGAATATTGTCAAATATTGTTAAAATTTCAAACAATTTTTAAACATTAATCCACGATAGGTTATATGTTGTACCGTTCTACCGATGCACTTATCAAATGTTCATATATTTGATATACAAATGTAAATGTATGAATGTGTTTATTCATGAATCATTACATGAATCAATGGGGCCAGTCTTTGAATTGTTACACGAAAAATACAATTAGAATTTATGAAGAGTTGCTTCTTCTCTTTATTTTGCAAAATCATACCAAAATAATTGTTTTTTGTTTTGAAATGGTTATTTATTTTATACTTTTAGTCTATTATTTCACAAAAGTTATGTTAAAACAGTCATTAAAGTGGTGATTTACATACCACAATTTAAATAGAAAGGATGATATTAATATAACTTGGAAAAAAAACAGACATGTTCTTTAAATAAAAAATAAAATTAAAAAATTTGAAATAAATACAAAAGGACAAAAAGTAAAATTTTACCTACAAAAATTCTACCAAAATGTGTTTTGTAGATTCTTATTATTATATTATTATACGGTTTTTGGAGCAACTTTACATGAACAGCAAGAAACAAAATAGTAAAGAACAAAGAAGAATAATGTGGTCAAGATATTGGTGATCAGTAAGATTCTCAACTTTATTCTCCTGTAAAGGCCAAAAGCAACTCAACCACTCCAACCAGAATCTCATTTTCCCTTTTACCAAATCTTCACTCATATTCACGCCTTAATCCAAATTCGTATTCACACTCTCACAATAATTAAATAAAATAAGTAAGGGTGTGTTTGGTTGGATGGATTTAAAGAGGAGAAGAGAAAAAAAAATTAAAGTTATTTTTATCTTTTCTCTATTTTGGGAATTTTGTGAGCAGAGGAGAATCAATATAAATTTTAAAATTATTTAAAATGTCTCCTCTTATATTGAGTTAAACACAACTATTAATTTTTTTTGTTTTAATCCAAACATATTTATATTTACTCTTTTTCTTCTCTCCTCTTCTCTATTAAAATCTTTCATCTCCTCAATTGAATCAAACATATGTTAAATAAATAAAACTTTAACTAGTTTATAATACTAAATTTTTGAATTTTTTAAACATATCAAGACAACAAATAAAATTTGTCATTTTTGATGTATTATTTATTTATTTGTAATATCTTTAATAATTTTTTACCTTATCTCATATAATTATTTTTTCATAATAAATAACTAAAGGTATTATCAACAAAATAATAATTAATATTGTATTGAAATTTAAAAACAATTTTTAAATAGAAAAAAAAATTGTATATAGTATAATACTGGTAATTAGAAAGGAATAGAAGGAGTAGTATTTTTACATGACAAAATGTTTGGTAGAAATCCTGAAAAAAACACAAACAAATGACACAAGCATATCAACCTATTTTGTAACTAATAGAATTCCGATTTTAATTACAAAAGAAATAGTATATATATCGAGTAGTTAATAAATTTTAGTAAATGTCAAATCAATTAATACCAAATTTGAACTCTAATCGATCATACTTTACTCTTCTGTCAATTAAACTAATGATTCCTATAACTATATTCCCTAGAAATCAAAGGCTTGAGAACAAAAATGCAATATGAAAGATGAAAAAAGAAGAGAATCAAAGAAATAATAGAGAGAGAAAAGGGATTAAAAAATGGTAAGATGAACAATTTCATTTCCCTTAAGAGGTCTTACAAGCATAGATGAACAAAGAAAATCCAACTCTATCTTTATCTTTGACATCCAATTTTTCCTCTAACCACAATCTACTATCCAAACCACTCCTAGTCCTAAACATAAACACACCACACCCATTAGAAACACCTTTAAAAAACCAATTATGAACATCCCAAAGCAAATCCACCAACAACCCATCAACAAAAATTGTTTGATTACCCCTAAAATTCCAATGCAACCTCTTCACACAAATCACCACCTTTTTATCAATAAAAACACTAAGAATAGGAGATTTATTAAACCCTTCATTTTCACCACTGCATTTAATCAAAATCTCATGCAAATTTCCACTTTCACAAAACTTTGCCTTAGTTGTGTAAATTGTGTTGTTACCTGAAAAAATTTCACTTTTCGAAAAAAGTGAAACTTTAGCCAAAAGGGTTCTTTTTTTCATCTTCTTTGTTAAAAAATCTTCAGCTATGTCACCAAGAATGAGACCAATTTCTGAATCAACAAGAATTGCAATGTAAAATCCTTCAACAGGTTCAGGACCATTTTCATATTTTGCATTTGAAAGATCCCAAAAGACTTCAACTTTTGAATCATTGTTACAATTTTCCAAAAATTTGCTTCCTTTCTTTTTCCTAAAAAACCTTGAATTTGTGTTGAGTTTGAAAGAACTTGCTAGTGGATTTTCTTCTTCATCAAAGGTAATTGTGAGTCCTTGATTTGAATGGTTTTTACACCATGTGACTTTGATCAAAATATGTTTTGTGTTGGAGAGGATTGATTTGTAGAGTGATGAAACTGAATTTTGTGTTGAAGGTGTAAGGTTTTGAGATATATAACTTTTGTTTGAGTAGCTTGAAGAACATGAAGAATGTGACACATTTATTGCATTTTCATTGAAACAAGAAATAATGTTTGATACATTCATTTTGTAGGGAAATTTTTGTAGATAAAAAATAGTTAGATGTAAAGATCTAAATTTTTTTACTAGATTGGTAATGGGTGATTTTTGTTTTCATAATAAAAATACTAAGAAAGAATCGGACACAAAATTATGAAAATGATGTGTTAGATTTTAAATTTAAGTTGCACCGCAATTTTTGATATTGCAGATAATAATAAAGTTTAGAATGACACGAAATTGTGATATAGAAATTGCAAGACATAAAATATGTTGATGTCGCAATTTAAATTGTGGTCGAAGCCTGAAAACCCTAATAATGACTGAATTTGAAGTGTTTGGATTTGTGAAAGAGAAGGAAGAGCAAGAGAAGCAAAATGAATGAGAGGAGGCAGAGGAAGACAAGCTTGTTTTCTGACAGGACATTTACAATATCATTTCTATTTAACTTCACACACTTCTATCTCTTTCTTGCCTTATAATACTAATTTTTTTAATGATAGTTCTTAGCTTATAATATACCTATAATAATGTCAACTTTAATGTGCATCATATGAGAAAGTATAAAGAATAAAAGATTGAGGCAGAAACTAGGTAGTGTGTTTTTTTAATATGTTTTGCCAGTTAATACTATGAATTAAAAATTCTAAGATTTTTAAAATTTGAAAAAAAAGAAAAAAAGTTTTATTACCGGAAAAAGTTGGTCCTCCTCCTACCTTTTATATATCTTTTAGGTACTATTTGCGACATGATCATACGTTGCCTTAATTTCTTCACCAAATAAATTTGTTGCTTTAATTTTGTACCTTTGGTTTGGTGATGAATAATATGATTAGAAGATAAAATTTGATACAAAATAGAATATATGCATATAATATTTTGATATTTTATAAATAAAAAAATGACTCATACAATATTATATTTATTTTTATTCTACGTCAAATTTTATATTTTAATAATATTACTTTTAAGTAATTACGAATAATTAAAATTAAGGAGAAAGTGTTGTCGCTAATTTATGAGAGAGATGAAGACCAATATCTTACTTGAAATAATATGGGATATTATAAGCAATAATTGATGTCCCAATAAATAAATATTACTCTGTGTCTATTGATTTCTATTTATTTATCATTATTATGTTCTACAATATCAATGTCACTTAATTGTAGTTCCAAAGGTAAAAGACTATAGAAATATTTGATAGATTCATTGGTGAGTTCGAATTTGTAAATTTTTTTTTCGTACTTAATGTGTGAGTTTCGTCAGATTGATTTAAGAGTCAAACTGTTTAAGTTAAGATTTTAGACTTTAAAAATTTGAATAAAATTAAAAACTTATATAATATGACACATTAGATGTTCACTTCGTTTAGTTGGTCCAGATAAGAGTATTACATCTGTCTTGACCTATATTTGAACTTGAATGAAGCCAAAATTGATTTTTTTATTAATTTTTTTATAAACCTTGTGTTATTTTCAAAACATGTTGGGTTGGCCATGATTTCGCCATTTCGTAAAAGTTCTAAAACATGTTCACCTGTCTTGGAAAATCCCGCATAACTCGATCTTAGAAAAAAAAAATCTCATAAGAAGAGGTGTTCTGATAGACCCGTTATGTCTCAGATGCAACTTAAGAGAGGAAGACATTGATCATGTCTTTTGCAGATGTTTGTGGGCCCAACAACAGGTTTGGTTTCATTTCCCTTTTGGGAATTAGGTTTGATCACTCCTCCACCCTCTTTTATTCCCTGGCTTAATGGTATGATTTCGAAGTCTCAAGTTGATGTCATAGAATTAATTTTGTCTATCTGCTATAGTATTAGTACTCTCAAAATAAATTATGTTTTGAAGGGAAGAAGCTGTAAATAGACGAGACAATACAAAAGCCGTTGTGAATCATCACAGAGTTTGAATTGCTACTGAAGACCCGTCCGGAAGCTACTACACCAAGAGAGGAATTCAAAAATCCTTCAAACGGAGGGCCGGTCGAATAAAAATCACTAAAGTTGAAATATGTTTTTAATTCTTGTAAATATACAATTTTTTGTTTATAATCTTTGCAAAAATACATTTTTATTTTTAGTCTCTATAAATATTTATTTTTGTCTTTGATATTTCATTTTAGTCATTATAAAATTTGTTCATATTGAAATTGATAACAATTTCATTTTAGTCTTTATTTTGAGTGACTAAAATCAAATATACTATATATTACATAGATCAATTACAACATGAATAAATTTGCAGGAACTAAAATAAAATAACAAGGAAAGAAAGGAAAAAATTGTATATTTTCAAGACTATAAACAAAACAAAAAGTTACAAGGACTAAAAAAGATATAAATAATATTTAAACCAATTGATAATACATTTTACTTAAAATTAAATTACAATAACTATTTTTTGCAAAAAAATAAAATAAAACATTATATAATTTTATAATATATATATATATATAT
>JBBPBP010000002.1:46367343-46393722 GCA_037974735.1 Cicer chorassanicum | reverse complement strand
ATATATATATATAATATGTAATAGTGATATATGCAATAGTTTTTAAATAATATACATTGTAGATGATTACTAGAAATATTTTTTTGCTAAACAGACATTTATCAAGTTACCGTCTCACTCATAAGAACAAGAACAATAATTAAATATGTAATAGTAATATATACAATAGTTATTAAATATATTTTGAAGTCTCGAGTTAACGTCATAAAACTTATTTTGTCTGCTATAGTATTTTGTACTCTCGAAATAAATTTTGTTTTGAAAGGAAGAGGTTGTAAGTAGATGAAACAATACAAAAGGCATTGCGACTCATCAGAGTTTGGATTGTTGTTGAATACTCGCTCGAGAGCTACTACAACTCCGCATGAAGCATCCTCATGACCTAGTTCCCTCCCTCTTACGATAGATACAAGATCAATGTGAACGTTGAATGCCTTATCCATAACACTTGGAGCATTGGAACAATCATAAGAGATACCAAAGCAATGGATCTCGCAAATGTTACTTGCAACTTTGATGCTCTTCTAGACCCATATGTAGCTGAAGTTTTAGGGATGTGTTCTGCTTTCTCATCCAAGACTTGAGTTTTAGACGGATCATTGTAGAAAGTGGCTCTCTTAATGTCATTCAAAGAATACGTGATCTTAATGTTGATAACTCTTACTTTGGTTTAATCATCAATGATTGTCGTCATCTTCTTGGTCAATTTACTTTTAATACCATTGTATACGTGAAAATGAGTGTTAATACCTCTGCTCACAATTTAGTTAAACACGCTTTAATTTCCTATAATACTATGTAGAATGAGGAATGTCCTCCTTATATTTCATCTTTTATTACATTACAGCATATTTAGCTGCTTATTAAATTCTTCTTTCCCATAAGAAAATAAAGTTAAATGTAAAAATTAATTAGAATTAATTTATATGTGATTAGTTTGTTAAATCTGTATTAACTCTACATATAGATTATATGATATATTCATTCATACATTTTATCATTCTATCAATTTGAAGACCAAAATCTTATATCACATAAAATATGGAAATCAGAAACAAGTTTAAACCAAATGTTTTTTAAATAAACACTTTAAAAAAGATCGTGATATTGTATAACATGATATACAGGGCACCAGAGGCATTACTAGTTTATTAATTACTTTCTCTATTGAGTTAAAAGTGAGGGAATTTTTTTAGGTTTATGGACCCCGGTCTAGTCTTGTGAATTAAAGATAAAGTATATAGTCCTAATTATGAATCAAATATCTTAGATTGCTTAAATCAAACGTAAGGAATCTATGTATGTAACAAAAATATACACAATTTAATCCAAAAAAAAAAACCAAATATACACAATCAAATCAAATTTTAAAGTTTATTAATAGTAATAGAGAGAAGCAAATGACTAAATGTGCTAAACTGCATTTGTTCATGCTTATGCAGATTTAGAAGCAATTGCTAGAAAAATGTAACTGAAATTTTAGTTTATAATTTGAAGAAAATATATTTTTTTAGGAAAAGACAATAAATGGTGAATGAGTCCTCATGCTTCTTTAAGTCCTTTTGGTAGATAAATTTAATTCTTGAAATTATAAAATTGTATTAATTCAATACTTTTCATTAATATTTTAAAATAATTCATAAATTGCAAAATGTTAATCTTGTTTATTTCAAAAGTTAATATTAAGGTATGCATTTTGATTTGAAATGAACTCTGGTCTAAAACAATTAGACTCAAATGCTAAATGAATTTCAATATATTATCTCGTAGATCTACTAATGTTGACATGCGTAGGATATCTCTATAGACCTACGTCTTCATGATCAAATCTTCGTCATTTGAATAACATCACACGACCATTCAAAAATCCTACCAAGAATTTTGCAACGGTCTAACCGCTGGAAACACCTCGTCAAATGATTCTCCTTATAAAAGGTTATGTATTTTTTGTGCAAAATACACAACTTATTCAAATCAAAAATACATTTCACTTCCTCCAACTCCCAACTTGAATGTTAGATTATTTGCAAGTATACTCCTCTGAAAATTGATATGTTGTACTTCACCGTATTTCAATAATAGTAATATTATTAATGAAGTTCCACTTCATATCATATTTAATAATGAATCCAGATAGATGGACAAATGTAATTAGCATTTTACAATTGTATGAATCATTTTAAAATATTGCTAATATGAAATATTGTTTCTGCACATTGTCAAGACCAAATTAAATACTACGTACTGTTATTTATTTTTCCGTCCTTCCTACAATAAATTATATTGGCTAGCTTCGAAAACAAGTTGCATCCCATTGTTTTCTTCTTTCTCTTTTGATGTGAATTTGGTGTTAGTTGAATGAAGATCTAAACGCAAAAGTGACAATTCAAAAGCTATATAGAAAAAATCCAACATAAAAGATAATAGATAATTCTTGTGTCTTGTGTTGACCTATATAGTTCCAATTAATTCTCTTCCTCCAAAAACCCATGCAGATTTGAGGACATCTTTCACCTAGAAAATTTGCATAGTTCCATATGAACTTCTTTTATTACATACAAATGCAATGTACTCTTTAGGTCCGTGCATTTATGAAGTATGGATATTCTAAAATGTGAGAAGTATTTATATTCGAAATTTTGTGAATACGTATCTTAGAAATATTTGATTTTTTATTGTTTTTTTTTTTAATTATTTTCGGATGTGAGATATTTCGTGGATGAATATGTATTCTTTGTGGTGCAATACACAACGGATATAGTCAAAGCATTATGTTTCTATAAAAGAAAATACAGATTTTTGGGCATATCTTGTAAAATTAAATACTTTTTTAAAACATTTAATTTTTAACGATTTGAAAGGAAAAAAAATCTCATTCCACAAACAAAAAAAAGTCTTACAATCCTTTTTCGTCTTTTTATTATAGTTTCTATGTCTACAATGACATTAAAATATATTTTGATTTAGGTGCGATTTTTGTTTTGATCACAAGTATATTTTGTATATTGTGGTCATATATTTTTGTTTTGATCACAAGTATATTTTGTATATTGTGGTTATTATAGTTATCTATGAGAAATTATATTAAATGTCTTTTTCTATACAAATTATACCCGTCAATATAAGTTTTTTTTACTAAATTTTTATAATCTAACTAAACCATGTTGTATTCGAGATATTTTTATAAAGAAATGTCCCGTATTCATGTATTAGTGTCATATTATACATTTGTGACTTTGTCCACAATACATATTGGAGCTTCATAAAAGAGCAATTTAACATAAATCAATTAAATAAAGTATAACATATATAAATATTTTTTGAAAAAATATGTCATTTCTTTTTTAAAACAAAAATATGTGATTTCTTTTTCTTTTGTCTGCAGACGGAATGATAAACACCACTTAAAATTCACACGCATAATTGTAAAGTTTCGAATTTAGAATATTTTAAACTAATTCGTAAAATGTTAATCACATCTATCCCTTGATTAGTATTTTCAGGACTGTAATGACATTATGTTAATTACTAATATTGAAGATGCATTTCAAAAGTTAATATTAAGGTATGCATGTTGTTTTGAAGTGAACTCCGGTCTAAAACAACATTCGAGCGTTAAATGAGTTTCAATCCTTGTCTAGTAGATCCACTTATTTCAATGTGCACATGATATCCATGTAGACCCACGTCATAGTTGAGCATGTCTTCATGATCAAATCCTCGTCATTTGAACAACATCACAGGACCATTTGAAAATCCCGTCGAAGATCTTGCAATGGCCTAACCGCCTCTGGGAACTCCTCATCAAAGGGTTCTCCATATATAAAGGTTATGTACTTCAAGTGCAAGATACACAATTCATTAAGACCAAAAATACATCTCACTCCCTCCAACTCTTGTTACCTTAGACGTCAAAGTATTTAGGTATACTTCACCATAATTGTTATTTTGTACTTTGACAACACTAATGTTTTCGGTCGTTACCAAAATTTCACTTCATATCATATTAGATAGCACATCTAGATAGATGGACAAACGTGAATAGCTGTTTACAATTTCATGAATCATTTTAAAATATTGTTAATATGAAGAATTATTTCTACAATTTCAAGATCAATTTAATTGCAGTTTTGATTTATCTATTTTCACTAACTCATGAAATTAGTTCTCTATTTTAAAAGTCAACAGTTTTGATTTATCCATCAAATTTTTGAATTAAAAAAATAACGATTTGACATATTTTAAATATGTCACATACGATTTCATGATATAAAGTCATATAGATGCATTAATTATTCATATGTCATTAATTAAATTACAAAAAAAGAAAATTTTCGAAAGTTGAAAGTTAAGTTCTTAGAGAATTTTATTGCAATTTCATGGGGTGTTAATTATTCTTTATCATTGTATCATATATCACATTATTTAAAGCATGAGTGACCAAAACTGTCCGATTTAAAAATATGAAGACTGATTTCGTGAATTAATAAAAATAGGAGACTAAAAATGCAATTAAGTTTAAATATTATTTGTTTTTTTTCCTTCCTTCCTACAAAAATTATAATGGCTAGCTTCAAACACAAGTTGCATCCCATTGTTTTCTTCTTTCTCTTTTGATGTGAATTTGGTGTTAGTTGAATGAAGATGTAAACGCGAGAGTGACAATTCAATAGCTATATAGAAAGAATCCAACAGGAAAGAGAATTCTTGTGTCTTGTGTTGACCTATATATATAGTTCCAATTAATTATCTTTCTCCAAATGTCCATGGACATTGGAGGGCATCTTTCACCTAAAAAATTTGCATAGTTACATATGAACTTCTTTTATTACATACAAATGCAACACTTAGGTATGGGCATTTATGAAGTCGGGCTATTCTAGAATGTGAGAAGTGTACGTATCTAACACGTATTGAATATTAGTACTCTTATGAAATTTTTGAACATGTATCTTAGATATATTAGATTTTTTATTGTTTTTTTTTTTATGTATAATTATTATGGGATATATGTGAGACACTTCGTGTATGATATGTATTCTTTGTGAGCATTACGTTTTAAATATAAAAATACATACTTTTTGGCACATCTTGTATAGATTAAATATATTTTTAAAATATTTAATTTTTTATATTTTGAAAGAGAGAAAATAAATCTTTTTATTCCACAAACAAATTAGAAAAGTCTCACAGTCTCTTTACGTCTTTTTGTTATAGCACAGTGACATTAAAATATATTTTGATTTAGGTGAAATTTTTGTTTTGATCACAAATATCTTTTATATATTGTGGTCATTATAGTTATCTATGAGAAATTATATTAAATGTATTTTTCTCTACAAATTTTACTCATCAATATAAGTTTTTTTTTTATTAAATTTTGTTAATCTAACTAAACCATATTGTATCCCATATTTAAAAAAAAAAATCTTGTATTTATGTATCAGTATCATATCATATCTTTGTGACTTTGTCCGCAATATATATCAGAGTTTTATAAAAGAGTACATTTTTTTATCTTAAAAAATGATAATAAATTCCACTATAATTAACTTACACAACTGTGAGTTCCATATTCGAATTGAGACAAGACATTCAACCTAACAATATCAACATTTGTCAATTGAGTTAGAGCTTAAGAATATAAAAGGACAATTTATCATAACTCAATTAAATAAGTATTGACATATATAAATAAATTTTGAAAAAATATGTTATTTCTTTTTTTTAAACAAAAATATGACTTTTTTTCTTTTCTATACAAACAAAATCGTAAACATCATTTAAAACTTACACACATAAACATAATTATAAAATTTCATATTTGAACTCGTGATATTATATTTAATCTAATAATTATATTGATATTTGTTAATTAAGTTAAATATTTCATAAAATAAATGCGATTTCTTGCATGACATATATTTAGACGTAATATCACACCCATTAAGTATTGAATTAGTTGTATGAATTGTATCGTGTCTACCTTCATTCCAATTTTCAAGTCTATTAGCGGGAATATTGGGAATATTGATAGACAAATTAAGCCGGCCGGATGAGAATTGGTCTTCTTTTTTCTACTTATATACTCTCATCCCAATATATTAAGGTCCACTAGGGAATTGGAATTAAAACTTCAAATTAAAAAATGTTGAATTTGTTCCAAAAGCAACTAATAAATGCTGCATCTACATGTTAACAAGTTGCAATTGATGCAATATAGGGACAAACTATATCATAGTCAACTCTTTCTATCGAGTGAAATTATGCAAAACGAATGACAGGGTGTCCTTTTTTTTATAGGACATGACATAACTATTGGTAGTATCTAAATCTAAAAAGTTGTGTCGGATGTATACTAAAGGTTATGAATAGTATTAAAAATGCCTATAATAAGGAATTTAATAGTAGTAATTTAGTGTTCAAAAAAAATAATTTTTAAACTTTTTTAGGAGTTGAAGATACTTCTTCTAACATAAAAATTTTATATTTGATTCTTTTAACATTTATTTTAAGAACATTTTGTTTTACTAAAAAATATGGTATTCATTTAAATTTAAAGAAATTATATTGATTAATACAGTTAAAAGTCATTAACATTAAAAATGATTAATCTGCGAATAAACTCAAAACATATAGGTTTGTAATATAAAATGATAAAATATTTACAAATGTGACAAATCTTATAAATATGACAAGATTAAAGTATTTAGAATATTCATGCATTAGAGTTGTAACGTTGAAGACACAATTAATTTATCAATCTGAACAAAATAAATACTTCAATAAAAACAGGAAAATAAAAACACGTTGGAGAGAATGGAGGACGAGTCCAATAGAATTAAAAGAAATTCCTTCAGACAGTTGTTAGGAGTATTTGTCATCAAATTTCTATTTTATTTTTGCTGAAATACGGTCAAGAAGCATACAAAAAGTCAAATAGATAAATGGGTAAGGTTGGCCCAAACAAGATCAATTCAGATCCTAAATTTTATGTGGGAGTATACAAAGAACGCTATACAGTGGTGAATAGCAATGCTTGTACACCTAAAACATACAATGGGCCAAAAATATCATAAAGGCTCTAGCAAACTTAACAAACCCATATTGAAAGAAAAAGAAACGAGGAATTATTACAGTTGTCAATAAAGTTACAAAGTTCAAAGTCTCCTTTAAAAAATCTTCTACTAAATCTCTAATATTAGGTCTCTTATTAAAACGAGGAAAAATAGATTTCGTATCCCACAATTAAATTTATATTCTTTCATTTAAAAATTTTATCCCTTAACTTACTAAAATACCCTTAAATATATTGTAAAAACTAAAACAAATACGGAAACTTGATTATACCCCACATTCTGAAATTTTCAAAAAAGTGATTTCTTTCTCTGAAATTCTCTTGCTGGAAATTTCATGAATGAAATTTTTTGTAGTTATTTTTTAATATCAGAAATTTCAATAATAAAATTTCCGGAAGTTAGTCTCATTCGAAATTTAGAAAATCTGGTAGTTGATCTCAATCGAAAATTTCATTTTTTAAATTTTCAGGATTTGAAAAAAAAAAATTATCGAAAATTTCAAAAATGAAATTTCTGGCATTGAAAAATAACTACTGAAAAATTTCATTCCTGAAATTTCCAATACAACATTTTTTTAGGTACATTTTTTCGTTCAACTTTTTTTTTCAGTGAAGACTAGTGGAGCGAAAAACACTGTAGAATATTCTCGACCTCCTAAACAATTTAGTAAGAAAGCCACCGTTGAAAAAATAAGAAATCATGGTTGTGAAGTCCACACATTAAACTAATAATTGATCCCTCATAATTCTTTAATGCTCTCGGTCTAAATTTAAACGGGCAACCACATCTTTTAGTTGAAGTTATTTTTATTTTACTTATATTTTCGACCTCTATCACAATCGATAACAGCTACTCGATTTTGTCTGTCAATCTCTTTTGCCCATGATATGACAACCTCCCGTGATTCAAAAATTTGATCAGTTGTGAATGCTTTAGTCAAATCTATACATGGAGGTGTTTTTTCCATCCTTACTTAAAAAAAAAGTTGAAAAATTCAGGAAAAAAATTACGTTAAAATTTTGAAAATTCCGGTAGAATAAAATTAACTACCGGAAATTTCAAGGCACAAAATTTCTGATAGAATAAATAGTTTACCGGAAAATTTTATTGACGAAATTTCCAGTAGGATTAATTTGTATTTTGTATTTTTGGAGGAAACAATTTAGTCACCGAAAATTTTTGTAAGGGGGTAAGATTTTAGAGTAATTTTTTTTTACCTTTGATTGAATGAAAATGAAATGGATAAAATTGAGTTTTTAACATTATGGGATAAGTCCAATTGTGAGGGGACAAAATCCAACTTTCTAAAATGAGTTTTTAAAACTCCGACCCATTATTTCATTATCTTTTGTGAGCTTAAGTGAGAGGCTCATATGTTCAATGTTTTGTTAATTGAAATTTTTTTCACGGAAAAAATCAAAAAAAATCTAAAACATGTTTTTTTGAAAAAAAATTTAAATCATTATTTTTTTCCGAAAAGTTATGTGAAAAAAATCAAAAATTATTTTTCTCAAAAAAAATAATTTTTTTAATTAAAACAATTGCAAGAAAAAAAATTAAAAAAAATTATCGAAAAATTTCTGAGGAATTTTTTTTAATAAAGTGAGTTCATAAATCCCACTAAGTCACAAAATTTGAGGGGTTTTTAGTTTTAGGGTTTTCTTTTTTGAGATATTTTTAAGTATGAAGCCAATAATTAATGGACTTGTGAAATGGACATTTATAACCGGACCGATCGAAGGAAAGTGGATCCAATTTTTAAAATATAGAACTCCCAAATATGAAATATTTTCGAAATTTGTGTTTTTTTCTAAGGGTATTATTGAAAGTTCATATAAAAAATAGTAAAATATGAAGATACAAATTAAAATGTAGAAGTATAAAATCTAATTCTTCAATCAAAGATGACATACTAGTGATTAGACTAAAAAAACATGAGGTCCAGTTGAACAAAGACATAGTCCAAGATATTCCAATACAAATTATTTAAATACGGATCACAATCAATGAAGAATAACAGATACTACCAAACACATGGTTGCCATGGTTTTAGTGGAGGTCCTTCAAAAACGCGTTGACCCTTTTTTTATTTATCATTTATCATCTTTTTTTAAAAGAAACTTCTTAACTAAGATCTACTTATTGCCGACGGGTTCATTAAATATATTGACAAACATCATTTGTAATCAAAACTACCAATTCAAGATGAATAAAAAATGCAATGCACTATCAAAATATACTAATAAATATCTTATTATAAAAAGAACTATAGAAAAAGACACTTCAATATAGATATGTTGGGATATGGTTGTTTCTTGGAAGTTTGGGGAAGAGTTATTTTTCTTGTGAACGAAATCTTGTATTAAGTTCATTTGATAAAAATGACACTTTAAAAAAATTCACGAACAATTCATGTATGGATGCAAGAATTATTTTTTTTTCTAGATGGTTCACGAACAATCTTGTATTATTTTTTTTTTTTGCAAGAATTAAAAAAATGACTATAAATTATTTTTTTTTTCTTTTTTTTTTATGTGTGTGTCTAAATAAAATGTTTAAATTTTTTTGACCATACAATAATTATTCCAACCTCACAGTGTTGGAAAGAACCGGCTTTCATTTTACAAACCAATCTCTATCAGACAATATTTAGGATCCATTTAGACTCTTACGTTACTCGTTGACAGCAAAGTTCTTATCCTTAATGCATTTGTGAAATATGAATCTATATTATTTTTATATGATAGTTGGTTGTCGAATAGAGAAATGGTCTCTAATCAAGAAGTGGTAGCAATATAGAGTGGAATTATTGTTTAGAGAGAACAGCAGAAATTATACAATCAGAAATCATTGAAGGATCACATAGATTTTTCTGAAGAGCATGATTTCCTATAGGCTATTATTTTCCACACCCCTACAATCTTGTGTGAGGCCCCCTACAATTGCCATATTAGATAAAAGCTTAATTGCAATTTTAGTCCTTCTATTTTTACTGATTCACGAAATTGGTCCCTCTATTTTAAAAGTCGACAGTTTTGGTTTCTTCTTCTGATTTTTTAACTAAAAAACGATGACGTGAAATGTTTTAAATAACATGACATATGATATGATAATGTAAAATGACTAACACTCATAAAATTGGAATAAAACGCAGTAAAAGTTTAGCTTTCAACTTCGAAATTTTTTCATATTTTTAATTTAATTAATGACATATGATTAATTAATGCATCTAGATTGTTCTATATCATAGAATTGCATGTCACATCATTAAAAATATGTCAAATCCGCATTTTTGTAGTTCAAAAATCTGAAGGAGGGAACAAAACTGTCGACTTTTAAAATAGGGGGACCATTTTCGTGAATTGGTAATAATAGAGAGATTAAAACTGCAATTAAGTCTAGATAAAAATATACAACCCCATTATAAAAAGTTAATAAGGTGAATTCTTTCACTTTTATAATTGGTCCACCATAGAGTAGTACTTAAAAATTATAAAAAAATTCTGACAACACCCTGATAATAATTTTGAGAAATAATAGTTTGTGACACTTCTCGTCCTTATGAATAAGACGGTAATTCGATAATGTCGATTTAATACGAGATACATATTTATTTTTATCGAATCCATATTATTTAAGTTACTATCTCAGTCATAAAAACGAGTGTTTATGCCTAAAAAACGGCGTCTGTAATCATTAAAATTTTAAATATATTTTAAAACTTAGAATTTGCCTTTTAATAAATATGTACTTTAAACAAGTTTTACTTGTTTATTGGTTTTTTTTATTATTATTATATCCTTTTTTTTAAAAAAACTAACCAATATACCATACATTGAAATTTATATACCAAAATACCATACTTTTTTAGACCTTTAGGAGGTCGCATCCCCGTCCTACGACCAATTGAAAGATGATTTTTTTCTTCCAACAAGGAGTCGCATCTCCGGGATGCGACCATGTACTAAACAATAAAAATAAAATTAAAGTTTATAGATGGTCACATCTCGAGGATGCGACCTCCTATTAAAAAAAATTGAAGTTTATAGATGGTTGCATCTCGGAGATGCGACCTCCTACTGCAGAGTAAAATATTATCTATCATGTGGTTACATTCTGTGGATGCGACCTCCTGAAGATAAAAAAAAATTAGAGTATTTTGGTATATATTTTTCAATGTAGAGTATAATGGTAAGTTTTTTTTGAAAAAAGGATATATATATATATATATATATATACAAAAAAAAAACTTGTTTATTTTACACGTCTTCTAAAAAAATGTGCCATAAACAAATATATACAGTAAACAACTGGTTTACATTAGACAATAGAGAGCATATTTTTTGTCTAATGTAGAAGTGTCATCACAAATTGTGGTTATACTTCTCATGGACCGGTGACTAGTCGAATTCAATGTTGTCTGCTACTCAGATTGACAAAGCCCAAATAATAATCAGTGTACAGAGGCTTTATATTTAGTTGTGGGGAAAAAAAATTGGCTAAACAATATGGGAGATCACATGCATGAGCAGAGAACATAACCTGCACTTTGTAGACTGTTTTGTGGCACATGAATGAAATGTGTTTTGAATCAGAAAACCTTTTATCATACACAAACAGTTGCAAAAGCCTCTGTCATCCAAAGACGGTTTCAAGAAAATATAGCTAAGAATATAACTATGGTCATAGAGCAAAAAGATTGATAACTAATTCAAAGTTATAAAATGAACACATTCTAAGTTGTACTATTATAATGCCACCAAGCGCACTTAGAAAAAATGGTATTTCTTATGACGCAACCATTGGCCTCGAGTTCAACTTTGAATCTAGAGATGCAGTAACGTTAAAAACTTAAAAATAAAAATTATGTCACTCATATAGTCCTAACTAACTAGAAGATTAACCTTAACCTTCACAACTGCATACATAAGATATCCAATTTATACCAAAAAAGAATAAATATGGTACATCAAAGAAGATTCTATCTTGGCCAACATCTTTCAAAATTTCTTTAGAATAGTTCACTATCTCACAGAACCAGTCTAAGAGGCAATACACCAAACTTACCCAAAATTTTGTTTGAAAACCACAACCAACAACTCACATTAACGATCACAATCAACCGGCAATTGGGACATAAAGCAGGCAGGCATCTAATATAGCTACAATTATTAAACTGAAAACAAAGCAACAAAAAAAAAGTGCAAGGTTGATAGAATCACTCTTCCATGAGAGGATTCTCCTCTGATTTCTGTTGTGAAACCTTGACTTTGATCTTGCCTTGTTGCCTTTCATCCTATTGAAGTTTTTACAAAAATGTCAGCAACAATCCAAAAGAAAACACCTTGCAATTGCAAAGCACTCAAACATATATCTATATAATACAGTTAGGAGTCAAGAAGTACCCATTCTTATGGTGTCTCTCCTCCCTACTGACTCTGATCTTATCAATCTTAGGAATGGCCTTGAGTACATTATCAGCAAGATTCCTGTCGTATCTCTCGGGCCTGTTTCGCTTCCTCTCAAACTCGAAGGTTGAATCCTAAAACAAGATACAATAGTTCATAAGTTTGTCCAAACCAAGACAATTAAATTAAACAGATATCATGTAGTACCAAGATAATAATAACCCGTGTCATATCCTTTCCATGCACTCGTCTATATGCCTTGGTCCATTTCACTTTACTATTTCAATTTGAAGTTCTTGTGGCATTTTGATCTACAAAACCGAAATATCTGCATAAAATAATTGGATGTCAGAAATCCAAACAACGAAATAAAAGTTTGTTCTATTCTGCTTTGCTCTACTTCACTTCGCTCCATTTCGTTCAGTATAAACCACTATTACACTGACACTCGATGGAAATTCCAGTGATGTCAAATAGCAGTTATTGCGTTGTAGCACTATAGCTTAACAGAATTCAAACAAATCTATGGAGTGAAATTGAATTTACCTTTGCATCATTACGGACAAACTGGATTTCATGTCCAGGGTATACGGTTGAAGAACAAAATCAACATTTCTCCAATCTCATTGTGCCTCAGCACTTTTCACTATAAAAAAATGTTCCAAAATAAAAATAATAATAATAATAATAGTAACTATATAAAATAATATTGCACAAGAACCCCAGGTGATAAATTAAAAAGAAGCATAATGGTAGCAACTAGTTATATTATCAAATTACTGGAAGCGAAAACCTCAGAAGTTACATAAAATAAGGAATAAATAAATTAAAGTATCAGAGGAAAAACGCACCGCACCAGTACCAATCGGACTTTCTGAGTGTTTATGGCGGCCAACGACAAAGTACACCGCACTTGAGTTCAGTGCGATTTCAACGACTTGTTTCTGATACAGTACAAGGGCAATGCGTTTATTTTGCTGCTGAGTTTTACGAGTTTTCTTCCGATAAATGTGTTTTTTCTTCTAGTGAATAATGATGGGCCTACCATTAATCCTCAGATGTTATAATTTTTTAAAATTTTATTTTTGTCCTCTTAAGTTTTAGGAAAAAGAAAATCATGAAATTTATAGAATTTTTTTCTTTGATATTGTGAAAATTTCAGAATAAAAAGTGAGTATCTAAAATATTCGGAACACGTAGAAATATTTTGAGAAAAAAATATACGTGAAACAAATCAGTGGATGAGAGAATGGTGAAGAAATTAGGTAGTTATTTTATATAAAATAATAATAATAAAATTATAAATAAAAGAAAATATAAAAAAATTTATACCTATTATTTCAGAAGAGTTGAAGAAAAATTGAGGGAGAAGAAAGACAAAAATCAAAGAGAGAAGTGTAAGTAAATATAATAATAGTAAGGCAAAGAGAATGAATAAATAAATAAACAAGTAAAAGTGTGAAAATTTTGATTGTAAATTAATTGATTTTGTATATAAAATAAAAAATAATTTTTGTTAATGTAAAAGATATATTTAAAGTAAAAAATTACGTAATATAATATTTTATTGACTAAAAATAATTATTAAATTAATAAATAACGCGGTTTAAACATTTTCCTTTGTTTTCTATCTCTCTGTCTTTGCCATTTTTCTCTTCTCACTACTCTCACTGCACGCATTTTCACTATCTTTCATTATCTTACGCCGGAGCTTTATCTCTCTCTTCTGGTAGTGCAACACAAAACCCTAAACCTTCACTTCTACACTCATCAGATCTACAACCGTTACAGTTTAAGCTATCATGCGCCACTAGTTTCATTCACAAATGTCCGAATCCGATCCCAAAACTCGCCAACGTCCGGTACAATGGTCACCGGCGACGACGCCTGAAACAAAACCACTACCACCTTCTTCATGGGCTAAGAAAACCGGTTTCAAGCCTAAATTCTCCGGCGAGACCAATGCCAGTGACTCTGGTCAGATAAGCTTACCGCCTAAGTCCAGAGAACACGACACGAACGCGGATCTCGAAGCAGGTCGTCTGAAACCTCCTCCTCCGGCGGTAAACGGAGTAACGCACCGAGAGAAGGTTCCACCGCTTCCGCCTTTGGTAGCGAAGAAGCGGAGAGACTCCGATGGAGTAGTTCCGAGTACCAATGGTCAGGCGCCGGCGGAACAGCCGGCGAGGAGAACGGCGAGGAGTGAAGAAGTTGTTGGTTCGTTGCCGCAAACTGTTGATGACGATTTCTTCGTGACGAGACACTCGCATATGAAATATGAGCTAAGAGATTCACCTGGTTTAGGTAAAGACAATAATAGTAATAGTAATAGTGTAATACATTTCTATGATTTCATTTAGGTTGAAAATTTTGATTAATGCTGATGAATTTTTTGGTCTGGGTTTCTTCAGTTCCAATTGGTGTGTATGGTATTCAGCATTATGTTTCTATATTAGGTTCGTTGATTCTGATTCCTCTTGTCATTGTCCCTGCTATGGGGGGTTCTCATGTGAGTGATTTCCTTTTTTCAGTTCAATTCAATTAACTTAATTATTATTTTTATGTATGGTATGCTTTTAATTTGGCAAATTTATTATGTGAATAGTGTTATCTGATGTGTTAGTGGCTATAGGAGGAAATTTCTTCGGTGGTATCAACTGTGCTCTTTGTGTCTGGAGTGACTACTCTCTTGCATACTATTTTTGGGTCTAGGTTGCCTTTGATACAGGGGCCTTCTTTTGTTTATCTTGCTCCCGCTTTGGCGATTATCAATTCACCCGAGTTTCAAGGGTTAAATGGAAATGTATGTATTTCTTATCTATGTTTTAGATGATTTTAATTGTTGGTTACATCACTTTTCAATTTAACCGAAATTGTAATTGTCAGCAGTATAACGGAATGTGTGTAATTTTTTTTTTTTTTTATGTTTCACAGATGATGTTAATTTTTGTCCACGTCATTGTTCCAATTAACCGGCATTTTCGGTCCTATAATGGTTTTGTTGTTGATTATTCGTGAGATATAACAGGATTTGAATTGTACGGTATAAACTTCTTTTATGGAATAATTGGAACTAGATTGCTGATAATGTTTCTATATCAATTTTCAGAAATTCCAACATATAATGAAGGAGCTGCAGGGGGCTATAATTATTGGATCTACATTTCAAACTTTCCTTGGATATACTGGACTTCTGTCCCTGCTAGTAAGGTATGATTTTGGGGATTCTGTCTTTTTATTCTCCTGTAACACATGCTTCATTATTTCATCAAACAGCATGTATTCTTGTGGACTGAGGCAATACATAATATAGGTAACTGCAAATGATTGAGAGATGTAAGTGAAATCATAGCAGATAATGCTGGGAAGAAGAATAATGTTAGTAAAAAACAACAGGGAAAAATAGTATTGCATAGTGCTTTAAAGTATTATGTTGTGTTCGGTTATCTATATGGATTTTTTAAAGGAAATTATTCATTTCTCCTTAATTATTATTTAAACACGATCTTTAATAATTAATAACTAATGCCTATAATAATTGGTTGGTTGGATAACTTTCGGTTACCATCTAGGAGATCTAGTTTAAGAAGCTGAGAGCATCCTTATATGCAAATGTGTATATGTTTTATTTAATTAGATGTAGCATAATTGAATTTGGACCGTACAGAGCTAGTTCTGGTGCTTCCATTCTGTTTCGTCTGTGTAATGAGCAAAATTTTCTTTCTTCGATTATGTCATAGTCAACAATTGTTGTTATATCATTTGCCTACTAGAATGAGGGTTTATATGGATTTTATTGAAAAATTGTGCAAGATTGATTACAATAGAAACCAACCATATGTGGGAGGTTTTAGAGGGTGGTAGCAGTGAGAAGGAGGATGGTGTTTGGATCCCCCTGCCTCTGCTTTGCGGGTTTTCCACTGCTAAACTACCTTAAAGATTCTTCCAAATACAGGAAATAGTCCTCCATCTCCTTCTACCAGACTTCATTCAAATGGATTTCTTATGTCAATGTTGGTCAGTTTTCTGTGAGGATTAAACTACTTACATGTCATAGGTGTCAAACTGTCAGACCCACAGTAACTTTGTGCAATGCAATAAGCTGTATTTTTCACCCATTTTGGTAAGTATCACAAGATTTTTCACCCCCTCTGTAGTGAGTGTTTCTTATTGGGTCATGCTGGAGGATGAGATCATATTTTCGGGGTTTACCTGCCAATTTCTCCTGTGCATTGTTGTATGATGGTATCAACCAGTCAAATACTGCAGGCCTATACAATTTGTCTTTCATCATATTTTGATCACTTAAGTCTTTGAAATAAAAGTAATATGTTTCACATTTCAATTTTCAGGTTTATCAATCCCGTGGTTGTCTCCCCAACCATTGCTGCAGTTGGCCTTTCATTTTATGGTTATGGTTTTCCTCTAGTTGGCACATGTCTTGAAATCGGTGCAATACAGATATTAGTGGTTATTGTTTTTTCTCTTGTAAGTTTGTTGAATTTGAATTCCCACATTGTCTATGGTATTGATCACTGCACTGTGCTAACATAATTTTTTATTATGCATTTCTTTCTGCAGTATCTTCGTAAGATATCTGTTTTTGGACACCGCATATTTCTAATTTATGCAGTAAGTGTAAAGCCGCAATATCCATCCCTCTAAGTTACTCTTCAGCAGTGAACATAAATTTCTATGGTGTAACAAATGATTTCCGTTAAGTGATGTTAATTTTTTTTTACCTAATTTACAGGTTCCTTTGGGTTTGGCTATTACATGGGCAGTTGCTTTATTGCTGACTGAAGCTGGAGCCTACAGCTACAAAGGGTGCGACGTAAACATACCTGCCTCAAATATGGTTTCAGAGCACTGCAGAAAGCACATTTCAAGGATGAAATATTGTCGAGTTGATACTTCTCATGCATTGAAATCATCCCCATGGTTTAGATTTCCCTATCCACTGCAATGGGGTACTCCTGTCTTCCACTGGAAAATGGCTATTGTGATGTGTGTGGTTTCCTTAATCTCATCCGTGGATTCGGTTAGCTTCTTGTCTCTTTTTATTTTGCCTTTCTGTTTTGTTTCCTGGGCTGCATTTATTTATATTGACTCTGAATACGTTGGTAGTTTAACTCGTATGTGTTCATTCGAAAAAGACCATCTGCTGACCTCTTGCAATCTTATGATGTGAATGCAATATTATATGTAAAAAGCTGTTCTCTTTCTTGCGTATGCTCCAAGCTCAATAAAAATTATGATTTGAATGCGATATTCATTTAAAATCTACTGTCACTTCATGTATTGTTAACTGCAACATTTAATATCATAGGTAAAAACTTCAGACGAAAAGACTGGTGGTTGGCATATAATTTATCAGATCAAAATTTAAAAATAACGGTCTCCAACTTGTCTTATTGTTTTCACCTGATCAAATAATATTTGTTTGTTTTATTTTCTGTTCAGTAAAGTAATATCGTTTCTCAGCTTGGCCAATCAGTGCATGACATTGATTGTGTTATCCCTAAAATAAGATTTTGTTAAATTTGTTGTGATTTTAGATAATACGAGGAGACAAAGCAATTAGAAATATTACTATAGTGAAATATGCTTGATACTTACTTAATACAAAAGACTCGATACTAATATCTATTTATAGGGATACATAGACTCAATCCTAAATAAATAGGAAATCTAAAACTAATAATAGTATTAATAATAAGTAAGATACACTCTAATCCTAAGAGATACTCTAAGATTATAAATTTATTGCAAGAAATAACTTAAGATACTCTAATATAATATTAAATATATTGAGATATTTTTTTCTATGTTGTCAATCTCATATAGCAGCGCAGAGTCGAATCCTAAAAATGGGATAGTGGGATCGCGGATAGTGGGATGACCGCTATTGCAAACTAAACATAAAGTACAAACAGTACACAAAAATACTAAAAAAGAAAAAAGCAAAATACACAAAATTAAAAGGGTAATCATACTTAATAACCAAACTCCAACATCAAAATCAAGTTCTAATAGTAATTGTAATCAACAAAATAGAGAACAGAGCAGACAAAACAGAGTCAAAAAAAGAATGAAAACAAAAGAGCAAGAACATAACAATGTTGAACAGAACCAGAACGGAACAAAATGATGTTGAACGGAGCAAGAAAAGAATGAAAACGACAAAGCAAGAACAATGGCAACAGAGCAAGAACGAAACAGAGGAAGAACAAAGACAGTTTCTTCTTCACGATGCTGAAACAACCTCATTGTGGGTTTATAATAAAAAAAATGAAGGCTTAAGTGGGTGCGGAATGATCTAAATACCCTTAATGAAGAATAAAAAAAAAACTTGTGTTTTTGAAAAAGTCATAGAGCGGGTTGCTGGGATAGCGGGTCACGATGATAGCAGGATTTGCAGCCGGGATTGCCGCTACCGGCAAACGCGCTTTCTCGGTCGGTGGCGTCGCGGCCAGCCCCTCCACCGCACCGGGATGGACAACGTAGATACTGTCTAGATTACTCAAATAATAGAATTTACTGATCTATGAAACATTAACAATGTTATATCAAAATTGAAATGATATTATTGTGATCTTTTTATGTATGCAGGATTATATAATCACTGTACTGTGTTGTTGATATTCATTTGTTTAACTTACTAGGTTGGCTCATACCATGCATCTTCATTATTGGTAGCATCCAGACCTCCAACTCCTGGAGTTCTTAGTCGCGGAATTGGTTTGGAAGGTCTTTCTAGTGTGTTGGCTGGTCTCTGGGGTACTGGAACTGGATCTACAACTTTAACTGAAAATGTCCATACAATTGCTGTGACTAAAATGGGAAGCCGCAGAGCAGTTCAATTGGGTGCATGTCTTCTGATATTGTTATCTCTCGTGGGTAAGTATCTATTATCATTCTGTTGTTGCATCTCTACCTTTGTCAGTCCATCTTGCGATAAATAGCCGTCGATCAGATCAACAGAAGTGCATGTACTTGAGATGTTGGATATGAAAAATCATTGGTGTAATATACACTTGTTTTAAAACCGTTTAGAGCAATTAGCAAAGCATATGATGCTTGTAAGCATCATTTCTAGAAATGAGCATTTGTATAGAATGAGAGGAAATAGACTAAAGTTTTTCAACAATCTCGCCATGGCATCTCGGGAAGCCTATAAATATTGAACATTCCCTCTGTTATGTGTTATAGTTTAGAAACAGTGGCCAATTTTTTGTTTAAATGGTCATGCAGCTACTTACCTATGATAACTTGTTTGCAATTCATTGTGAATTTCTGGCGTCTAAGCCTAAATACTTTGGCGTAGCCTTATGACTCAATTCAATTTTATGATTTTATCTGTCCAATAATAGTTTTACAATTTTATTATAAAAAAATCCAATGTTGTGTTTTGTTTGATACTTGTTGGCGCAAATGCAGCTACTATTCTACTCGTTTATTCAGTGTGCTTTGTCTGTCTGAGATGGAAAGCTTAAATAACTACTAGCTCTTTTGAACCTATCCTGCCTTACTAATATATTTTTGGTTAAAATTGTAATGCCTGAAAGTTTGAAACTACATTGCTGTGATGGCATAAAATTTCTTCACAAGGCAAATAGTGTTTATGATGGAAGTGGTATGCAGCTTATCAGATGCACCCAACAAGTTTCTTTATCAATATGTTTTGGCATATAAAAATGGTTATATGTTAACATGTTTATCATCAATCTGCATGGAACGAGTAGGATATTGATTTCTTGTGGGGACTGTGCTTTTGGAACTTGATGAATAATTGGGTATTAGGATACAACAACAACAACCAAGTCTTATTTCAATAAGTAGGGTTGACTAGTCATTGGGAATCAGGAGATGCAATTTATTCCTAGATTAATTTATTGTAAAATGCTAGCTTCTTTAGTGATGCACACTATATTTGTTTCATTCTCTCATCTGTAGAACCTTTTTTTATTGCAAATACACTATGTTTAATTTTATTGGGAATCAGGAGATGCAATTTATTCCTAGATTAATTTATTGCAGATTGCTGGCTTCTTTAGTGATGCACACTATATTTGTTTCATTCTCTCATCTGTTGAATCTTTTTTTATTGCAAATACACTATGTTTAATTTTACTTTTTAAGACAGGGAAGGTTGGAGGGTTCATTGCTTCGATTCCTGAAGTCATGGTTGCTGGTCTTCTCTGCTTTATGTGGGCAATGCTTACAGCATTGGGCTTGTCCAATCTACGCTACAGTGAGGCTGGAAGCTCTCGCAATATCATCATAATTGGATTATCATTGTTCTTCTCTCTTTCCATACCTGCATACTTTCAACAGTATGGCATCTCTCCAAATTCCAACTTGTCAGTGCCAAGTTATTTTCAGCCTTACATTGTGGCTTCTCATGGGCCTTTCCGAAGCACATATGGAGGGGTATGCCTCTATGCCATGTTCCTTTGCTATTGTGAATCTTATGCTTTTATTTTGATGGTGTCAAATTCTGTGATTGAAATTTGTTAATTACTTAACATTCTATGAAGCATGGAGATTGACATGAACACTAGATACGACACTAACACATCGATACCTCTTATGTCTAAAATATAGGATACCGACACGGATATGAAGAATAAAAAGTTTCGTTTTGGACACTTGTTTGCGGTGTCAGACACATATCGTCCAAGTGTCATATGGTTGTCGGTGTCAAACACATGGACACATCTAAATCTGAGTGTCTATGCTTCATAGATATTAGATATAACACAATTATTACAAAAAAAGCAGCACATTTCCATCGCTTATTGACATAGGTTTTTACTCGCATACATATGCTTTAGCCTTTAAGATCAACTCTCCACTACTCCTTGTTTTTCATTAAGGTTTTTGCTTGTATAAGCACCTTTTTTGATAGCATTCTGCATGTTATTTCAGGTTTGCTGACTAGTAACCGCTTATTGATTGCGTTAAGTAGATGTATATAATCAACTACTATATAATAGTATTACGTAATGAATTCATGACGAAATGAGCTAACCGATAATACACTTTGAGAGTCATTTTAACTTGTGGTTGATTATATACATCTACTTAATGCAATCAATTGCTGGCCTCCTTAGCTCCATTTTTAACTGAGAAATGTATGTGCTGTTGGTTGATGTCAGTTTTTTTTTTCCTTCTAAAAAGGCACTTGTGAATATATTCCTTTTGCAGTTGAACTATGTCCTGAACACGATATTTTCACTGCACATGGTGATAGCTTTTCTCGTTGCTGTTATCTTGGATAATACCGTACCTGGCAGTAAACAAGAACGCGGGGTATACGTTTGGTCGGAACCTGAGGTTGCTAGAAGAGAGCCTGCTGTTGTCAGTGACTATGGGTTGCCATTGAGAGTCGGTCGGTTTTTCGGATGGGTGAAGTGGGTTGGCCTGTGAATTATGGCAGTCTTGTTGGCTGATCATTTTCAGTATAGGAATGTTGTCGACTTCCAAGGTACCACCCCAGTCTAGTTCTCATTTTGTTGAATGAGTAGTATGATTGGTTGATCATAGTTCTCAGTTAATTTGTGTAAATCAAAGTTCCAGAGGGGCTTACTTGTGTTATAATTTATTAGATTAACCATGTATCTAGTTTTGATTCATTCATAATCTCCGGTTGGAGTTTTTTTTTAAGGCGGGTTTGACAAATATCCTGGTCATGTATATATGAACATTATTATTCCTGCCCGACAGGGACATGAAAGTTTTTCCTTAGTATATTTATTCCGATCAACCTATTATCTTTGGCATGTAGCTATTGTATGTTGCATTAATGCTTGAAAACTAGTTTTTGATTTGTCAAGAACACCGTTGAAGAAAATACACATACATGCCAAGCGTGTGTTGGATTAAAAGTGTAAAATGTCATCTTCTGTCAAATGTGATTTTAGTTATGTTCACACCAAAATTGACACGTTACTACGTCTGATGTAGATCTTAGGATCAATCAAAACCAATGTGATATAACTACCTCTAATTGTGAGCTCACCCTTTAAACCTAATTGTATCACAAATGCTGAAGATGATATCTAAGGAAAATTGTTCTCCCAATACAGACTAATCCTCATCCAGGATTCATCCATTAAGGGAGCATGATTGTCTTCTTGAAAAATGGTATGTCGTTGGCAGGGGAATATTTATATTATCCAAATGCCGTGGATGAGAGTTTGGGTTCATAAGAATGTATAGTCCAAAGGTCTTTCTGTTCCTTTCTTTGCCTCTTCAAAACTTGAATCTCATACCATTCTCTCATGTTCCTTTCAAAATGAAACATAAGCAAAAAAAAGTAGTTGAATTATTGATGCATTTGGTCTCAATTTAATATTAGATGCATCAGCTTTTACTATTTTTAGTTCATGAAAATAAATAAAAAATTGACTGGTCAAATCATTAAGGTACATTTAACTTTAAACTAATGAACCTTTGATATCAAATCTCTTGGTATCTATAAAAAATTAAAAAAATGACAATTACAAAATTATAGAGAAAATACTTAACGTTAGAAAAATCCTGTCAAATCATTGATGAATTGCATGTGGTAATTTTGGAACAGCTGTAAGCTCAGCAAGAGTTTTATAGTGTGAAAAACGTGCTAGGAAATCGCTCTCTGATGACATCGGTGCAGGCCTGTCTCATTTACCGTGAAGTAACCACTTTGTAGAATTAACCAACGCCAAGCATGTGTGTCAGTGTGTTTATCTCAGCAATCTTTGTCCCCTAGTATTTTCCAGAACCAGTCTTTCAAATCCCACATTTACTCTATATAAATTACTGGGGACCCGTGTGACGATTTCCACGAAAACTTTACACATTGGAAAAAAATGTTCCACGTCATGTGCAAATTACCATCTACCCAATTTCTAGTTGACGATAGACATCGCAATGGGTGGAAGTATATTGAAAATTTGTATTCGTTCTCATTTTTTATTGAACTTAAAATTTAAGTCTCATTTTTGTCTGTGAGGGACATTTATATATATATATTTATAAAATTTAAAATTTATATTTATTATAATTAATATAATAAAATAATTATTATTATACAATAATAAAATTAAAATATTTTTTATAGAAAAAAATTATAATTTTTAATATTAAATAAAATATTATATATATATATATAAAATTTAAAAATGACAATAATATTACTAGTAAGATGGGTTAGAGTGCAGGTGTAGAGTACATATCAATATCCAATTAAAATAACTGTTTTAATTTCAGAAATACCAACTTCCAATTAAGATAATTCGTTTCCACACTCGAGTTTTAATTTCAGAAAAATAAACATTCAACTAAAATAAATTTTTTCCACCTAAATTAAAACGAATTTAAATGAGTATTCAATATGCGATTTATGTTGCAATTAACAGCCTATAATACCTTCTATCTGAAAAGAGTCCCTATATAGGAATCATCTTGGATATTTGCAAAAGCAAGGTTTTAAAACAGTGCACTTGACACTTATTTTTCAGTAAAAGTTCAATGCATTTTCTTTAAAATTAAATGGAAAATATAAAGTGGTGGATGATAAAAAAGAAATATGCGAATTAATTTTAAATGTTATAATAAATTACATTATTTGCTAATCGTCTAACAAAATTAACACCATGGTTTATAGAAGAACTATGAAAGAATTTGCTTGCAAGACTTCAAGAAAGCACCAAACTTAGAAACATGATTGAAAGGCTCTTGTAAACAATTCACAATCCCTATCTATCTAATTCAAAAAAAAAAAAAAAAAAGACATTTTGAAGATCCAATTCTTTCACCCACCGGAGAGCTTAAAAGTGATATTTGATATTAAAGAGTATTGCCATCAAATGTAAATAATGTATCCTTAACAGCAGCAATGTTGTTGCTATAGAGACATAAAAAACTATGACATGTTTGACAGAAAAATAATATCACGGTTTAGATTGTGATAACTTTTTTTTAATAAAACTAACTTGATATCAATTTTCAAGTTCAACCTAACACATATAGAGAAATAAGATGAATTTTAAGTTGGGTTTTTTAAAATCCATAATAGTATTTTAATAAAATTATTTAAAAGATTCAAATTGTATTTTTTAGAAATTTTAGACTATAAAATTATTTATTAAATTAATATAGTTTATTTCATGTAATATTTCTTTTATAATTAATGAAAAAGTCGACCATTTTAAAATTTTGCTGAAACAGTAATAATTTTATTAATTTTAGTATTGAAAATAATAAAATATGAGAATTTAATTTACTTTTTAAATACATAAGATTATTGTCAATATTTTCATTTATGAAACGGCCTCCTCCGCCTTCATCCTCTTTTTGGTTCTATTTCTTTTTTCTTCAATAGGTGGCTTAAAGGTCAATTTTTGGCAGAAATCATCCATTTAAATTTTTTTTATTCAAATAATGATTTTCTCTCGTATTTAGTTTTATTCGTTTTTTATTTCATCGTATTAGTACGGCATTGTTTTGGTTTTCTGTTTTGTTGCAGTGTTGTTTTGGTTTTTTCCGCCTTGTTGTGGTGTTGTTTGGGTCCATTGCAAAACATGTTACAATTCTAAAAGTGATTACGATGTCTTCAATGTTACAATTCTAAAAACATGAGTATTCCGTACATCTCAATTTTGTCATATTTGTAGACTCTGTCATTTTTGTAGATATTTTGTCATTGTATACTGTTAACTTAGATCTTATGAGTATGTTCGCATGTTGATTCTTTTTTATTTTAACGATTTTAAATTGTCGTATTCTTGGTCGATGTAATTTATACAAATTAAATGAAAGAATACTGTTTATTTGTTTTAAAAAAGTTGATGGCCAATAGGGGTAGAAATAAGTCAGGCCAGACTTTGAAAGACCTAAGTCTGGCCTACGATTAATTTTTTTGACATGAGTCTGGCCTATGGCCTATCATGTGCTTTTTTTTTCAGCTTAATCTAACCTTTTTAAAAAAGTTTGGCCTAACTTGAAAGCCTAAAAGCCTATTTCACATTAAAATATTTAAATAATATATTTTATATTTTTTTAAATAAGCTAAACTAGACTTTTATATATAACCAATTTTAATAAAATTATAACTAGCAAGTGTGCAACAACATTTTAGAAAAATAAATAAACAAAATGAACATATAATTAACAAATTTAAAAAAACAAATACTAATTTTAATAAATAATATATATATATATATATATATATATATATATATATATATATATATATATATATATGCCGGCTTAATAGACTTTTTTGTAAGTCTGAACATCATCTATTTAAATTAATATACTTTAGAAAAAATCTGAACCTAATCTTTTTATTAAACAGATCAGACCGGATCAGACCTTGAATTGGTTAGGCCCTTTGAGATACACTCTAACCTATTCTCACTTCTAACGACTACTACGTATATATCTCATGGCTTGTACAAAATTGCTGAAAATGATTTTAATCAGACCGTAGTAAAATGTTGATAAATATAATTGCCGTTTGTCACTCGATTGATTTTATAGTAAGTTGGGTTTTCATGCATATTTTTAGAATATTACATAATGGATTGATACCTTCAAAGTATGGCCCTCGTATTGAATACTATACACATTATACAATATACATAAATTACTATTCCCGTCTTATATTAAGTATCATATCAATAAAAGAAAAATACACTTAAATAAGTGACACTTATTATTTTTACAAGTGGAATATTATTTATTTTATTTTAATAATACCACAAAATTAGTATTTTATATCACTTTCAAATTAATTATATTCGAGTATGTATTTATGATCATGATTATCACTCTATGTGTAATAATAATAATTTTATAAAATTGTTATAATTATTTATTTTTTTTAATTTGAGTAAAAAACC
>JBBPBP010000002.1:46331351-46355884 GCA_037974735.1 Cicer chorassanicum | reverse complement strand
AAATGTATTTATATAGACTAAAATTTATTTTGTTTCTTTTTTAATTATTAAAATTGTTTTTTTTTAATAAAAAATCTAATTTTTAAAGATTAAAAATAAATTTAAAATATTTAAGACAGTCCTACGAATAGGTTAGGTCAATCACCAATATTTAAGTTACCTTTATTTAAATTTTTACGTTATTTTAATTCTTATTATTCTTTTGACTAACTTATTTTAATTATTATTATTATTAGGAAAATGGTTATACAAAAAATAATACAAATGATAGTAATGAACCAGCCACCTGACATGGTGAATGGCAACATGAAAGAGTAAATAAAAAATAAAGAGAAAATTACATGTACATAAACCCATATAAAGTATTTGCACTATTCAACATTTGTCTGAAAGAATTGTTTTACCAAAAATAAAATACAATATTCACGACATTTTTGAGTTCATAGACCAATCCCACATTTTATAAAAAAAAAATTAGATTTTGTACTTAAAGTTAGATTTATACCTTTTCAAATATAAAAAACTCAATTTTGTTTCTTTCATTTTCATTCAATCAAAGATAAAAAAAAAAATTAATTCATAATCTTACTTTCTTATCAAAATTTATTGTAATTAAATTATTTTCCCAAAAAATCTGGTAGACAAATTAACTCTACTGGAACTTTCAAGATATAAATTTTCCGGTAGTATAAATTGTCTATCGAAAATTTCGCTAATAAAAATCAGAAATTTTGTTCCTTGAAATTTTCAATAGTTATTTTTATTCTATCAGAAATTTGTATCTTGAAATTTCGAGTAGTTAATTTTATTCTACTGAAAACTTCAAAATTTGTATATAATTATTTTTTTTTCTTATGATATTTGTTATTTTTTATTTTTTGAAATAGGATTGAGAAAAACACCACTATGAACAAATTTGGCTGAAACATTCACAATTGATCAAATTTTTGAGTAACGAGAAGCTGACATATCATGGGCAAGAGATGTTGGTCGACAAAATCGAGTAACTATTATGATTATTCGCTCTAACATAGAGACCGAAAAGAGAGGAATGAAGAGATATATTATTAGTTTAACGTGTTAACTTGACAACCAATGAATTACTCTTTCTTTTTTTTAAACCGTGGTTCTCCTATTAAATTGTGTCGGAGGTGGAACTCGAGAATGTTTCACGGTGTTTTTCGCTCTTCCAGTCATCACTGAAAAAATGTAAAAAACAAATTAAAAATGTTGTACTGGAAATTTCATGAACGAAATTTCTGCTAGTTATTTTTCAATACCGAAAATTTTAAAAATGAAATTTTCGGGACTTTCAACCGGAAATTTTAAAAATGAAATTTTCGATTGAAAACAACTATTGAATTTTTAAATTTTTGGATGAGACTAACTCCCGGTAATTCAAAAAATGAAATTTCTGGTATTGAAATATAACTACCGGTAATAAAATTTTAAAAAAAATTACTTTTTCTAAATTTGTTTTAGTTTTTACTGTATACTTAAGAGTTGTTTAATAAATTAAGGGATAATTTTTTTAAATGGAAGGTATAAGTTTAATTATGGGATACAAAATTTAATTTTCCATACTAAACTACGAGTTTTAGATTAAGCCCGCCTATTTAAGAACGGAAGTGGCCCATTGAAGTGTTAAAGCCCATAACATAAAGCATAATTACATTAAGATAAAAATAATCAAGATCTCAAAATAATAATGTTGAGAGTGGGATTTGAACCCACGCCCTTTCGGACCAGAACCTTAATCTGGCGCCTTAGACCAACTCGGCCATCTCAACTTGACAACATTTGTTCCATTAGACTGTTAGATTTGACTTAGTTACTTTCTTATTCGCTTGGAGCGATATTTTTAGTCAAACACAAAAAGTCGCTTTTATTTTATATATATATATATATATAAAATAAAATAAAATAAAAAGAGAAATTCACTTCGAGCCCAATGTACATTTGCTAACAAACAACCGATATATTTCAGCTGAAGCCCAAATACTGATTTCTACACACACAAAAAAGACCAAAACCTTGACGTATAAATTTGTCTAACCTACTAATAAAAGAAAATTTGATCTCGTACTCCCATAATTATCCTTATATCCTAAAAAGTGAGTGAAAATATCATAATACTCTCGTATATATTACGTTAAAATTTTTATTTTTATCGGAAAACTTTTATCAAGTTTTCCGATACATAACACCACTCCAGAAAATTTGAAAAAAGTTTTTCGGAACGGAAAACTTGTTTGTGACTTTTCTGGAATTTATCGGAAAACTTCACCCACAAGTTTTCTCAGATTTTTTATTTTATTTTAAGTAAAGTTATAGTCACGGGTGAGTTTTAGTGGCGACGACCATCCCAAAATTTTCAATAATTTTTTAAGTTATCCAAAAAAAAGTATTATTTTTTTTTAAATAAGGGTGTGTACCGAAGAATTTGTCTTTTCAAGAAACACGTTATGTACCGGAAAAATTGGATAAAGTTTTCATGTACACACATTTTTTTACTTCTGTATCGGAAAACTTGTAAAAAGTTTTCCGATAAAACTTTGTGTATAGGAATTCTTGAAAAGAGTTTTCTGGAAGTGAAAGTGAATTTTATAAAAAAAAAAAAAAATTGAAAGTAATTTTAACATTTTCAAAAGATTGTAGAGGAATAAGGATAAAAGTGTGGTACAGAGTCAAATTTTCCAAATAAAATTGTGATCTTCTTTTGCTGCCCTGTATACACTCTGAGAGTATAGATCTAGAAAAAAAAAAGTAATTTTTGTTATTTAAATTGTTTATTAAACGAAAGCACGATATTTTACTCTCCAAATGTATGTTTTCAAACGAGGTTGTAGTTTTTTAGTTTTTTAGAAACGTTAGAAATATAAAAAATAAATAAATATTTTAATTCTTAAAATTGTAAGAATCAATCAATTTTATTTTTTAAATTTCTGAAATAATAAGTTCGTCTCTTAAATTAAAAAATAACAATCAATTTATTTATTTATTTTCAAAATTTACGCCACAATTTTAATTTTAAAAAGTTTAATGGTTTGTTGTGATAGCTACTAACTACTCCTTCACTAGAGAGACCTCTCTCCTAAAAAATTCTACTAAAGAGTTTGAAAAATATTTGAAAAATATGAAAATGTAAGACTACAAATATTTAAAAGCACGTGATTCTAGAGAGTGATCATATAATCTCTCTCAACTTCCTCACCTATTTACTAGCTCTTAGAGTTTTTCAAAAGTAAAATATGATTAAGTGCCATTTTAAAAAAAATTTAGGATGTATATAAATTAACTCCATATTTAAAAACAATTGGAGCACTAGCATAGTTTGAGGAATTGCAGCACTATCAAACTGAGTAGATTTGTGTGACCAAACTTTGGTTCCAAAATTAACATGGTAATGACATAAGTGGTAAATTGATATGTTTTGTAGCACAAATGAGGTCTGGCATGCCATATTGAAAACACATGAAATACTGGCGATTCGATATGACATGTCTTTTATATGGTGCCAATAATTCAGTTAGTGGATAACTTTATAGAGCACTCTCAAATTACTTCTTGTGATATTGATTATTAATTATGTTTTTTATTTTAACAATTTATTATCAATTTAATATTTATATTTAATTATTTACTATATTTAATCTCTAACATACTTTCATATAGATTAATATTAATAAAATTTATCAAAGTCAATTTTTTTTTGAAATGTCCATAATCTCATAACCTTATTTAAAAGTCCTACAAAATCAAGGATAAATTTAACAGTTTATCCTACTTTACCAATACCAAAATCAAATGGAACCACTTTCCAATGGAACCACTTTCCAATGGAACGGTGCATTGATTTTATTTTTTTACCGTTTTTCTTGTACTTCTCAAATAAAGTTGTTTGATTTTTTCCATTTAAATAAATAATAATTTTTTAAAATTTTTATTTATTTATTATTATAAATCAAATTTTTAATATTAAAACATGATCTATAAAATATTTAAGAGGGTTTTGTTTAAATGTTATTTAATCGACACGTGAATCCTATACTTTTATTGTATGGTAAGTGAATATGCACCAACTATAAAAAAATCATTAGATTTAGAAATAGAAAGTTAACTGTTTAAATTTGTCTTAGGGTATTTGCATCATACATCAGAATTCAAATAGTTATACAAATATTTTAATCTCACTATTTCTTGTAGTTTGATTTTTAAGGTTGACGCGAAAAGGTAAAAAAATATTTATATTGACATGTATGTAGATTCAAATACCCTTTACTTTATATCAAACAAAAAAGAAACTCTATTTTATTCTTTAATTGTACTATATTACATTATCTAAGTTTTATCTCTTTTTTTTTACAAGCAAATATAATCATTCAATTATCGGAAGAGACAGCTCCCACCTACAAATAATATAAGCTTTCTCCTCAACTAAAGGTTAAGTTGAAAACAAAAAATACTCTTTACATATAAAAAATTTAAAAGATCAATAGTTTGAAAACTAAATTGACAAATTTTTATGCCTATAATAATTCGCTACTTTGATATTTTTTCAATTTTAATGTCAATAGAGTCTTTTATGAGAACAATTACTCTTTTACTCACGCGCAACTACTTAATAATGTTTCTTGGTACTTAAATTTTAACAATTTGCATCTATTTTTTCTTCCACAAAGTGTCACTACAAACATTCTTGATTTTATGGCACACTTCACTTGCCGTAAGATTTAATAATTTATACCAGATTTCTACTTTATGTCACTACAACATTCCTAATTTATGTCATTGTAACATTTATGACTTTATGCCGCATTTTTAATTTATGTCAGTACGATATTTCTGACTTTATGTCACATTTCTATACAACGTTGATCGAGTCTTTTATGAAAACAATCACCGTTTTACTCATGTGTGCAATTATTTAATATTTCTTGTTATTAAATATTTTAATCACGTGCATCCATTTCTTTTACAAAGTGTCATTATTATAATATTTTTGACTTCATGTCACCCTTCACTTTATGCCACATTTCGGACTATAATTTAATGTTGTTTTATCAAGAATAAAAAATAGGTGGCTGATAAAATTTAGGCTTAATTGTAATTTTGGCCTCTTTATTTTTACCAATTTATAAAATTGGTTCATCTATTTTAGAAGTCGACACTTTTGATCCCTTTTTCAAATTTTTGAAATAAAAAATTATGATTTGACATATTTAAATGATGTAGCATACAAAATTATGATAGAACCATATAAGTGAATTAATTATTCATATCTCATTAGTTAAATTACAAAAATAAATAAAAATTGAGATTGAAAATTTACCTTTTAGAGAGTTTATTGCGATTTTATGGGTGTTTATTATTCTACAACATATATCATATGTCATAGTTTTTAAAATAGGTCAAATCATTATTTTTTTATGTTCAAATTTTTTATAGAAAATCAAAATTATCGACTTTTATAATAAGAGAATCAATTCTGTGAATTTGTAAAAAATAATAGGACTAAAACTATTACTAAACCTAAAATTTAATAACTAAAAATTATTTTAATTACGATAAATCTTTAAAAACCGTAGCCTTCCAAAATACGAGTTAACCGTAATTAATTAAATGTTTTATTTTATTTATTTTTCTTTGTTGAAGAAATTGAACACGCATAACTCTTTCTATTGCACTAAGATATACATTTTTTGGCAAGGACTATGCTTTGGAGGATTCACCAACCCATTATATACATTTTTTGGCGGGCACTATACTTTGGAGGATTCATCAACTCATAATACGGTATATACCATATATAGTTTTTACGGGTTGGAATTCGGTATCTTGTAATTATGTATAATTTTTATTTTAGTTATAAACAAAAATAATAATAATGTTGACGTACATAATAAAAGTTTTGGAAGAAGGGTTAACATGCATACCAGATGTACATGTCCAATTCTTTTTTTAAAGAATACTATAGAACTTTAAGAAACACTACTAAAAGATAAAAGTTTATTATACATTATACAGTTCAAAAATTAAAAAGGCCCAAAATTCATAACAAAAAAAGAGTCCAAAATTTTTGACAAAAAAAAAATAGAATTAGAGTTTTCATGTTATAAAGATGATGTATCCAAACGAATTTTTTATCGAGATTTTAATTACCATTTTTACTTATATTTTATTTCAGATGGAGTATTAAGGATGAGAATAGGTCATACTAGGCTTTGAAAGATCTGAGTCTGACATACGATTAATTTTTTTGGCCTAGTATATGATCTATCATATGTTTCTTTTTTCGGTCTGACCATTTTTAAAAGACCGACATAATTATCGATACCTAAAAGTATAGTACCCTAAAAAATTGGCATAACTATTGACACCTATCAGTCTGAATCTATATATATATATATATATCTATATATATATATATATATATATATATATATAAAACATATCAGGTGAGAACTAATATTTATTGTGAGAAACGAGTTTTATGGACCAGATTAAAAAAAAAATTAATAAAAGATCATGTGACCTTGCTTTTCATTTGGCTAATTTATTGCATTCCTGTCTCAAACTCAATCTGCTCACAACACTACCTGAAAACCCTTAGGGCGTGCTTGTTGCATCCACTAATCCTACAAGATAGATTCCATTGAAAACGTTTGAACCCTATTGCAATCTCCTAGGTATAAGTTTGTTTCCGTCTCCTACATATAGGTTTGCTGCCAAATCCTAGTCTTCCTCTCGGCCTCCCAGTTTGCAATTTGCATTCAAATCATTCAATCAACTCATTGAAAACATGACAACAAGGTAGTATTTAGTTTTCCATTTGAATATAAATTAAATTTATATATATATATATATATATATATATATATATATATATATATATATATATATATATATATATATATATATATATATATATATATATATATATATATATATATATATATATATATTCTTCAAAAGGATAAGAGACGCCGCAAGATCAAAGGGTATAACTAGAGAGAGAACAACTTAGAAAATAAAAAAGGATCAAAACTCTAATATGCAACAAATTTTTTGATGCACAAGATCAACCGAGGTTGCATGTGCAGAGAGCATACTTAATATTTGCTGAACAATAAATATGAGAAAAGAATTTTGATTTTACTTCAACAAGAGAACTTACAAATGGTTTTGAAAAGGGAAATGTAAATATACAATGTTTTGCGAGAATATTGAGACAATGAAGATTACAAGATTGTTAAAAACTCTCTACGTAAAATCTTTGTTTTCAAACTCTGTCTTATACTTGAAGAGGAGCACTCCTTATATAGCCAAAGGTCTGAGGAACAGACGACTTGCTTAGTGGAGGAAATGATTGTATTCCTTCTTCTTTTTGACTAAGTATGTTGGTGGCAGACAAATTCCTTTGCTTTTTTGACTTTTTATGCTGGTGGCAGGTAAAATTGAGGAACCAAAACTTCATGCTACTGAAGGTGCTCCTGTACCACAATCGCTCCAGGTAATATATTGAACATGTTTATGTACTTAACAACTTATATATCACTTATAAATGAATGGATGCCACATTGTGACGATGAAGAGTTAAAGACAAAAGTGGGACAACTATTTACTACATTAGAAGATGGTGAGAAATTTTATAACATATGCACACAATATTGGCTTTAGTGTGGGTTGTTCATTAGAAAATAAAAATAAAAATGGAGTCATACGTTGGAGGTATTTTGTTTGTTGGAAAGAAGGTTACAAACCAGTTGAAACAAAAGACGAGGAACAAATCCCCAAAATCTTTTTAATTGATGCTCTTATGTGGTTAAACATTATTCCAATTATGTTAACATGTCTAATAACTTGGAGCAAATTAAAAATAAACTAAGCACCTAAAACTACAGACTTATTCAACTAAAAACAAATTGGAAATCTTATTTTTTTTTTTTGAATGCAAGTTTTTCAATGGATACATATTACAAAAAAATCTTAATTAGACCGACAAACAAATTTTGAAAAGAAAATTCATTACGTGTAAAAAAGAATGTCTTCAAAACAAATTTTAATCATTTCTCTCTCCATTAGAGGATTAAAAATCAACAACAACAAAATGAGAAGAGAAAATTAGGATGTTGATGACCGAAATGCGTCTTTAAATTTGACAAAACTTTAATTAAAACTTTCAATCTAGAATCACAATAAGCTGCCAAGAAAAAAAACTGTGGGTATGATTTTAATCACCGTAAGCGATTGTGCGACTGACGGAGAGGAGGAAGAGTGCAAGATTGTAACATGAGATGTTGAAGGACGACGTCGTTGTACGATTGGGTAGATTGGTAAAGGAATGGTGTTGTGCATCTAGGGCTGTGTCGTAACGCCGAAAGTGTTGTAGGCAAATTGAGTTTGAGACGTTAACGCAATAAATTAGCCAAATGAAAAACAAGGTCATGTGATCGTTTATTAAATTTTTTTAATCTGGTCCGGAAAACTAATCTGATGGTTGGTGTCGATAGTTCTCATTTCACACAATAAATATTATTTCTCATGTGATATGTCCTCATATATATATATATAGGTCGACCTTTTTTTTATAAGTCTAAGTCTGATTTATTTAAATTAACAGACTTTTAAAAAAAATTGAGTCTAATCTTTTTATTAAACAGACCAAACTTTAAATAGGTCAGACTATAAGCCTCTAACAAACGGCCTTATCTATTCTTACCTCTAGGGAGTATATAATTATTGCTACCTCAGTTTTGTTTACCTGTTTTTAAAAGTGGTTTACACAAACCAATAACCCTATCAGATTTGGCTACTTTTCATAAGCTTTTTTTTATTGCTTTAATTGCAGTTTTGGTCCTCCTATTTTCAATCAATTTACGAAATTGATCATTTATTGTAAAATCAAACAATTTCGGTCTTTCTCTTGAATTTTTTAATTAAATATTTTTGACGTGACATATTTTAAACGATGTGTCATATGATACAATGATGTTTGATTATTAATACTCATGAAATTGTGATAAAAACCTCTAAAATTTTCAGTTTTAACTTTTAAATTTTTTATTTATTTAATTAATAACATATAAATAATTAATGCATTTAGATAGTTCTACACCAAGATATTATATGTCACATCATTTAAAATATGTCAATCACTATTTTTTTAGTTAGGAAATCTAAATGAGAGACTAAAATTGGCGAATTTTAAAATTGGAGATAAAAAATGTAATTAAACATTTCCTATATCACCTGTAATTATTTATTATTTCAATACACCTATTTCTTTCTCTGCAATAAATAAGTAGGGATAATTTAAAAAAATTACATTTAATACCATTTTAAAATTGAAAAACAATAAATAAAAATAAATAAAAATTTTCTGAAAAAAATGACACTTAAAAAGAAACAAAAGGTGTATTTTTTAAAAAAATATATCTTTAATAATCGAGTAATTTATATTTTAATAACATTTACATATATGTAAAATGACAAATTAAATTTACTACCTACTTAATCTATGTGAAAAAGACATTAAAAATTTATAATTAAGGATAGTCGTAGTAGGAGTTCAAGCTGGTCTTGTTGACTTTAAAAAAAGTCCTAGGATGTGATTGAGAGATTAAAAGGGGAAGACTTTGAAAAAAAAGAGAATGAAGTGAAAAAAAATGAGAGTATTTAAAGGGTTGAGATTTTTTTTTATTCACAGTACAAAAGCCTCATAATTTAAGAAACTCAAAAATTGTATTATAGAATAATTTTACAATTATTTTAATACTTTGATAAATAGTTTTTTTAAAATATTATCTATACTGTTAAACATTCACTTATCTTTCCCAACAAAAAATACTGTCAAAATATTTTTTTTAAAAAACTATTTTTTTTCCTTCTCCTCTAAAGTGGTCCCCTCTACTCTCTTGTCTTCCTAATTTCCAAACAAAATCTAAAAAAATAAACTTGGTTCCAGTAAAAGACGAGGTTGGAAATTGGACAACAGCTGTGAAGGGTTGACTTATTATTAGTGTCAACCAATTACTATGTTGGACTGCCTTTAAGACTGTGCTTGGACCACTATTGCCAACACACACATCAAATAGAAATAATGCTCTGGTCGGGTCTCGTCACACGAGCATGGAAAGTACTATAATTGATTCATTAGATCAAATTGATTTTTTTTAACTACAAAATCATATGTAGGATATTTTATATGCATCAGTAATATTTGAACACTTAATTTTTATAACACTTATTTCACATTTTATTTTTTCTTTAGTTTTTTTTATTAATTATAATATATTCTATCTATCACATTATATTTTAACTTTCTTTATTTTTTTTCCTCTCAATATGTATATTAAGTGGAATGATCCCCCAATAATATTTTTTAGATATAGATATAATTTTCTCTTTTTATGCATCACTTGTGGAAGAATAATCTTACAAAATATGATAATCCAAAATTTTCCTAAGAAATTTACCTTTTAAATGTGACTTCAATACAACATTAATATTAATCATCATGCTAACAGATTTTGGATTCACTAACAAAATTGACAATTTGACATCTTTAACAGATTTTGGATACTGTACTATGTTAAATGAAATTGAATATTACTCTAAAAACTAACTTGACTTCGATACTAGTGCTCAAACACGTATATATGCATCCAATATTCCTAAAAATTGTAAATTCGGTAAATATGACGAATTAAATTTTCACATGAAAATGGTGACTGGCCAGGTTATGAGTCTTCTTGTGAGTACAGTGACCACTTGCTTGCATATATGTATTTATATATATCATCTTCCTATTGGAACCAACACCAAACTAAACCTTTCTATACTCCAAAATCTTAAAACCCTTTTTCTCTCTTATTGAATGAACATGAAGCTAAGTTTTATCTTTAGAGCTCAACTCTTCTTCCTTTTCTTTCTACTTTCCTCCTCAATAATACTCTCTACTAGGCCACTTACCAGTAAACAAGGTAAGCATGCAATAGTTAACTCTCAATTTTAATTGTGGAATTAATGAATTTTTTTAGTAAAGTAAAAATTAATTGGTTTCTTTAGGGGGAAATGTTAAGCTTGATAAAATTACAGGGGAGAACTTTGTTTTGGAGTTAGAAGAAGATGAATCTTTGAAGGTAAACAAAATTTTATTTCATTATTTTTCACCTACTTTTGAGTAATTACATTAAGCTATACTCCTCTTATACAAATTTAAAATTTATTTGATCTAAAATTTAGGTCAAATACAATTTAATTTTTGTTTATATATGTCACTAGAGGGAGTACCTTATTGGCAAATTCTAATGGCTTAACATTGGACAAATATTTAAAATTGTTCAAAATCCAATTAATGATCGACTTTGTCTTATGAAAATAGAAATTTGTGGTCTTTTTTATTATCAAAACCGAGAAAGTGACTTGATTGATTATTGTTCGACAAAAACAAAAGAAACGAACCAATGTTTTTCAAAGTTAAACTTCTCGAACTACTATCGATCAAGTACCATTTCATTTGTGATGATGGGAAGAATGGTAAATTTCTACTATAAAGAGTATTGCCAATTATGGTTAGAGTTTTAATTAATAGTTTTTAAACATTAAACTAAGAAAGACTATATTTATTTTGGTCCTATGAAGCACTCGCCTTATTGGCAAATTCTAATGTATGTTTGTACATCTAATCTCGTAGTTACTAGGATTGGAGAAATGCAATATTGAAGATGAAGAATGTGTGAGGAGAAGATTGACTTTAGAAGCTCACCTAGACTACATTTACACCCAGCATCATAAGCCTTGAAGGCATAAATCTAATTTTCATATACTACAAAGAGAGTAATTTCATTTTAATAAACTTACGAGATATTGTTGTTGATCCTTATTTTCTTATGTTTTGATCTGATTTTCTTAAACTTTTATATTTTTTAAATATATTTATTAAAGTACTGCAAATGATATATGATAATTTTGGGGTTTCAATATAATTGAGTTCTCAATTCGATCACGTGATATCTTTGCATTTTAATTTTTGCTTAAAAAAACTTATGATTTTTATTAGCTATATATTGGACCAGTTTCTTTTAGATTAAAAAGAAATATTTTGACTTTATATTCTTTTAAAAATAAATTTTATAAAAAATTATTTAAAAATAATAAAAGTTATTTCGGATATTTTTTTTTATCTTAGAAAAAATGATAAATTTCATCATTATTTACTCACACAATTGTGAGATCTCAGGGTTCGAACCCGGGACAAGATGTCTAACCTAACCATATTGACATTTGTCATTTGATCTAGGGTTTAAGGACATTTCGAAAAAAAGTAATTTTGACATTCAATAACTTAAATATTTATTATTAAAGATTCTTACTTGATAAAAATTATATTTTTTTTAAAAAAAAGGTATCTCTCAAAAAAGAATTTTACGAAGAGTTTGTCAAAATAACTTTTCATTTTAATGATTTTTTAAAATTTCAAAATGCAAAAAAATTGTAACAAATAGATAAAATATTTAAAATAATATTTTAAGATAAATTAATTTTTTATTTGAAAGGGGAGGGGAGGGAAGAGAAAGGGGAATATAACCTTGTTTGGTTGAAATTTGAAAAGATAGGAGAGGAGGAGGTTTAATGTTTTTGTGTTTTGTTCACAGGGAAGGGAAATGTTTTAATATTTTTGTGTTTGGTTCAAAGATAAGAGAGGGATTTTAGATGATTTTTTAATTGTTTTGTTTTCCTTCCTTCCAAATCCCCCCAACATAGAGGTTGAACAAAATAAGTTTTAGAATGGATTTTGATTCCCTCTCCTCCCCTCTTAAAAAAATGAACCAAACACAAAATTTAAAAATATCATCTCCCCTCTTCATCCAATACTTCAAAAGTAATGGAGTCTAAATTATGGTTGTATTTTGAAAGTCATGTCTCTTATGAGTTGAAAAATTAATTTGTGGCTTTATGGAGCGGATTCATCAAATAGAAGAACATGCAAGTGGATTAATTATTTAAGTATTTAAGGGAGGGATTTAAGTTTTTAAGGAAGGGGGTGATACACTAGTATTAAGCAATTTAGAGTCTAGTAAAATCAAGAAAAAGGGATAATACACGGCATGCATATAGAAAAAAAGATATTGAGACACTAAAATTTGATATCCAACACTACGTAACAGTATTTAAATATGATTTTAATCTCTAATATTATACGATTTTCAAGATACTATGTTTAAATTTTGTGTTTAAATAATATTTTTCATATTTGTATTTCATCTGGTTGACAATAAAAAAAGTTTTGTCTATTTTGTAAAAAAAAAAAAAAGTCTTGTATATAGATATTACAGGGTAACGAACATGGGTATCAGTCTTTTCCATTGGATAAGATGCTACATGCACTCGTGTTAATTTAGGGGTGTACAATCGGTTGGGTAGGATTGGTTCGGGCCCAATCCGTGATTAAGCATATCATAGATAAAATGGGTGGTTTGATACGGGTTTCACTTTTTTCTGGGCCATTTTTACTTTTTGGTCTAGTTACATTTTTTGTCATCATTCTGACAACTTTTTATGTAATAAATTATTTTTTCTATTTTTAATTTTTGGTACAATTTTCTGTTACTTAAACTCTTCTAATATTTTCGTTTAATATTGGACTATTTTGTCTCAGTTTCCTTTAAAATGAACTTTCCATAGCCACAAGATCAAAAAGATAAATAAAAAATAAACTATAATAATAATAAAAGAAATCAACTTTAAGTAATGAATAAGTAGTCAATAAAAATGAACATTAAGTAAGAAATATAAATATCTCTGAATTATTTTATTTCAGCAAGCTTTAAAGCAATAAACATAAAATTTATGAAATTAAATTAAAGTTGCACAAAAACAAACAAAATTTTAACTCAAAATTCCACAAAAACAAATCAAATTAAGTCTCAGATAAGTTAAAAATAACATAAATAGAAAAAAAAAACCTCTTACCTCTCAGATCTGAAGAAATGGAGAGAGAGGTTTTTGAAAACTAATAAGTTGAAGCTGAGTAAAAATAAACTAGCGACATAGACATATAAATAAAAACCAATAACATAATAACAATGTTTGTACTGTGTTTTCGAATTTGTTTTTAAGAACAAAAAATTGATTCATAACTAAATCTCTACACTATTATAAGTCTTATGTTCTTCATAATTAGACGATTCAATAACACATTAAATGTGTATGTTTATAAGTGAGACACAAATAATTATTTACTGAATAGTTATTTTCTAAAGGTAATATAAATAACTTAAAAGTACCTTTTTAACAATTGAACATTCATTTTAATTTTTGAAAGAGATCTACTATGATAGTCTTTGAAAGAAGAATAATTATTTAGAACTTCATAAATTTTCATTACGTTAGTTATTTTAGTCTTAATATTAAATGTGACATATTTCTCGATTAATTTTATGGAGTTGTCATTATTTTTTACACTCGTTGATTTGGCGCAAAAGATATTTCAAACACCGCTCATCAAGCAGCAATATCATCACCTATTATAATATAAATTCTAGTATTCCTACATTCATTTTTTTCCTCTCTTATATTTTTCTCTTTTGATTAATATTGCAAAACAAATTAAATTTCATATAAAAAATATTTTTTTTTGGACACCACATAAAAATTTAATAATGCATAAAATAAGTTTATAAAGAGTGATACATTCGTTTTAAAATAAATTTGTATGGTTAAGAGTATAAATTTTTATAAACTCATAAAAACAACAAATGTTTGGGACAGACTCATCTACATCTGAATGAGTTAAAAACAAAATAAAAAAATAGAAATGTTTCTAAATATATTCAAACAATATCTACAATAATATCTCATGAATTGCGCAAACTAACTACTAGTATACCAGCATAACAGAAAATTATTAATGTGTCTATTTATCTCTATTTATTTGTTTTCTCGAATAAAGATTATAACCCGTTTCCGTCATGAAGAAAATTAAGAATAAAATTATATCATTTATTATTATTATTATTTGTTGTTTTAATTGCTATAATTTTAGTTTAAAATTGAATTAGGGTTAATTTAGTTTCAATTTATTAAGATTGATTTGATTTGAATGTGATTCAAAATTGAAATAAGAATTAAAATGAAACTATTGTATCATAACAAAAAAAAGACTCATGTAATAAGTTGATCCTTGACTACACACAACAATTAAAAAAAAGAAATATGTATTCTTTTTAGTTCACTTGTGATAATGAGATTTAAAACATTACCTCATCACATAAAAATATTTACTTTAATATCTTTTCTTAAAAAGAAAAACTTATAAGATATTTAATTTTTTGTATAAGAAATTAATTATATATTCTATGATAGTAAGTTACGACATTGAAAGATTTTAATGATAGTGTCACATTTTTCAAAAAAACAAATGATAGTGACGCATTGTGGAAATATTTGAAGTGTATTCCATACCAAATCAGCCTTTGAGATGACAAAAATAATTACAATTCACCATAATTAGTGTGAAGAAATGTACCATGTTAGAGTTCAAAATGATTAACATAAGCAAAATACAAAAACTCAAAGAGGCTGTAAGTTCACTTATCGCATAAGAGGCTGTAATTTCACTTATCACATAAAGAGAACGAAGAATTAAATTTAGCAAATGAGAATTAATATAATAATTCAAGAGTAAAAGAATGTATACACATAATACATATAATTGGGAATCATAATTCCTCATTTGGGGACACATCTTTGTTTCCCTTTCTTACTTGGGCTATTGTGTTGCGATGCAATATAGAAGATATAGGTCTTGGAGCTCTTGTATTTAAATCGATTGCCCTCACACAAATGAAACCTATCAATAAATGGAAATTCCATTATGTGATTTTACTATTATAAATTAGAATATATTATAAATAATCATAATATATTATTTTCTTACTTACCTTCCTGAAAGCATTTCTTGATTTTATTCACCGACAAACCTGCATTGATATTTTTATTAGAAAAAGTTAAATTGTTCTTTATTCTCTTTCTTAAGAGTTAAAATATTTTATTGAAAAAAAATCAACATTAATAATTATAATGATAAAAAAAAAATTACATGCATTGATATTTTTAAGGTTTTTTCACAAAAATAATAATAAATGAATGAATATAATAAATTTATAAAATTACTAACATATGTTCTGTACACTTGAGCATTTGAACCGCAAATAATTGGTGTATAAAAATTTGAAAGTGATACAAATTGTAATAATTTGGAGGCAAAACTAGAATAAAATATTCAATGTTAAACATTGAAAAAATAATTACATTTATCTTGAGAAATTTTTTAATTATTAAAACGACCTTTATTTTTTGACACAAGAGTAAAAAGTTAAAGGCGATACATAAATCATAATAATAATAATAATAATAATAATAATAATAATAATCACGTTCTTTCACAAAAAATAAAGTAATATATCATGTTCACCTCTTGTTATTGCTGATGTTCCAGTACCAAAATATACTATCCGTTTCTCTAGATGCCACAACCAATTTCTAGGAACATTAATTGGTTGGATCATTGAGGTGTGGTCAGCAAAAACCTAGAAAAATACATAATTAAATAAATAAGATATTGGGTAAACGTTTTTTTAGACATTGTGTACTTTTATGAGACAAACATCAATAATTTTAATTATTTACCTCATTCACTTGAAAGTATGTTCCATTTAACGGAAAATGTCCTCTCATTGCAGTTCGACATGGTATCTGTTTCATAAATTATCAAAGTTAACTTTTTTATTTATAAAAATATGTGTTAAAAATTGAAATTATTTTCATAAAGTTTAACTCACCAGGAGTGTTCCGGGAACAGTTTGACTATTGTCTTCCTCTTGTAAACTACTCTGATTTGATTCAGAGGAGATTTCTAATTCATCTTTTTTAAAAATATACAAAAAGTAAGAATGTGTGTTGCTAAATACTTTCTTAAAAACCAACTTTAATTTCTTTTAACAAATAGTACACATACTATATATATATACCTGATAACCATGTAACCAAAAGATAAGGGGAAGGATCATCAGGTTCTCGTGGAGTGTGCTGTAAAAAATTAAAAATCTAAATATATATATATAACTTTCGTTTGTCTATAAAAGTTTGTGGTTATTTTGGTACCTACCTTGGCTAGGAGAGGATGATTATCTGTGAGGACATATCTGGAAAAAAGAAGAAAAAAAAAAAGGAAAGAAACAAGACACATAAGGCTTTTACTAATAAAGTAATAAATCTAAGTAACTTTTTAAATATCTATATATTGTTAAAAAAACATTTTGCAATAAGTAAACCAAAACTATAATAATTGAAATATCAAGAAGTAAACCAAAACTATAATAATTGAAATATCAAGAAGTATTTTATAACAATCTAATATTCAAATTGTTTAAGTGCAAGCAGAAAAGTGAGTCTTTATAATACTTAACACAAGTAGAAAAATAGTGATAACAGTAAAGAATGGATTGTAAAAAATAAAAAATTAAATTAAATACAACTTCAAATAATTTAAGAATGCTAAGAAATCTAAATAAAGAGATAACGTAGAAATATAGAGAAGTGCGAAACATACACGAAACGCTCAGTTTTCAAGCGACTAACATCTTTCATTTTTGGTAAGGGAGTGTTTGCAGCATCAGGATGTAATACAACTAAAGTTGTTGATGTATTAATGTCAAGGTCAAACTCTTCATAAGAATTATCATGTATCTTTGGAGCGCATGAAGATTCTTGATTACTAAGGTTGATTGTTATAATATCTTCAATGTCTTCATTATCTTCATCCTCGTTAGTATAACAGTAGTAAATTTCTTCATCGTGCTTTATTTCAAAATTGACCAATTCTCCTCCACTTTCAGGTTCAGGTGATGCTGGCATCTCAATTATAGGCTCACATTCTTTACTTTCTTCAGTAATAAATGTAGATTTAAAATTGTTGAATGAATCCAAGTATGGAAAAGAATAAGCATCAGTATGATCCATTTGTGTCACTACTATCCCTTGATTTGTGGTTGGACTTGGTTCTGGTAAGGCAAGTTTTTGACTGCATATATATTATCACATTTTTATATTGCATAGTCTAATTATATCAAGAGTTTAATGAACATACATCGTAAGTTCAAAAATTACACTAACCGTCAACACAAACAATTGATTAGTGTAATTATTTTATAATAGCAGTTATAATTGTATGGTAACATAACAAAATCAATAATTTTTATGAACTATTCGTGTAAACTTGGTTTATATGGTAGATAATAAAAGTATCAATCCACGATAATTACTAAAGTCACTAGGTTTGTTTTTTTAATGGTTTTTATGGTAGATAATAAAAGTATCAATCCACGGTGCATGCTCAAAATTGAGTAAATGAATTCAAAGCCTACCTTGCAAGTGAACTTGCATAATGTTTACAATTATTCTTCATTGGACAAGCATTGCAATTAGGATTTTTCTTTGTGCAAAAAACCTGCAAAGCATTTTATGTTTTAATTTTAATAAAAAAGGTATAAAAAAAAAAGTAAGAATTTGATTAAGGTTAATATGTACCTTTCCAAAGGTTATCAACTGATAATGCAATTCATACCTATACAAAGAAGCGTATTTTGTAAGATATATTATTAATCTAATACACATGTCAAATGGATTAAAAAGATGTTTAAAAATTACAATGTATCGTGATCAAGAGTGCATAGTCTTGGCCAAAGAAATTGTTGAATTTTATTCGAATCTGGAAATCTGTATCAATTAAAACCAAATAATTCAATTAATGATTAGCGATATTAATGATTAGCGAGAAATTTTAAAAATATTGAGAGACTTACTCCTCTAAATTATGTATTTGAATTGATTCTGGTAACGGTTGTAACGGAACCCATCCCAATCGTACAACAATTCTTCCAACATTTACATCCACCTTTCAAAAACGACAAAATCTTTATAAATAAAAATCATATACTTCTCTAACAAAAATAACGACAAAATCTTTATAAATAAAAATCATATACTCTAACAAAAATAGCTTCATTCATAAATGTGTTCCATATACTCACTGGAAAAGCAACATGTTGAAGTGTTAAAAGCCTTATGCATTCCACACTTTTCAATCCCAAACCATGTATGCTCAAAAGATATTCCCTATAATATTAGGGATTTGCTTCATTAAAACAACTCATGTTGATAACTAATGATAAAGAAAAATTATACAAAAATATTGCAAAAGTACATAAATGTTTAGACTTACTTAGCTTCCTTTGGTGGAATGTATCTTAGCCATTCTAAATCCATGCTTCCATTTGTGTCCATTAACTTGTTCAATACACGCTACAAATTAACAACATATAAAGTACTAGCTAATTATTATACTTTAATAATAAAGTATCAAAAATTATGATTAACAAAAAACTAAATATTTTTGTACCTGTATTCTCGCAGTTATAATGTTATGTTGGCCTCGAATTTCAATAGCTTTGGCAACTTCGCTAGCTACTGCATTTCTTACTGTTTCCCAATCAACAGAATCCACATGATCATTATGTCGATGATTTTTAGTGTGAATTTTTCTTAGTGTCTCCCAATATTGGCGTTTCTTTTCCAATATCATCTCCTTTTCCTCTTGATTTTTCTTTCTTTTTGTAATAGGTGATTGTTTCTCACCAAAAATTGTGCTAGGAGAATCTAATTTTCTCTCTATGGAATTAGAATTATTTTCAGTTTCCTTGTTATCAACTTTGGAAGAGTCATTGCCTTTATGAGCTTCCATTTCTTCAATTTTTTTATCTTTTGATTCTTTATCAAATTTATGATCTGAAAAAACCATGTTGCTTTGTTCACAGCTAACTGATTTGACAGGGAACTTTGCAGCGAGTGACATGAATGCGGAGCTATAAAAACAAGATGAGTATTAATATTCAATACAAAGAAAATTGAATAAATAAATTATCTATTTAACTTTACCTTGACAAAGAGTCAGACACATTTTGAGTTAAGAAAACTCCAACCACAGAATCCAAAACCGAACCTTTCCATGGTAAGAATCGTCTATCACCTATGAAGTTTATTAATCAAAATATAAACAATTTTTTAAAAATCAACAAATATTTTACAATTGATGCATGTATTTGACAAATATAGTTTTTGACAAAGAACAAAGAACTTATTTGCACCTATCTTTTACATTTAAGTCTAAATTTTTGTCTTAGAAAATAAAATTTATGGAAACTAATGTCTTATCGATTGAAGAATTAAAAACATTATTTTATTATAGGTGTTAAAAACATACCTTGAATGTCACGCATTATTGTCCTAAACACTAATAATGAAATATGAAATCTATTGTGAAGAAAACATACCTTGGATGTCACGCATTTCATCTAAGAATGATTTAATCACTTTATGATAGGTATTTCTTATCGTCTCCCAATATATTCGCTTTTGTTCATCATTCTCCTCATGTCCTCTTTCAGCAATGAGTAAATTCCATACTCTTAATGTCTCTTCATCAAGTATTACATCAACTCCAAATGATGGTCGATTATAAAGAACTAATTCTCCTGATTTTTTGTGGAAATCTAGCTTTTTTTTCTTTTGACGTACTTTTTTGTTCGTCTTTTGATGTACTTTTTTCTTGAGAGAAATAATTTTCTTGATTAAAAATTTCATTATTTTGCTATTTACATAACTTCCTTCAACATAGAAGTTTGTCCAACATTTTCTCTTCCTAATAAAACTCTTTGATCTCTTCGCCTTTGGAAAAGGGGTTAAGAGTTTTTGCAAATACAGCCTGTGTCTACCCATTCTTTTTTTCTTACACATTTTTGGAAAATTTCCTCCAGTTGTTTTGCTCTCCACTAGACACAAGCATGACAATGAATTCATCTTTTGGTAACTTTGCAACGAATTGTATTCAACGGCGAATTCATTAGTTGAATTCTCAAATCCCACTGACTCATTATTTGAACCAATCAAATTTTTTAAAAATGGTAAAGAGACAGAATACTCATCCTCAACAAATAATGGTCGCTGACACTTGGAAGTCTTTTTGACATAACTTTTTCTTGGCTTTGGAGTTGATGGTTTTGGAGTGTTACTGCCTTCAAAATGGGATTTCTTTGTTCTCTTGAGCAATTGAGATACCACTTTAGGCCGATATATCTTCTTTTTAGTGGATTTTTGTAAATCATGATTAAAATCCCTTTGGTTGTTCTTCCTTTTCTTTGAAGACAATGATGAACACAATTCAATATCATCACCTATACAAATATAAGCATTAAATTAAATATGTTAATTATAAACAAACACATTCCATAAAAACTAGTTTATAAAGACTAGTTTATCAACCTCATAAGAGTGTTACTTCAACAATTTGATATGCTATCGAACACAGATCAAATATAAGTAATAAAACGTAGCGTGAGGGCAATAACTCGAGGCGTTTAGCAAGGACAATTCTGATTATATTAACTGAATTGAGAATCAATGAAATTAAAAAGGACGTTTCAAATTTAGGTTCGAACAGATTCATAAATCGATTATGCCACTTATTCGAGAGTTTTAGAACTATCACAGATTCTATCAATGGATTTAATTCCTAAATTCTGACTCTATTTCTATTTGATCAAACAAGCGTAATCAACTCTACGTGAATTCATTTACTACATTAAATAAATTGTAATTTTTTGAGCATTGCCCTAGATGAATCCACTCGTTTAATATTTTCATAAGGTAAACACTAATTTACTAATAATAAAACAAATATTTTTTTAACAAGTTTCTTAAAGACACATGATAAAAATCAAAAATAGAAGTTTTGAGTTGAATAAATACACAACTTTGGACACATAATAAGAATAAAAAATTGATTAGACATAAGTTTGTACGCATGACAAGAATCAAACAACTTTGTCCACATGATAATGAATCAAAAATAGAAGTTTTGAGTTTAATAAACTCACAACTTGAGACAAATATATCATCAGATTATAATAGTAGGAGATAAGCCTCCATCTTCTTCTATAATGAATTTATTTCAACATTTTGAATCTTCTCATGTAAACTTGCGTTTAAAAAACAATTAAAAACAAACGTAAATTACTTGAGTTTTTCAATATTATAATAACTTTATTTAAGATCTTCAAACAAATAATATCTTAAGACATTTGTCAGCAAGATCTATTTAATAATATTTAACAATAAAAAAATATTACTAACAAGTGTCTTAAGATACATATTAAAGAATCAAAACTAGAAGAAATTAAAAAACTATATTAAAAAATAATATTACAGAATAATACATATCAATCACATTTAATAAATATGAAATAACAATTGAATTTTTTTTTCTTCTTTTCACATCGTTAAAAAAGTTTTTATTTATACATGTTAATTAATAAGATTACGTAATATCCTTTATATATACGGTCACGAGGATCAAATCTAAATAGAAATTCAAATAACTTTCTTAATAACAGAATAAAAATATTATATTAATTGCAAACTCACTACTAATAAGGTTGTTTTGTTTTATGTGCGGAAAATAAAATAACTTCACACTCCTCCACAGAGGACTCTTACCCAAACCACCTCTCCAATTCCTCCTCCTCAATATACATAATTTAATAAACAAAAAACAACTATAACTAAATATAACAGAATAATAAGTATCAAAGCACATTCAAAAAAAAAAACTATTTTTATAAATAAATAAAGAATAACTATTAAAAAAATTCCAATTGTTTAATCTAACGGTCATATTTGATTCCATGAATTCGAATATCTTCAATGTGAGCGACTTTATTTTTTTTTTATTAATGATAGTGCGTTAATATATTCAACGAAAATAACAACTAAATCCTAATTTTGAGTAACAACCTTGTTACTAGTTTTATTAAAAAAAACAAAATTAAACTATTACTTTTTTTTCAATTTTATTTTGAGGTTCAATAGAATCATAAGTGTGTGGTCGTCATTTATCTCTCTCAATGTTTTGTTTTAAATAGAGTTGAATATCATTCATTTTCCACAATTAAATTCAAATAGTGTATCTAAATTCAAATTCAATGCACATAAATCTCCATAAATATCGTTTTTGCCGTTTTTTTACGTATGAAGAACTAAATGTGAATCAAATTTTGATAAAGCAACAAATTTAATAAAAAAACGACTATAATTAAATATAACAGAATAATAAGTATCAAAGCACATTCAGAAAAAAAAAAACTATTTTTATAAATAAATAAAGAATAATTATTAAAAAAAAAATTCAATTGTTTAATTTAATGGTAAAAAGACGTATATTTGATTCCATGAATTCGATTATCTTCAATGCAAGAGGCTTTATTTTTTTTTATTAATGATTTACATATTCAACATAACAACTAAATCCTAATTTTGAGTAACAAATTAGGATAACAACTAAATCCTAATTTTGAGTAACAACCATGTTACTAATTTTATTAAAAAAACAAAATTAAACTATTAATTTTTTTTTCAATTTTATTTTGAGGTTCAATAGAATCATAAGTGTGTGGTCGTCTTTTATCTCTCTCAATGTTTTGTTTTAAATAGAGTTGAATATCATTGATTTTCCACAATTAAATTCAAATAGTATATGTAAATTCAAATTTGATGCACATAAATCTCCATCAATATCGTTTTTGCCGTTTTTTTACATAGAAATGACTAAATGTGAATCAAATTTTGATAAAACAATTAAGGTTTAAGGCAAAAGAAAGATTGATTCACTTACCTTGACTAACTTGATTAGGATGGGTAGGTATTTTATTGGCGCAGTCTTCCAACTGAATATCGTTGAACGAGTTAAAATTCAAACTTTCAACAATCGAACCATCTTCTAAACCTTGATTATTATGGTCCAATTCTTGGGTGATCAAATTCACATTGGTGTTTTGTTGTGTTGGGAGAAGAGCCTTTGAAGGAGTTTTCGGAAGCCACCAATTTTGTTGGTTAAACTCCATGGAATTCTTCTAGTTTCAATCCCTCATATTAATATGATAGACACATTTATACTGACATTAACCAAAACCACAACTTTCAATCTTTCCTTAATAACTCAATGAACTAACTAAAACAAAATAAAAAATGGCAGAGCCACCACAACCAGGTTAAGTTAAAAGAGGAAGTTTATCTTAAATATATTTTTATATTGGGCCTAACCCAATAGATTTATATGTCACTATTTATAGAATTTTATAAAGTTCTAAATTTTGGATGTAATAAAATTCTATTGCTTTTTTCAATACATTCTCTCACATAATTCACACTTATAAAAAAATTACGTCATTCTTTAAAAAAGTGCGGTTTAAGTTTTTTTTCAATAAATTTTATTCTTTAAAATAATATTTTGTTGTTTTAATTAAATTGCTAGTTAGGATTTCAAATTTTACTAATATATATATTTTTTTGGAAATTTTTACCAATATTTATAAAAACAAGCCTTTTTATTTTAACTTCAAATAGTAATAATTAAT
>JBBPBP010000002.1:46319433-46331252 GCA_037974735.1 Cicer chorassanicum | reverse complement strand
TTGATTTTATTGTTTATAATTATTGTTGGATTTTAAATTTTAGTTGACGGAGCATCCCACCTAAAAAATGATATGTTTAAGTTTTTAATTTGTTTTTTGTTGGTTAATTTTTTCATCACTATTCTCAATATGTAATGTAAAATAATGGGATTCACGCAAACTCTATCTAATAAAAAAATAAGAGATGAAAATTGTCTTAAAACATTATTTTTATTTTTTTGTTTTACAATATTTTATTTGTTTTTCCTTATTAAAAATAATAATTTTTGTTGTTTTTGAACTTAAAGTTATCCTAAATTGTGAACATAACAAAAATTATAATAAATCATAATTTCAAGTTTCAACTTAGAATTAATTCTAAAAATAAAATTAATTCTTCTAGAAAACTATCAATAATTAAAAATAACAATATTAAATTTCAATATCACTTTTTTTTTTCATTCAAAATGAATCCAAAGATGCCATAAATCTTCTCATACACTCGACACACACTACCTCCCCCATTTGCAAATTGCAAAACTCACTACTAATAAAGTTACTCCTCCACATACAACTCATACCCAAACCACCTCTCCTATTCATCATCCGATTCCTCCTCCTCAATATACATAACCTATAGCTAAAAATTTAATAAAAAACAACTATAACTAAATATAACGGAATAATAAGTATCAAAGCACATTTAATAAATATGAAATAACAATTGAAAAACTTTTTTTCTTCTTTTCACATCGTTAAAACAGTTTTTATTTATACATGTTGATTAATAAGATTACTTAATATTCTTTATATATACGGTCACGAGGATCAAATCCAAATAGAAATTCAAATAACGTTATTAATAATAGAATAAAAATATTATATTAATTGCAAAACTCACTACTAATAAGGTTGTTTTGTTTTGTGTGGGGAAAACACACTTCGCACTCCTTCATAGACAACTCACTAATAATAAGTATCCAAGCACATTCAGAAAAAAAAAATTAATTTTACTAAAGATAAAATTAATTTTACTAAAGATAAAATTAATTTTACTAAAAAAACTCTCAATAATATGATTTGTTTAAAGAAACTTTTTTAAGTGCAGTCTTTAGAAACTTTTCCCAAATTTTTTTACTGTAAAACACACGTCTTATAATTATAATAAATTTTAAAAAATTATGAATTTAATAAAATTATGATGGACTAAGATAAGAAATATACAAGAAATATTTAAATACATATAATCTTATCATTTTTTTAAAACTATAAAAATAAATAATTAGTTATTATATAAGTTTTTTTTTTCTTTACCTTAATTTGAATCCAAATGTTCTAATTCTTTACTATTTAGTTCAGTTGAACAACCCATCCATTCCAATAATGCCAAAATTAATTTTCGAAATCACTTTTTATCTGAAAAGGAATCCAAACATGCAATAAATCCTCTAATACACACTCCCTCCCATATGCAAATTCCAAAACTCACTAATACTAATAGCTGATAGTGTTTCCCGCAAACAACACAACAAACCTTATCTTCATTTTTCAGCTACCAATTATCAAAATGTTCTTCTTTCGCCGCTCCAAAAACACTTCTCCACCCCCAAACTCCGACCCAAACAACCCCGCCGATTCATCCTCCGAAACCTCCTCCGACTCCGACAATTCCTTCGACGAAGCCGAAATCGACGCCTACATCAACGCATTCCGCTCCGAACAATCCGACGAACCAGTCCCCGACTCCGAACTCGACCCAAACACAAACTTAAAAGACGTAATCGAAGCCCTAGAAACAAGCGAAGTGGTCAAGAAGAATCGCGAAAGAGATGACCCGAGAAAAATCCAACCTCCCGATCCGTTCGATTTCCCTCTTGACCCTGAGAATTGGACGGAGGAGGATTTGAGAGAGCTTTGGGATAATGGTGCTAATATAATTACTGGGACTGGTTGGGACCCTGCTTGGGCAGATGAAGAGGAATGGGAGTTTGTTTCTAAAAAGCTTGCTAGAGGAAAAGATGCTCCTGTTGCTCCTTTTTATCTTCCTTATAGGAAACCTGTTCCACCTATTCCTGATAATCATGCTGCTATTAAAGGTCCTATGGATGTTATTGAAGAATTGGATAGGATTGAAGAGTTTCTCAAATGGGTTAGCTATGTTTTTCAAGATGGTAGCACGTATGTGAAAAGTTTAATTCCTTTTTTAGTTTTATTTCATTTTAGTTTAATTGGATAGGAGCGCATTCCAGTCTCTTCAAGCTTAACTAGAGGTTTTAGAGGTTTTGGGTTCGAATCCAATCTTGGGAATGTAGCAACTTTAAAACTCTTGAGGGAGAGCTTTGTTGTCCATTGTGGTTTTATTCAACTCAAGAAATTATTTTTCGCAGTTGCATGCGGAGGATACTCACTTTACTAAAAAAATAGAGTTTATAGCTGTTTTATTTGGTTGGTTTTAATTTTAGTGTATTGTGTAAGTAGTAGTAAATAGTTTATCCAGAGGTCTTGTATTCGAATCCAATCCTGGGAATGTAGCGGCATTAAAACTCTTGAGGGAGAGTTTCACCGCCATGTGGTCCTAACCGACTTGAGAGATTAGTCTCTGTATTTGTGCGTCATGGATATTTGATTGGCTTACACACAATAAATAGTTTATCGCTGTTTGGTTTGTTTTGTTTTGTTATTTATTATGATAACTTTTCAGATATGAAGGTACTGTTTGGGATGACATTGCTCAAGGAAAAGGTGTTTATGCTTCTGCAGATGGACTTGTCAGGTTTGTCTTTGCTACATTGTGGAGACATTCAGTCAGTGCTTTTATTTATGTTAGTTAGGTTTAGAAGGTTTAAGTGATAATGGTAGTGAAAAGTGAGAACTAAAACAAGATAGAATTAGAGATATAATTGTGTGTGTGTTGAGTTGGAGTAGTGTTGTCAAATAGTAGCTACAACAGAGCGGAATTCTAAAAATATTGCTATTGTTTTGAGATATGCCTTATAGTACAAAATGTTGTCAAATAGCGGGTATAGTGGCGGCATAACATCGTAGCATAGCGAAACTTGAACAAACTGCTATTTTCACGATATGCAATTGACATTATTGGGTTGGAGGGGACTTTTAAGGATATTGTGGCATTGGAATTTACAGTCGTGAATGGATTCCCTTGTCAATCCCATATCGTGGAAAACAGTGGTTTGTTAAAATTCCGATACACAACAATGCTATAGCACCGCTATTTGACAACATTTTATACAAAATAATGTATAGCGGAACAATAGCGATTTTTTAGAACTCCACTATGCTATAGCGCTATGGTGTCGCTATAGTGGCTATTTAACAACCCTGATTCCTTGTAAAAAATAGAATTTAGGTGGATTTTGACTATGCATAATAATCTGATTGTTGAAATTGATTTGCTAAAGTTGCGATACAAGTTGTCTGATCTTGCATTGATGGTGATGATTTTCCTAACAGTGTGACTGGGGAGTGCGACTGCAGGCAATCAGGTCTTGTTAGTTAAACACAGGACAGATAGATAGGGGAACTGAACAAAAAAAGAAACTCATTCACCCATGCAGTGCAATCTTTTTTTATTAAATTGTAAGCATATGCTATCGTGGCTCCTCATTGAAAAGCCAATTGGACTTGATATGCGCAAACAAACCAATGACCAACACTTGGAACTTTGATAGAGACCATAAACAGAGGAACAAGCTATTGGTCTTTGAAGAGCCTTTGATACTGTCTCGGTGAATTGATTATACTACTTTGACATACTTAGTTAGAAAGGAGGAAAAATTGTTGAAATTGAAACATTAATTTAATTGTGGTGTCTAGTGTGTTCTACGTATAACTTGGAGAAGTTTTGTAATTAACCATTGCATAAGAAAGATTAATTCTACATGAAGAAAAGTGACGGAACATGATTAAAGTGAGACAAACTCTCAGTTAAATAACCATCTTTGAATTGGAAAATAGCAGAATAAAAATTATGGATACATAATGAGTGGCTTTACTTTCTCCCCCTTGAGGATATGATGCATCAGTTGGTCATGTTTTCTGTGGTTTTCAGTATCTGATTGTCTGCTTGCATTAGATGTATCAGCTCGTCGCATCTTTCCATGTCAGTGCATCAATGCAACTCCTTTTTGTCATGGATATTTCATAATGTACTTTTTTCATAGGTATGAAGGTGAATGGGTTCGAAATGATCCAGAGGGTCATGGTGTTGTTGAAGTTGAGATACCTGTTATAGAACCTGTTCCTGGGTCCGAGTAAGAATCTTATTATAAATTCCTCCATATGTGTGACTGAAGTCTTCTTAGATTGTGCCACAGTTTGAAATTACATTCAACTTTTTGTAAACAAACCTCAACTGCTTTTACATATGTCCCCAGACTCGAAGAAGAAATGCGCGCTGAAGGGAAGATAATAACAAGGGATTTTATGTCGGAAGAAGACAGAGAATGGCTTGACAAGGATATTGAAGATAGTTATCTTTTTTCAAATGGATGCTACGAAATCCCCTTTTATGAGAATGAAGAATGGGTTAAGCATTTTGGAGAAACTCCGTAAGTTCAATTATTGATTCTTCTGTTTCCATTTCCCTGGCCCACCAAAAATCACTTTATTTTTATGATAAGCGAGACATTGCAACCTCTCACTCTGGAGTCTAGACATCGTGCTGCAATGTCTCTTTTTTGTTTCTCTCTGGCACATTGTTACTGGTCTGAATAACAAGTTTATATTTTCATGCCCAGGGAGAAAGGTCGCTATCGTTATGCTGGTCAGTGGAAGCATGGGAGGATGCATGGATGTGGCGTATATGAAGTTAATGAGCGTATCATATATGTACGTCCATGTATCAGATAAAGTTAAATGAAAAATAATTGCACAAAATAACATGAGTTGCTTTAGCTTTCTAGAAAGTGTCATAAATTACTTATGGAGACTTATATATATATTTTTTAACTCAAAATGTTGCAATTTTAAGTTTAATATGCACTATCTGTATTATTTGGTTGAACCTTGCAACTAAATGCAAAGGTTGGGAAATGCTAGTAATCTCAACTTAAGGAAAAATCGAAAAAGACGTTTTCATCTTACTGGATCCATGCAGAAGCTCTGTTTTCTTTCATAGTTACATTATTATCTGTGCACATGCAGGGTAGATTTTATTTTGGAGAAATATTGGATGATGAAGAGGGATGTGATGACAAAACTTCAGCGGTATTAAAAACTCTTCACCTATCAAAAAAAGTAATGATAATCTAAGAGGTGTGTCAATATCTCATTCTCTGACTATCTGACATTCTGTCAATTTCAGCTGCATGCTGGTATAGCCGAAGTTGCTGCTGCAAAGGCTCGCATGTTTGTTAACAAGCCAGATGGAAGTATGATGTTTTGTCAATGAAAACCTTATATTCATGGTTTTGTTTTTGATATCTGACTTTCTTTTTGTTTGTTTGATAGATCCATTCATTAGAACATATGTACACTATGCATTATAAAGATATAAGAACATTCATCACCAGTGTTCTTTTCCAATTTGTGGCTAAGTCATGATATAAAGCAATTGGAACTTCATATCATACTTATTAGGGTTAAATAAGTTTTTAGCCTCTGTAAAATTTTAAAATTTTATTATTTTTAGTCCCTATCAAAAAATTATCAACATTTTAATCCCTAAAAAGATTTATTCATATCTAGTTTTGATTTTTTATTTAAAAATTAATACTTTTATCCCCTATAAAAATCAAAATAGGGACAAAGTACATAAATTTTTTTTAGAGACTAAACTTAATAGGTCATAATGTTGTAGGGACTAAACATTTTTAACTCTACTTATTAACAGCACTCTGTAGGACTGTTATCATGGCTGCAACCGCAAACAGGAGATAAAAACCTGTTGGCCCTCGATTAAGGGGGGGAATAAATGACCAGTTGATCAATAGGGGCAGACTGAAACCCCAGGATCTAGAAGGCATATAACAGGAGAAATAAAAAGGGGGCAGAATGGGAAAATGATAGGCCTAAGGATTTAGTTGGTTCATTCCATTTTACTGATTTTAGTCATGGGCCTTGGGTTTGGAACAGTGGTGGAGCTTCATGAGTTTTATTGAGAGGGCCAGTATTAAATAGTCTATATATTAAACCTTTTCAATAATATTACTTAAATCTTACGTTGGTGTAATGGTGATTATAATTTTAGATGTAATTACTAGTCTGGGTTTGAATCTCAGTAATTGCATTTTTGTCAAAAAAATGATATCAACGAGACTTGAACCGCGGATTACAGTTTACAAAATGATCCGTTACCACTGCACCACTTCGCATTTTGATTTATTGAATAAAACATTTCATATATATAATACATAAATATCCTTGTAGGTATGCCTATCTTTATAAAATAAAAACTTTGGGGTGGCCATGGCCACCCCCGCCCCTAAGAAGATCCTCCCCTGGTTTGGAAGACTTATAGCAGAAGAAATAAGGAAGGAGAGGGGTAGAGGGGCAAGATAGGAATCGTCATTGTGGTTGTGGTTAGCTTCTTGGGTGAAAGCTTGGTTAGAGTTTCTCTCTGCAGAGCCATAGACTCTGTAGTACTAGTAAGGATTTCGTTCTTTTGTAATCATTTTCCTTTCAATTACTATTCAATGATAACACAATATTTTCTTGTATTTTCATCCTTCTTTCATCAGAATAAACGATGCAAAAACCCTTGGTTGAATACTTTCACGCAAACACCGTCAATATTATCTATCTCGAAACAATCCTTTCGGCCCTAGTCCATTTTGTTACACATGGATCTTGCCTTTGGTCTACCTCTGTTCTGTAGTAGTGTTGTTCACCCTTTTCGGCTTTATATTTTTTGTTGGTGTATATTTTAACATAATCAGCAATTATGGATATGCCTTTATTTTTGGGTATTATTTTTAGCATTTATATTTTCTCAAAATATTACCGTTGACTACTTGTTGGTGTCATGTCTGATGTTCGGGACAATGTTTCATAGATATAAAGTCGCCATTATAGCAGCCCTGCTACTATAGTACTATTCTTATCTCACTATAATGGTTTCGCCTTTCCATGCGGTTATCCTGGATGGAGAACTATGCATTATCACCGCTCTACCCTTTGACAATCATCTCAATTATTAAAGATGGTTTAGCATGCACGTTGATTATCGGCATACTAATAGAGTCTCTCAGCTTTTGTTGTATGGTTGAAAATTTATATAGTTCTATTTTGGGATGACTTTTCCCATTTTTCCTTTTCCCGATTGGCACCTTACCGTTTTTTATCTTGTTACTTTTCATTTATCATTCAACATTTTGTTTGTGTAGTGGTTAGAGAAAAGAGAGGCCCCTATAATGATCCACAGCATGCTTACTTGTATGAAGGAGAGGATGTGTGGATGGCACCTGGCTTCATTAACCAATTTTATGAAGTAAGGCTCACTGGAAAACCTTTACCATAATACAGTGCTTATTTCCATTTTATGCAAGGAAATGAAACATACATATGATTCTGTTGCAGGTCCCTGATTCCTGGAAAACTTATGCACATGAAGTAGATCAGGAAAGAGAAATGTGGTTGAACTCTTTCTATAGATCTCCTCTTAGGATACCAATGCCAGCTGAGTTAGAATACTGGTGGTCCAAAGGTATTTTAGTCTTTCTATTTTGGGTGAATTACACTTTTGGTCCCTTAAGTTATTTTTAGATTTCGCTTTGGCCCCTTAAGTTTTTTTCGTTTCATTTTCGTCCTTATAAGTTTTTTTTTTAGATTTCAATTCGGTCTTTTAGATTTTTTGTTCCATTTTGGCCCTTTTAGTTACAAACATTAGGCACTTTAGTCCTTTCTATTAGTTTTTCATTTGAGTCCATCAAATGTTTCCTACGTTTGTTTCTTCTTGCTGAGTTAGAAGCCTAATCATCAAAACGCAATGTAAATGTAGGAAACATTTGACATACTCAAACGGAAAACTGACAAAAACAACCAAAGTGTCTCACGTTTGTAACTTAAGGGACAAAAAAATCTAAGCGGCCAAAGTTTCTAACTATTGTAACTTAAAGAACAAAAATGGAGCGAAAAAATTTAAGGGACCAAAAGTGTAATTTTATCTTCTATTTTTTTATATGAAAAATATCATGGTTGCAACTGTTATCGTCCTCTCTTGTCTGCTATTTAAATGAAGAGCTTTTTTTAAAACATAAAATTAATTAATCTTCCTTCAAATCCTTGATCAGAGGAGAATCACGGGCCTCCTGAATTTGTCCTCATTAACAAGGAGCCCAAGCCTGATCCTGAAAACCCATCAAAGCTAATATATACTGAGGATCCTCTCATCCTTCACACTCCCACTGGACAAATTATCAATTATGTTGAGGATGAGAAATATGGAGTACGCATGTTCTGGCAACCACGTTTGAAAAGAGGCGAGAAAATAGATCCGAATAAGGCTAAGTTCCTACCCCTTGGTTATGATGAATTTCTTGGGATAGAGGAGGAAAAGAACATATGGGTGCGTCTTAAGCGTGCAGTTGAAAAAGTATCCAAGTCTTGGTTTGATAAAATAGAAAAATGGGCCGAAGAACAGAAGAAAACTACTGAAATGAAAAAGGAGGCAATTGAGAAAGAACTTGACTTGATAGAAGCTGAAATATGTCTGGAAGAGGCTATTGAGGATATGGAAGAGTTGTTGCGCAAAAGAGAGAAAGAGGAAAAAAAGAAGTCAGAATTGGGCTTGCCAGATGAAGATGATGTTGTTTTTGTAGCCAAACGAGATGAAAAAGCTCGTGTTGACGAGGAAGAGGAAGATGATGAGGAAGATGAGGATGATATTGCACCGTCAAGTTTTGGGACCATTGAGCAGGGACAGAGAACAGATCAGACAGATCAGCAGAAGGGAAAACCTGGCAAATCACCATTTTCTACAGCTTCACTAGCATTTGCTTCTAGCAGCCTTATCTCTGCGGTGAGTTATGATTTTCTACTTTCATATTACGCATGTTTTTCATTAGGACTCAGTCATTATGTGACTACCCTTGATCAAACTTGCATAACCCTAATTCCAGTGTCTAAAGATTAATGTTTTCTCACCTCATATCGGGCCCTTGAATGATCATAGAATTGTACTTTTCGTCTGACAACATCAAATTGGAATTTTCTCTTCTTCAACATCATTGAGCAGTTTAATAAGGTTTTAAGACAATTAATTTGCTACCATTTTTTGTATTATTCTTTGATTAAACAATTTAACAAGTTAGTATATAGGTTTTGACTTTTCTTGTTAACCCTTGTGTGTTTGTGTGGATTTTTCTCAACATACAGATTTAAAGAACCACATGAGGTATGGTGTATAATATTGATTCATATTTCTGCAATACTATTCAAATTACAATCACCAACTCTGAAGTTGCAGATCAATTTGAGGGGTGTCCTTCAAAGGCTCTGAAAATGTTATCTTATTAGAATTTGAAATTAGGGCACTGTTTCACTGTCTGTTGCTCACAAATCATGTACTCTCTCTGGATTTAATTATAAGAAAAAATGCCTAAATTTGTCGAACTTAAATATAAACAAATGTTCGCTAATCTATCCACACTAACTATTATTATTCCAAAAATATTCTTAAATTAATTCATTAATGCTGTGAGAAGATAGCCATTATAATTAGGGGTAGGTTAGTAAATGTATTTGCCTTTTTGCATGAAATCAAGAAAATTAAATGTATATAACTACTATCCTTAATTAGTGTAAAAATATGTAGTTTTGCTTATAATTTAGTTCAGATAGAGTATTTATACTTTACCTTCAGTATATATGTTTTATGAAGTCAAATGAGATTGCTAGTGATCGATGTGTATATCTCGGTATGCTTGCATCAATTTGCCAAGTAGCAAAACATTTATCTTTTTGGTCATCTTAATTGTACCTCATTTCAATATGTAGAATTGAAACTTGTTGGATTGGTTACAGACAAGTTCTTAGCATTGTTGTTTGGCTTGTCAGGTTCCATCCAAGCTGCAACAATCATTTTCATTCTGGAACAAGGTTGGATTAAAACCAGAATTGGTTCCTGCACAGCGCATCGATCCTGTCAGTAATGTGAAAACAGTTGATTCAGTTAGTTTCCCTCCTCTGATTGGCCATAAGGGTAGGTTGAAAGGCGTCAGTAAAAGGCATGAAAAAGTCAAGGGTCAAAGCTATTTAGGTGGGAAATTTCTTGAGGTGTCTATGTCTCATACTAGACCATGTTATACGGCTTCTGCAAGTTCGAAAAGCACCTCCAACGAGCGAAGAATGATCAGTGACGTGTGGTTGCATGCGGCACCAGAGAGGGATTTAGATAGCATACTATCGTTGCATTCAATTTCATCAATGCACAACTTGTATCCAAATATCGAAAGAGAACTTCACTTCAAATTTAAGTCTTGAAGGCCATTTATATTGTTAACTAGGCCTTTGTGTACCAAAAATTAGCGAGCATAGGTTTTTCCCAGGATTAGAGACATCAAATAAATTAGATGTGTTGTAATATTTTTATCTTTCAAAATCTGAAAAAGTTCAGAATTGTTGAATCGCATATTTTTTATTTTTTTGAATCATGTTTCACCTTTTTACGCAACCTTAAAATACTAACATGTGACATAGTTGTCAGTAGGGATGGCAATGGGTAGGGTACTATAGTATCCATCCACATATCCGCAATTTAAAAAAATATTTATACTCGTGCTCCTACCCTCTTGAGTATCAACTTATTTATACTCGTGCTCCTACCCTCTTGAGTATCAACTTTGATATCCGTACCTATATTTATTACCCACTCTTTAACTAAAACAGATCGATAAATAAAAGATGTTGTAATTAAATTTAAAAATTATTCAAATATCTTAAATTCAATCATAAAGGAACCAAATTAGACAATATAGAACAAGTAATAAGATACTAACACAATGCACTTATTTATTTTCAGCAAATTACTTAGAAGATCAAACATATTTAATTGAATATTTAATTTATGTACACATCTCCATACCAATTCACGTCACATGAAATAGTTGTTAGCATTTGACATTGAGGTCACATATGACTTATAATGACTCAAAATTAGGTAAGAGATGAATTTGATGTCACATATGATTTACAAGTAGTAACGACGACACTTACATCGATATATATTCAATAATCCGATTGAACAAATATAAAACTATTTCACTTTTAGATGATCTCGACTACTCTAACCCTATACACTAATTCCCTACAATTAGAACACTTGAGACACAAACAATTTAATATTTACATATGTGAATTAATCCAAAAATTAGCACCAAGATTAACTGCTCCAAATTGATCGATTATATTTTCTTTTGAATTAATCATCACCACTTAAAAGTTACAATAAACTAAAACAGATATTTTTCAAGTAGCAGATAAGATAAATAATTATTTAGTAGAAGATACAACAAGTTACCAAACCAAACTGAATCAAGTAGTGCATAAACCACTTTCAAGGTTACACATCATTCTAAAAGTTGATTTCTAAACTAAAATTATTATAAAAATATCACTAATCATTTAACACAAAAAAAATCATTAAATTACTTTTTAATAATTCACGTCTAAATAAAAACGAGTAAAATAAATCACATTTCTAAGTACAATTAAAATAAAATAAATCACGTGTATTTTTAAAATCTATAAGATTTCTAAAATTTCACTCGTACTATAATCATTAAAAACACATTTATGAATAATTAATCACTATAAAAATTATTATTTTCAACTTATATTTTAAAAGAAGATTTAAACTATATATATATATATATATATATATA
>JBBPBP010000002.1:46290938-46317869 GCA_037974735.1 Cicer chorassanicum | reverse complement strand
GTTTTCAAATGATGTATTTTTTTATTGAATTAATTACTTAGTTTTATTCTAAAGATTTTCATATGATTACTCACGAGTTCCTATATTTTCATGTATATTTTTTAAAAAGAGACTTCTATCATATATTTAAAATATTAACATGTTTTAGTAATATTAAAATTAAATCACTAAAAATTGAATGACATGTCATCTATATATCAAAAAATTTAATTTAGTCAATTTTAATAAAGACTATAGTAATACATGCGTTGACAACTTAAAAAAAAATTATTGGTTAAAAAATTCATAGTACGATACACATTAACTCTGACTGCAGCGTAGAATTTGTCCCTTCAAAATCTTCAAGCAAAAATATATTTTATATTTTATTAATACGTTTTATATTTACATTAATAGTTATAAATTTTATCATTTGAAAAAATTAATAATAAAATATTTATATAAATATTTTAAATTTTTGTTGGTAAAATAAATTTATTTTCAACATTTTATTTAAATATTTTAAATTTTAATTGTGATAAATAATATTAAAATATATAAAATAAAATAAATAAAATTTTAAATTATTAATTACTTAGAAAATGATATATTTTAACGTATATTCTTCAACGTATATCCTTCAAAATCTTCAAATAAAAATATACACTTACCTATAAAAGGATTTAGAAAATAACTAAAACATATAACAAGAATCCAATCAAAAGATTTATAAGAAAAGTCAACAACTTAAAAAAATTTATTAATTTATTTATATCTTTAAAATCAACAAATCAAACAAGTCTTCGATTTTACCATAGTAATAACAAGTTTTTAAGTCAAACAAGTTTTTCCCGCTTAAAAAGCAAAGAAACTGGGTCTAAGATTAAGTCGAAAAGGCCCGATCAAACTCTCACTTTCTTTTTCCCAAAGAGTCGTTCGGTTTTCTTGTTCGGAAAGTTTAAACTCTACTGAAAAATCTACATAAACCTCATGTTGGGTGGGATCACTCCCCAAGTGGAACCCACCAAGTTTATTAATATTATTATTATTATTATTATTAAAAAAAAAAGAAAAAAAAGGAATATATGGTTTATTGGGCTTGACCCATGTAAAGGAAAATAAAAGGAAGGAACGGGATCTCAAATCCCAAAGGGCAAAGGCTAACGCAAAGGAAAACAATAGTAACCGCACGCACGCACGACAACCAGAGAAAAGGAAAGGAATTCAGTTCCGGTGGTGGTAATAGTTTTACTTTCTCTGAGAGTTATTTTGGTATACCCACTTTAGTGGAAGATTATTATAAGGCTATTGTTGTTGATTGATATTCCCTATTTAATTTTCTGCCAATTATTACGTTCTGTTTGGCCATTTATCTGCACAGGTGGGGGGGAAAATATTCCGCATTATTGAGATAGTTATTTCTAATTATCTCTGGTTTTTCCCAACAAAGTGGTATCTAGAGCTTGATTGATTTGATTTGTGCATTTAAATGGAAGAGGAAAATAAAGGTCCGAATATGATTAAGCTCAATTCTTCTAATTATACACTTTGGAAGACTCTCATGGAAGACATGCTATACAGTAAAGATCTGTATGATCCTATTGAGGGTGACACTGCTAAACCCACAGATAAATCTGATGCTGATTGGAAGAAGATGAATAGAAAGGCAGTGGCGTTGATTAGACAATGGTTAGATCTGAGTGTATATCCACATGTTGAAACTGAAATAGATGCTAACAAGATGTGGGAAAAATTAAAAGAGTTGTATGAACGAAAGAATGTGCAAAATAAAGCATTCTTGATTCGGAAGCTGGTGAATATGAAATACAAAGATGGGGATTCAATGGCAGAACATATGAGTATTTTTCAGAATATGGTGAATCAGTTGACAACCGCTGAAATTAAATTAGATGATGAGTTGCAAGCATTGTTATGATGAGTTCCTTGCCTGATAATTGGGAAGTCCTTGTTGTGACATTGACCAATTCAGCTCCAAGTGGAAAGCTAAAAATGTCAACAGTTAAAGAGAGTATGTTGAATGAAGAAGCTCGAAGAAAGGAACGTGGTTTGATTGGTTCTTCCTCAAAGTAAGAAGCACTAGTTACAGAGTCACGGGGGAGAAGTCAATCTAGAAACTTCCATAGAGGCGACAACTCTGAAAGTCGTAGCAAGTCGAGGACTAGAAAAGAAGTGATATGCTATCATTGTGGCAAAGCAGGTCACATAAAAAGAAATTGCAGGTTCCTTAAGAGAGATCAATCAAGGGAAAGAGATAAAGACAAAGAGAAGAAAAATGATAAAGATACAACAGCAGTTGCATCTGTTAGTAATGTCTACATTGTTTGTGATGATAATTCCATAAACTTTGCATGTCAGGATTCAACTTGGATTATTGATTCGGGTGCCTCATATCATGTTACTCCTAGGCGTGATTTCTTCTCATCTTACGGTGTTGGTGATTTTGGCATGGTAAAAATGGGAGATGAAGGAGTATGTAAAATTATTGGTATGGGAGATGTTTGGGTTGAAATTGGGATTGGTTGCAAGCTTCAGTTGAAGAATGTTAGACATGTTCCTGATATTCGTCTCAATTTGATTTCAGTGAAAGCCTTGGATATTGAGGGTTATCACACTTACTTTGGTGGTGGTGGTATATGTAAAATCACCAAAGGGTCCCTAGTGGTTGCAAAGGATCAAAGTTTCACTTCTCTTTATAGGATGCCTACGAAGCTATGCAATGAAGAAGTGAATGCAATTGAAGACGCCTCTTCTGATTTATGGCATATGCGCCTTGGTCACTTGAGTGAGAAAGGACTCAATATACTTGCGAAGAAAAATTTTCTTCCTGTGAAAGGTACGTCTCTAAAAACTTGCACTCATTGTTTTGCTGGAAAACAACGTAGAGTTTCCTTTCATAATATTGGTCTTCATAGGAGGCAAAATATTCTTGATTTAGTTCATACTGATGTTTGTATGATGGATAGTAAATCTCTTGGTGGTGCATCATATTTTGTTACTTTTATTGACGACCACTCTAGAAAAGTGTGGGCATTTCCTTTGAAATCTAAAGACCAGGTACTTGGAGTCTTCAAGCATTTTCATGCAAGTGTTGAAAGAGAAAAGGGAAGAAAATTGAAATGTGTTCGGTCAGATAACGGTGGTGAATACAGAGGTCCGTTTGAAGAGTATTGTAGAGAACATGGAATCAGGTTTGAGAAAACAGTTCCAAAGACACCTCAGCATAATGGTGTTGCAGAGAGAATGAATCGTACTATTAATGACAGAATCAGATGTATCCTCTCTCATGCAAAATTATCGAAATCCTTTTGGGGTGAAGCAATGAAAACTGCAGTGGATTTGATCAATCTTTCTCCTTCTGTTCCACTTGATGGTGATGTTCCAAATAGAGTTTGGACGGGGAAAAATGTCTTTTACCGTCATTTGAAAGTGTTTGGTTGCAGATGTTTTGTTCACGTTCCAAGAAATGAGAGGTCCAAACTTGATAGTAAATCCAAACAGCGTATATTCGTCGGTTATGGTGATGAAGAATTTGGTTATAGATTGTGGGATCCGGTTGACAAGAAAATTGTTAGAAGTCGAGATGTGATATTTCTTGAAGACCAAACTATTGAAGATTTTGATAAAGCTGAGAAACAGAAACCAAATTCCAGAAGTTACATTGATGTTGCGCCTATACCCCTGCAGAAACTTTTGTTGATGGGGGAGATATACAGGTAGATGATGAGAATGTAACTGATGATCATGTGCCTCACCAAGATGAGCAAGTACCAGCTGAGCCACTAGACGAGTTTGAGTTGAGAAGATCTACTAGAGAACGTCAACCTTCTCAAAGATATCCTCCACACAAGTATGTGATGATCACTGATAGTGGAGAGCCAGAGTACTATCAAGAAGCTATTACAAATGTTGATAAAGAAAAGTGGTTGAAGGCCATGCAGGAAGAGATGAATTCCTTGCATGAGAATCACACATTTGATTTGGTTAAGTTGCCTAATGGCAGAAAAGCACTCAAGAACAAATGGGTATACAAGATAAAGGCAGAAGAGAATAGTTCTCAACCAAGATACAAAGCAAGATTGGTTGTGAAAGGTTTTAATCAAAGAAAAGGTATTGACTTTGATGAAATTTTTCCACCTGTGGTGAAGATGTCCTCTATCCGAGTTGTGTTTGGGTTAGCAGCTAGCTTAAACCTAGAAGTTGAACAACTTGATGTGAAAATTGCATTCCTTCATGGTGATTTGGAGGAAGAGATCTATATGGAGCAACCAGAGGGTTTCGAAGTCAAAGGTAAAGAGAAACTTGTGTGTAAATTGAAGAAAAGTTTGTATGGGCTCAAGCAAGCACCCCGACAATGGTACAAGAAATTTGATTCTTTCATGGAGAAACATGGGTACGGTAAAACTACTTCTGACCATTGTGTGTTTGTCAAGAAATTCTCTAATGGTGATTATATTATTCTCTTATTATATGTGGATGACATGTTGATTGTTGGTCATGACACTAAAAAGATTCAATCTTTAAAGAAAGATTTGAACAAGTCTTTTGCAATGAAATTGTGTTTCTCAATTTGAGGGAAGTTTTCACGTTAAAAATTTTTACTGGATAGGTCCTGTGGTTTTAATTCTCTCAATTTGAGGGAAGTTTTCAACGTTAAAAATTGTGTTTCTCTCATTTAATTTTCTGCCAATTATTACTTTCTGTTTAGCCATTTATCTACATAGATGGAAAAAAATTCTGCATTATTGAGATAGTTATTTCTAATTATCTATGGTTTTTTCCAGCACTTCACAACCCGCAATTCTTTCTTCTCGTCGCGGTTGATCGAAATTTCTTCAATTATCTGTTTCTAAAATCTTCCAGGTTTCAAATGCAAACTAGCTCCGGTCCATTTTTTTTTTCATTCAACGGAGTATTTCAATTCTATTTTTGTTCCAATGCTTGAACGATTTCCGATAAATCAATTGATAATGAGAAATTTTGTGTAGTTCATTTTCATTCTTGATTTTAGTTCATTGATTCTAGATCATGTGTGTGTGTGGTGCACTCGCACAAAATCTGAAAGTATATTTGATGGCGTTTGCAGTTATGATCTCGTTACGAGCTGGTGCGAAATTGGGAATTGTTGGTGGAATTGGGTTGTATGCTGCTACTAAAAGTCTTTACAATGTTGAAGGAGGTCACCGAGCTATTGTTTTCAACCGTCTATTGGTGTCAAAGACAAGGTGATTGTTTCTGTTGGAAATGATGAATAATTATTGAAGGAATTGTTGGTATTAATGGTGACATTAATGAACTAGTGTGGGTGTGAATTGAAAAAATGAGAAGTCCCACATAGGAGGGATACCACACTTTGGAAGGGTATATAAGGTGGAGGTATGTACCTTGGGGTGTGCCCCAAGGGGTACCCCAATTTTGTGAAGGAGGGAGAACGCAAGCAAAGTTGACCACCACACACACGCGCGCGCGCGCGCCGCCGCCGCCGTCCGTCCGGCTCGGCCCGGCCCAGCCTGGGCCTTGGCTTTGGTCTTGTGGTGTATTATTATTTTTTAATTAAAAATTATTTAATTAATTTTGAAAATTGAATGCTTGCGTTTGATCTCTTATTGTTGCGTTAATTACGTAACTGCCCTCCACCGAATCTGCCTAATGATCTGTTTCAGTCCTTCCTTTTTTTGCCCGGTCAAATCCCTGACTCAAGGTGCCACGTAACTGCTATTGCCCGGTCATTATTCAGAGTCAAAAACCCTAGCGCAAGTTCAGGAAGTCAAAGGCGCACGTTTTGAGTGGGCAGCGGTTTTGGAGCACACGTTTCCAGAAGTTCAGGGTTGGATCGGTCAACAGGAGCTCTGTGATGGATCCACCAATTTCTCTGATCCAGTTACGAAATTCCTCTATAAATAGAGGACTCTCCTCACTTGAAAACTTGCACCAAAAGCACTCCGATTCTGAGGCTTTTCTCTCTTCTTCCCCCCGTTCTTACTTCTACTTCTTCTCTTTTCTTGAGTGGCCTTCGTGCCATATTACGAGTGGTAGTCGTCAGACTGCCATATTGAGGGTGTAATTCGAACGGTTTTCTGCAGTGCAGTAGAACTCCGTACAGTGATCTGGGCTGTTTTATCCTGGGGACTTCGTGGTTGATAGTCTGCCTTGCACCTTTGGACAGTGCCTCGAAACGTCTTAAAGAGAGCGACTTAGTCCGCGACTCATCCCAGTAATCTTATCGGTGGCACAAATTGTTTTTTCAAATTTTTTCGAAATCCAAAACAACAATTTTAAGACGTTTTTCGAACTGCCATGTCTACCGACGAAATTACTGGGTCAGGTTCTTCTGTTTCTGACTACAACAAACCGTTTCGGTTTCAAGGAAGTCACTTCAAACGTTGGCAACAAAAGATGTTATTTTTTCTAACCACGAAAAACCTTGCCAACGTTCTGAAGGATGACATTCCTGTTGTTCCAGAAAATGCTGAACAAACAGAAAAGGATAAGAAAGCTGCTGAATTAACCCAATGGGAACATAATGATTACTTATGTAAGAATTATATTCTAAATGGACTTGCTGATGATCTGTATGATTACTACAGTTCAGACAGCAATACTGCTAGACAGGTTTGGGAAGCTCTGAAGAAGAAATCTGATACTGAGGAAGCTGGAGCCAAAAAGTATGCTGTTAGCCGCTACCTCAAATATCAGATGACAGATGACAGATCCGTGGAAGCTCAGTCTCATGAAATCCAGAAAATTGCTCACGAAATCATTTCTGAAGGTATGTCCCTTAATGAACAGTTTCAAATTGCTGTTATTATTGACAAACTGCCCCCTGCTTGGAAAGATTTTAAAAATTCTCTCAGGCATAAAACAAAAGAATTCTCTTTAGAAAGTCTGATAACTCGCCTTAGAATTGAGGAAGAATCCCGTAAGCAAGACCAGAAAGATGAAGTTCTTCTTGTGGCAAACAACAAGAAAAAGAAATTCATCGGAGCAGTTCTGAAGCCAAACAGCAAACAGCTAAAGATTCAGAATCGCCCTTCAAAGAACAGCAACAAGAATGGGAACCCTCCAAAGGCCCCAATTGCAAAGCAGCAACCACCTCCAAGAAATGGCCCTACTCCTTTTCTCTGTTTTCACTGTGGAAAAGAGGGTCATATTGCACGCAAGTGTAGGAACAAGCCAGGCCCTGCTAATCAGGCTAACTTGACAGAAGAGCAATTCATTGCTATGATTACTGAGATCAACCTTGTTGGTGGATCAGATGGATGGTGGATAGACACTGGTGCCTCCCGCCATGTCTGTTATGATCGTGCTATGTTTAAAACATACACTGCTGCTGAAGATAAGAAAGTGTTGTTGGGAGATTCCCACACCACTAATGTTGCTGGTATTGGAGATGTGGAACTAACATTCACATCAGGAAAGACCTTAATTCTGAAAGATGTCATGCACACTCCAGAAATAAGGAAGAATCTGGTTTCTGGGTTTCTTCTCAATAAGGCAGGGTTTACTCAGACTATAGGGGCAGATTTGTATACTATTTCTAAAAATAGTATTTTTATTGGGAAGGGGTACGCTACTTATGGCATGTTTAAGTTAAATGTTGAAATCAATAAAATGTTTCCTTCTGCTTACATGTTGTGTGATTTTAATATTTGGCATGCTAGACTTTGTCATATGAACAAACGAGTAATTTCGAATTTAAGTAACTTAGGCTTAATTCCAAAGTTATCCCTAAAGGATTTTGAAAAATGTGATTTTTGCAGTCAAGCTAAAATAACTAAAAGTTCACATAAATCAGTAGTTAGAGAATCTGAACCTTTAGACTTAATACATTCTGATATATGCGAACTTGATGGGACTTTAACCAGAAATGGAAAGCGCTATTTTATAACATTTATTGACGACTGTTCCGACTATACCTTTGTATATCTTATGAAAAATAAAAGTGAAGCGCTTGACATGTTTAAGATATTTGTAACTGAAATTGAAAATCAATTTAATAAGAAGATTAAGAGATTTCGTAGTGATAGAGGAACAGAGTATGATTCTAGTTTGTTTAATGAGTTTTATAAAACGCAAGGAATTATACATGAAACTACTGCTCCATATTCCCCTGAAATGAATGGTAAAGCTGAAAGAAAGAACAGAACTCTTACTGAACTTGTTGTTGCTATTATGCTTAATTCTGGTGCTGCATCTCACTGGTGGGGGAAAATTATTTTGACTGTTTGCTATGTTCTGAATAGAATCCCTAAATCTAAAAACAAAACATCTCCCTATGAGATAATGAAGAAAAGACAACCCAACTTGTCTTATCTTCGAACTTGGGGCTGTCTGGCTTATGTCAGAATCCCCGATCCCAAGCGAATTAAACTCGCTAGTAGAGCCTATGAATGTGTATTCATTGGGTATGCGGTAAACAGTAAAGCTTATAGGTTTTACAACCTAAATGCTAAAGTAATCATAGAATCAAATGATGTTGACTTCTATGAAAATAAATTTCCTTTCAAATCGAGAAATAGTGGGGGCGGCGAACCAAGTCAAGCTCCTGTGATAAGAAGCTCTGAAAGCAACAAACAAGACGAAACAGAAACTCGAATGAGCAAGAGAGTGAGAGTTGCTAAAGATTATGGACCTGAATATATGGCTTATAACTTGGAAGAGGATCCTGCAAATCTCAAGGAAGCATTGTCATCTTTGGATGCAGATTTATGGCAAGAAGCTATCAACGATGAAATGGATTCCCTAGAGTCTAACAAGACCTGGCACTTAGTGGACTTGCCTCCTGGTTGCAAACCTATAGGTTGTAAATGGATTTTGAAAAAGAAACTAAAACCCGATGGATCAATTGATAAATACAAAGCACGCCTTGTAGCCAAAGGTTTTAGACAAAGAGAAAATATAGATTTCTTCGACACTTTTTCGCCTGTCACTAGAATAACATCCATTAGGGTGCTCATATCACTTGCGGCTATTCATAACCTGGTGATACACCAGATGGATGTAAAAACAGCTTTTTTAAATGGTGACCTAGAAGAAGAAATCTATATGGAACAACCAGAAGGCTTTGTGATACATGGGCAAGAAAGCAAGGTCTGTAAGTTAGATAAATCTCTGTATGGTCTTAAACAAGCTCCTAAACAGTGGCATGAAAAATTTGATAACCTGATTTTGTCGAATGAGTTTAAAGTGAATGAAAGTGACAAATGTATTTATTACAAGTTTGAAAATGGCATTTGCACTATCATATGTCTTTACGTAGACGACTTACTCATATTTGGTTCAAACATTCATGCCGTCAACAATGTGAAATCACTGTTGAGTAACAACTTTGATATGAAAGACCTCGGAGAAGCGAGTGTAATCCTTGGAATAAAGATTACTAGGTCAGAGGAGGGAATTTCTTTGGATCAATCTCACTATATTGAAAAGATCCTAAAGCGACTGTAAACCTGCTTGCACACCATATGATCCAAGTGTGAAACTTTTCAAGAACACTGGTGAAAGTGTTAGACAAACTGAATATGCGAGCATCATTGGCAGCCTCAGGTATGCCACTGATTGTACTAGACCCGACATTGCCTATGTCGTGGGATTATTGTGCAGGTTTACTAGTAGACCTAGTATGGAGCATTGGCACGCTATTGAAAGAGTCATGAGATACCTTAAAAGGACCATGAGTCTCGGATTACACTATCGAAGATTTCCTGCTGTTCTTGAAGGATACAGTGACGCTGATTGGAACACCTTATCGGATGATTCCAAAGCAACCAGTGGCTATATTTTCTGTATAGCCGGTGGTGCAGTATCTTGGAAATCGAAGAAACAGACGATATTGGCTCAGTCCACTATGGAGTCTGAAATGATAGCACTAGCTACTGCTAGTGAAGAAGCAAGCTGGTTGAGATGCTTGCTAGCTGAGGTCCCGTTATGGGAAAGACCTTTACCAGCTGTGTTGATCCACTGCGATAGTATCGCGGCTATTGCTAAAATTGAGAACCGTTATTACAACGGTAAGAGACGACAAATACGTCGTAAGCACAGCACAATTAGAGAATTACTTTCTAAAGGAGCTGTATTAGTGGATCATGTACGCACTGATGATAATTTAGCAGATCCTTTGACGAAAGGATTAGCTAGAGAGAAAGTCCTAAATACATCCAAAAGGATGGGACTATTGCCTATAGATCAATGAATCACTTATGATGGTAACCCGACCTAAAAGACTGGAGATCCCAAGAATTAGGTTCAATGGGTAATAACAAGTCATAGTGATATGAGATGAACATGCTATTTATTTATAAGAAAAGCATGATTCCTGAAGCGATGTAAGGATGAGATAATAGAAACTCTTAATGAGATCTATACTCTATGTGGAGTGGAGTACCTAGCTACAGGAGTACTCTTGATAGACTCACCTATGTGAATGTGGAAGTGGGGGCCGCTTCCTATGGAATTTCGAGGCAGAATTCCTAGAGCGTTCACTATACTGGGATATACGTGCATGGCCTTAAAAGCACGGGCTTTTGAGAATACACCCTATGAAAAGGTTGTGTGTGGGTTTGATGTTAGAGATAGAGTTCAAGACTACGAGTCACTCTTGTTGAATCTGAATCTTACTTACTATGCAAAGGTTCAAGTCAAGCGACACCTTTGTTTATGCACAATCTTATAGAAGCGTTTGACGCTACTTCTGAAACCTCTCTTTTTTAAATTCAAGTGGGGGATTGTTGGAAATGATGAATAATTATTGATGAAATTGTTGGTATTAATGGTGACATTAATGAACTAGTGTGGTTGTGAATTGAAAAAAATGAGAAGTCCCACATAGGAGGGATACCACACTTTGGAAGGGTATATAAGGTGGAGGTATGTACCTTGGGGTGTGCCCCAAGGGGTACCCCAATTTTGTGAAGGAGGGAGAACGCAAGCAAAGTTGACCACCACACACGCGCGCGCGCGCCGCCGCCGCCGTCCGTCCGGCTCGGCTCGGCCTGGGCTTTGGCTTTGGCTTTGGCTTTGGCTTTGGTCTTGGTCTTGGTCTTGTGGTGTATTATTATTTTTTAATTAAAAATTATTTAATTAATTTTGAAAATTGAATGCTTGCGTTTGATCTCTTATTGTTGCGTTAATTACGTAACTGCCCTCCACCGAATCTGCCTAATGATCTGTTTCAGTCCTTCCTTTTTTTGCCCGGTCAAATCCCTGACTCAAGGTGCCACGTAACTGCTATTGCCCGGTCATTATTCAGAGTCAAAAACCCTAGCGCAAGTTCAGGAAGTCAAAGGCGCACGTTTTGAGTGGGCAGCGGTTTTGGAGCACACGTTTCCAGAAGTTCAGGGTTGGATCGGTCAACAGGAGCTCTGTGATGGATCCACCAATTTCTCTGATCCAGTTACGAAATTCCTCTATAAATAGAGGACTCTCCTCACTTGAAAACTTGCACCAAAAGCACTCCGATTCTGAGGCTTTTCTCTCTTCTTCCCCCCGTTCTTACTTCTACTTCTTCTCTTTTCTTGAGTGGCCTTCGTGCCATATTACGAGTGGTAGTCGTCAGACTGCCATATTGAGGGTGTAATTCGAACGGTTTTCTGCAGTGCAGTAGAACTCCGTACAGTGATCTGGGCTGTTTTATCCTGGGGACTTCGTGGTTGATAGTCTGCCTTGCACCTTTGGGCAGTGCCTCGAAACGTCTTAAAGAGAGCGACCTAGTCCGCGACTCATCCCAGTAATCTTATCGGTGGCATAAATTGTTTTTTCAAATTTTTTCGAAATCCAAAACAACAATTTTAAGACGTTTTTTCGAACTGCCATGTCTACCGACGAAATTACTGGGTCAGGTTCTTCTGTTTCTGACTACAACAAACCGTTTCGGTTTGAAGGAAGTCACTTCAAACGATGGCAACAAAAGATGTTATTTTTTCTAACCACGAAAAACCTTGCCAACGTTCTGAAGGATGACATTCCTGTTGTTCCAGAAAATGCTGAACAAACAGAAAAGGATAAGAAAGCTGCTGAATTAACCCAATGGGAACATAATGATTACTTATGTAAGAATTATATTCTAAATGGACTTGCTGATGATCTGTATGATTACTACAGTTCAGACAGCAATACTGCTAGACAGGTTTGGGAAGCTCTGAAGAAGAAATATGATACTGAGGAAGCTGGAGCCAAAAAGTATGCTGTTAGCCGCTACCTCAAATATCAGATGACAGATGACAGATCCGTGGAAGCTCAGTCTCATGAAATCCAGAAAATTGTTCACGAAACCATTTCTGAAGGTATGTCCCTTAATGAACAGTTTCAAATTGCTGTTATTATTGACAAACTGCCCCCTGCTTGGAAAGATTTTAAAAATTCTCTCAGGCATAAAACAAAAGAATTCTCTTTAGAAAGTCTGATAACTCGCCTTAGAATTGAGGAAGAATCCCGTAAGCAAGACCAGAAAGATGAAGTTCTTCTTGTGGCAAACAACAAGAAAAAGAAATTCATCGGAGCAGTTCTGAAGCCAAACAGCAAACAGCTAAAGATTCAGAATCGCCCTTCAAAGAACAGCAACAAGAATGGGAACCCTCCAAAGGCCCCAATTGCAAAGCAGCAACCACCTCCAAGAAATGGCCCTACTCCTTTTCTCTGTTTTCACTGTGGAAAAGAGGGTCATATTGCACGCAAGTGTAGGAACAAGCCAGGCCCTGCTAATCAGGCTAACTTGACAGAAGAGCAATTCATTGCTATGATTACTGAGATCAACCTTGTTGGTGGATCAGATGGATGGTGGATAGACACTGGTGCCTCCCGCCATGTCTGTTATGATCGTGCTATGTTTAAAACATACACTGCTGCTGAAGATAAGAAAGTGTTGTTGGGAGATTCCCACACCACTAATGTTGCTGGTATTGGAGATGTGGAACTAACATTCACATCAGGAAAGACCTTAATTCTGAAAGATGTCATGCACACTCCAGAAATAAGGAAGAATCTGGTTTCTGGGTTTCTTCTCAATAAGGCAGGGTTTACTCAGACTATAGGGGCAGATTTGTATACTATTTCTAAAAATAGTATTTTTATTGGGAAGGGGTACGCTACTTATGGCATGTTTAAGTTAAATGTTGAAATCAATAAAATGTTTCCTTCTGCTTACATGTTGTGTGATTTTAATATTTGGCATGCTAGACTTTGTCATATGAACAAACGAGTAATTTCGAATTTAAGTAACTTAGGCTTAATTCCAAAGTTATCCCTAAAGGATTTTGAAAAATGTGATTTTTGCAGTCAAGCTAAAATAACTAAAAGTTCACATAAATCAGTAGTTAGAGAATCTGAACCTTTAGACTTAATACATTCTGATATATGCGAACTTGATGGGACTTTAACCAGAAATGGAAAGCGCTATTTTATAACATTTATTGACGACTGTTCCGACTATACCTTTGTATATCTTATGAAAAATAAAAGTGAAGCGCTTGACATGTTTAAGATATTTGTAACTGAAATTGAAAATCAATTTAATAAGAAGATTAAGAGATTTCGTAGTGATAGAGGAACAGAGTATGATTCTAGTTTGTTTAATGAGTTTTATAAAACGCAAGGAATTATACATGAAACTACTGCTCCATATTCCCCTGAAATGAATGGTAAAGCTGAAAGAAAGAACAGAACTCTTACTGAACTTGTTGTTGCTATTATGCTTAATTCTGGTGCTGCATCTCACTGGTGGGGGAAAATTATTTTGACTGTTTGCTATGTTCTGAATAGAATCCCTAAATCTAAAAACAAAACATCTCCCTATGAGATAATGAAGAAAAGACAACCCAACTTGTCTTATCTTCGAACTTGGGGCTGTCTGGCTTATGTCAGAATCCCCGATCCCAAGCGAATTAAACTCGCTAGTAGAGCCTATGAATGTGTATTCATTGGGTATGCGGTAAACAGTAAAGCTTATAGGTTTTACAACCTAAATGCTAAAGTAATCATAGAATCAAATGATGTTGACTTCTATGAAAATAAATTTCCTTTCAAATCGAGAAATAGTGGGGGCGGCGAACCAAGTCAAGCTCCTGTGATAAGAAGCTCTGAAAGCAACAAACAAGACGAAACAGAAACTCGAATGAGCAAGAGAGTGAGAGTTGCTAAAGATTATGGACCTGAATATATGGCTTATAACTTGGAAGAGGATCCTGCAAATCTCAAGGAAGCATTGTCATCTTTGGATGCAGATTTATGGCAAGAAGCTATCAACGATGAAATGGATTCCCTAGAGTCTAACAAGACCTGGCACTTAGTGGACTTGCCTCCTGGTTGCAAACCTATAGGTTGTAAATGGATTTTGAAAAAGAAACTAAAACCCGATGGATCAATTGATAAATACAAAGCACGCCTTGTAGCCAAAGGTTTTAGACAAAGAGAAAATATAGATTTCTTCGACACTTTTTCGCCTGTCACTAGAATAACATCCATTAGGGTGCTCATATCACTTGCGGCTATTCATAACCTGGTGATACACCAGATGGATGTAAAAACAGCTTTTTTAAATGGTGACCTAGAAGAAGAAATCTATATGGAACAACTAGAAGGTTTTGTGATACATGGGCAAGAAAGCAAGGTCTGTAAGTTAGATAAATCTCTGTATGGTCTTAAACAAACTCCTAAACAGTGGCATGAAAAATTTGATAACCTGATTTTGTCGAATGAGTTTAAAGTGAATGAAAGTGACAAATGTATTTATTACAAGTTTGAAAATGGCATTTGCACTATCATATGTCTTTACGTAGACGACTTACTCATATTTGGTTCAAACATTCATGCCGTCAACAATGTGAAATCACTGTTGAGTAACAACTTTGATATGAAAGACCTCGGAGAAGCGAGTGTAATCCTTGGAATAAAGATTACTAGGTCAGAGGAGGGAATTTCTTTGGATCAATCTCACTATATTGAAAAGATCCTAAAGCGACTGTAAACCTGCTTGCACACCATATGATCCAAGTGTGAAACTTTTCAAGAACACTGGTGAAAGTGTTAGACAAACTGAATATGCGAGCATCATTGGCAGCCTCAGGTATGCCACTGATTGTACTAGACCCGACATTGCCTATGTCGTGGGATTATTGTGCAGGTTTACTAGTAGACCTAGTATGGAGCATTGGCACGCTATTGAAAGAGTCATGAGATACCTTAAAAGGACCATGAGTCTCGGATTACACTATCGAAGATTTTCTGCTGTTCTTGAAGGATACAGTGACGCTGATTGGAACACCTTATCGGATGATTCCAAAGCAACCAGTGGCTATATTTTCTGTATAGCCGGTGGTGCAGTATCTTGGAAATCGAAGAAACAGACGATATTGGCTCAGTCCACTATGGAGTCTGAAATGATAGCACTAGCTACTGCTAGTGAAGAAGCAAGCTGGTTGAGATGCTTGCTAGCTGAGGTCCCGTTATGGGAAAGACCTTTACCAGCTGTGTTGATCCACTGCGATAGTACCGCGACTATTGCTAAAATTGAGAACCGTTATTACAACGGTAAGAGACGACAAATACGTCGTAAGCACAACACAATTAGAGAATTACTTTCTAAAGGAGTTGTATTAGTGGATCATGTACGCACTGATGATAATTTAGCAGATCCTTTGACGAAAGGATTAGCTAGAGAGAAAGTCCTAAATACATCCAGAAGGATGGGACTATTGCCTATAGATCAATGAATCACTTATGATGGTAACCCGACCTAAAAGACTGGAGATCCCAAGAATTAGGTTCAATGGGTAATAACAAGTCATAGTGATATGAGATGAACATGCTATTTATTTATAAGAGAAGCATGATTCCTGAAGCGATGTAAGGATGAGATAATAGAAACTCTTAATGAGATCTATACTCTATGTGGAGTGGAGTACCTAGCTACAGAAGTACTCTTGATAGACTCACCTATGTGAATGTGGAAGTGGGGGCCGCTTCCTATGGAATTTCGAGGCAGAATTCCTAGAGCGTTCACTATACTGGGATATACGTGCATGGCCTTAAAAGCACGGGCTTTTGAGAATACACCCTATGAAAAGGTTGTGTGTGGGTTTGATGTCAGAGATAGAGTTCAAGACTACGAGTCACTCTTGTTGAATCTGAATCTTACTTGCTATGCAAAGGTTCAAGTCAAGCGACACCTTTGTTTATGCACAATCTTATAGAAGCGTTTGACGCTACTTCTGAAACCTCTCTTTTTTAAATTCAAGTGGGGGATTGTTGGAAATGATGAATAATTATTGAAGGAATTGTTGGTATTAATGGTGACATTAATGAACTAGTGTGGGTGTGAATTGAAAAAATGAGAAGTTCCACATAGGAGGGATACCACACTTTGGAAGGGTATATAAGGTGGAGGTATGTACCTTGGGGTGTGCCCCAAGGGGTACCCCAATTTTGTGAAGGAGGGAGAACGCAAGCAAAGTTGACCACCACACACGCGCGCGCGCGCGCGCCGCCGCCGCCGTCCGTCCGGCTCGGCTCGGCCCGGCCTGGGCCTGGGCCTTGGCTTTGGCTTTGGCTTTGGTCTTGGTCTTGGTCTTGTGGTGTATTATTATTTTTTAATTAAAAATTATTTAATTAATTTTGAAAATTGAATGCTTGCGTTTGATCTCTTATTGTTGCGTTAATTACGTAACTGCCCTCCACCGAATCTGCCTAATGATCTGTTTCAGTCCTTCCTTTTTTTGCCCGGTCAAATCCCTGACTCAAGGTGCCACGTAACTGCTATTGCCCGGTCATTATTCAGAGTCAAAAACCCTAGCGCAAGTTCAGGAAGTCAAAGGCGCACGTTTTGAGTGGGCAGCGGTTTTGGAGCACACGTTTCCAGAAGTTCAGGGTTGGATCGGTCAACAGGAGCTCTGTGATAGATCCACCAATTTCTCTGATCCAGTTACGAAATTCCTCTATAAATAGAGGACTCTCCTCACTTGAAAACTTGCACCAAAAGCACTCCGATTCTGAGGCTTTTCTCTCTTCTTCCCCCCGTTCTTACTTCTTCTCTTTTCTTGAGTGGCCTTCGTGCCATATTACGAGTGGTAGTCGTCAGACTGCCATATTGAGGGTGTAATTCGAACGGTTTTCTGCAGTGCAGTAGAACTCCGTACAGTGATCTGGGCTGTTTTATCCTGGGGACTTCGTGGTTGTTTTATCCTGGGGACTTCGTGGTTGATAGTCTGCCTTGCACCTTTGGGCAGTGCCTCGAAACGTCTTAAAGAGAGCGACCTAGTCCGCGACTCAGTAATCTTATCGTTGGCACAAATTGTTTTTTCAAATTTTTTCGAAATCCAAAACAACAGTTTCTCCAGATAATTTAGAATACAAATTGAAAATGATTGGTTAATTACTGCATTGCAGTGAAGACGATGATTTTTAACTGGATATGATTGTTATAGTCCTTCTGTTTTGATTTTAGCTCATCGTGGTTGAATGTTTGATATGCAGGTTTATTCTGAAGGGACACACTTTGTAATTCCATGGTTTGAGAGGCCTGTCATCTACGATGTCCGTGCGCGTTCCCATCCTGTTGAGACGACATCAGGGAGTCGTGATCTCCAGATGGTAAGTAGTAAATAATAAATCTAGTTTTACTTTGAATCTTGCACTTGCATCTTGTCAAATCATCAAGCTTCCTGTGATTGCTTTTAGAATAGTTTATACAAAGTTTTCCCTAATTACCTCTTTGGTTATTCGATGCTTTATTTGTATCTTCTAATTTATTTGGATGCCACAATGTTGGATGTTTTAATTAATATACTTTCTAGGTAGAAAGGATGTTTAGTTTCATGAAACCAATTTCCTGCACTACATGTGCAATATTGTTCTTTTCTTTAACTTGTGTATCCATGCTTTACAGGTGGACATTGGGCTTCGAGTCCTTTTTCGTCCTTTGCCCAACCAGTTACCTACAGTTTATCGGACCCTTGGAGAGAATTATGATGAAAGGATTTTACCTTCGATCATACATGAAACTTTGAAAGCTGTGGTCGCCCAGTACAATGCTATCCAGCTTATTACACAACGAGAGGTAAGGGGAAAAGCTTGTCTGCATGATGCCTGAAAGATCAAGTTATTACTTGACAAAGTTGCTAGTTGCTGAGTTGTCTATTTTCTTTTGCGTGTCATGCTGTTAAATTATTTTTGTTTTGATACTTGTTAGTAGCTCAATGGATACACACATGCTTTGTCCTTGTAAATATTATACTAAAATTCTTGTCATTACTCACTAGCACAATGTGTTTTATGAAATTAAAATCAAATCTTAAGAGTTATGTGCTAGGTAGTTAATCCCAGCGTTTCCCGGCGAGATCCCGCTGTCCCGGTGCGGTACAGTGCCTAACCGCAACAGCGTGTCCGCGACAGCGTGAAACAAGATCCCGACGAGATCTGGACGAGATCCCGCTATCCTTAATCCCAATGTTTTCCAGCGAGATCCCACTATTATTTCTTCCTTCTTTGTTTTATTGTTTCTACTTTCACCTAAGAAGAAGAAGTAGAATATGCTATTGAAGATGATGCTTATCTTTGATTGCTATGCTAGAACATGCATTTGAGTTTTAATATTTAGTTATTTTATTACTGTGTTAAAGACTTCAATATGCATCATCTTTATTTCCATGACTTTTGTTGGTATTTCGATGTATGTTTTGAGGTAAGACTTGTAGATTCTTATTACTAATTATGAATGTTTTAGAATTTGAGTCATTTGTTAATTTTGCATTAAATATAGGTTTATATAATATTATTAGTGTAATTTGTTCAAAAAAATAGCAATTATCCCGCCTATCCCCAGAACGCGCTATCCCGCTATCCCACTTTTGGGGTTGGCCGCGACGCACCGCTATCTGGGATTAACTACCTAGGTTATGTGTTGTTTTGAACTCATGTGAACTGGGGAAGTATTATTGCTTTGTTTGTTTTACTTATGTCACTGTTAATTTCCACTCTTAACAAAGAAGTATATCTTTTAATGGAGGTATTCTTTGTAGGCTGTTAGTCGTGAAATCCGGAAGATTCTGACCGAGAGGGCAGCCAACTTCAATATTGCACTTGATGATGTGTCCATTACTAAGCTGACCTTTGGAAAGGAGTTCGCTGATGCAATTGAAGCTAAACTGGTGGCTGCACAAGAAGCTGAGAGGGCTAAATTTGTTGTTGAAAAGGCTGAGCAAGACAAGAGAAGTGCTGTAATTAGAGCACAGGTAAGAAGAAACTGTCATCTTTGGTAACGACTAACTAAGTGTTCACAAATATGCTTGTTAAGTTTAATGTATGAAATGAATAGATGAGATAGAATTAGGAATAACGAAATTAGAGAGTTGGGGTAGCACCTATCAAAGAAAAGAAAAGATGGTGGAAACTCAACTTAGGTTGTTTGGGCATGTGAAGAGAAGACCTGAAAGTTTGTAATAAAGAGAGTAGATCAATTGAAGGGTAGTCAAATCGTTAGAGGCAGTAAAAGATCTAGAAAAACTGAGAAATTATATAGGAGACCTAGAGATTAACGGGTTTGATGGAGATATGATATATGACAGAACATTATGGTGTTGTTTAATCCTTGAAGCCGACCCTAATTAGTGGGATAAGAATTGTTTGTTGTTGTTGCAAGTTTAATGTTGAATTAAGTAGTATATATATTGGTAGTTGGCAGTTTGCTATTTGCAGTTTTACACCTCAGACCACTATTGATCTACATTGCATGTTGGCCTTTTCTGCTTCGTAAATATTTAGTTCTTCCTAACCTTGCTTACAAATCAACAGGGTGAGGCTAAAAGTGCTCAACTGATTGGACAAGCCATTGCCAACAATCCAGCTTTCATCACACTGAGGAAGATAGAAGCCGCGAGAGAGATTGCTCATACTATATCAAATGCAAGAAACACGATTTACTTGAATTCAGATGATCTTTTGTTAAATCTTCAAGCGATGAATCTGGAGTCTGGCAGGAAGTGAGCTGGTTAATTTGTATATCATCTATTATCTATTATTAAAACAGCCTCCGCGGCCACGTCATGCTATTTTCTCCATGTATGTAAGAATTTGCCACTTCAGCTGAAAAGCTGATGTGTACACTCCCATCGACTTCCCTATTCACTTTCTAAAAATAGTTTTTGCCTTTGACTAATCTGAATCAATAACAATCAATACAATAAATTACCAATTCATGTGTCATAAGTTACCAATTTCAATACAATAAATATCAATTATTTGTCCTCAATTATTATTGATAACGGTTATTCCTCCATATCTATTATCAATATCAATAACAATCAATACAATAAATTACCAATTCATATGCCATAAGTTACCAATTTCAATACAATAAATATGAATTATTTGTCTTTCATTGATAACGGTATTTTCAAATTCCTATTCACTTTCTAGGTTTTTCCCTCCCTCCTGACCAGTTCGAATCTGCCACAAAATCCAGTATCTATTATCAATATCAATTAATACAATAAATTACCAAGTCATGTGTCATAAGTTACCAATTTCAATACAATAAATATCAATTATTTGTCCCCCATTATTATTGATAACGTTATTCTTCCATAAATATTTTCAAATTGAATATTGGATAGTATCCTTACTGGAAAAAAATAATTTAATGACATTTATAATATCTACGAAATCTATCACATGTCACTTATTAGATAACTAAAATTAATATTTAAATCAAACAGAGAGATATAATTTTGAATTAGGTCAACAATTTGTTTTTCTATTTTTTCTTATTATATCATTACTCATGTGGACTTAGAGAAAAAATTATATATTTTCTGAAATATCGATATTGTTATGTATATTTTTAACTTTTTTTCAAGTAGTAAATTGTTTTTTTGTACAACCCAACACATTTTTTCTAAGGATAAAATCATGAAATCTTACTATTTTGATAAAATAATACAGTAGAAATCGTGAAATCTGGTGTAAACCAAATTAAATAAGTAAATTTTGATACACACTATTTTAATAAATGTTACTAATAAAGTTGATAAAATGTTCAAACACTTTTAAATATTTATTTAGACATTAAAAATAGTCAATATACAACTTTTGTATTTTTTTTATTTATTGTGTCGTCACATATATTTACCAAAACAAATAAGAATTAGTCAATTTAATAAAAAAAAATTGTGTTTTGTTTCTCTTATTAGTTATCAATGCATATATTTACCATGAGCAAAAATATAAGATATTGTTCTTTTATTTTTTTTAGCAGCAAAAATACTCATTTAATTACAAACTATACAATATCGTTTATCGCATTTTTTTATAATTTTAAAAATTTACAAGATTAATATTAAATATATATATCACCTTATAAAAAAATTAAATTTAACCCGCGCAAAGCGCGGGTCATATTTTAGTTCTCTTTAATTTTCAAGGATCAATTTCAAAATTTAATATTTCGTGAAAAGTCTCTTGAATTATGATATAGTTGACATGGATAGACAATTGAATGATAGCCTTTATATAGTTTTGGAAGAGGGAACATTTGAAAATGAGACACAAACAAATTCTTCACGTTACATAAAATAAAATACTTAAATAAGTTGGATTGTCGAAATTTATATTTTGCGCACCAATGAGTTAAACAGTGAATTAATTCTAGTATAAAAAGGTTTGTTTATCTATATATATTCGATACATCTTCGTTTGCAGTGTTTTTACCCTATGATCTTGAGTTAGTACGATTATAAGCTCCAATTTAAACACTTGCATAAATATCCGTCACAAGATAAACAAACAAATACTTTCAAATGTTTCAAATTAAAATAAAATTAAGTATTGATCTTAGTTCTCTTGCCACTTTAAACAAAATTCATGAATGAAAAAAGAATTTGATTAAACGGAGAAATGGAAAATCAATTATTTGAAGTAATAAACCGAAAAAAATCCTTCACGCTACGTAAAATGAAATTCCCTAAAAAGAAGTAAAATGAGTAGTTTGTATAAAATGTGAAGGTAGGAATATAAATGTGGGGTATAATTTTATCGAAAGGAAAAAGTTTAATAAAACTGACTATTTGCACCCCAACTATTTTGGATGGACTGTCCATAATCATATCGATTAAACTCAAGTTTTTTTTTTCTTTAGTTGTATTTAATTAATTTTCTGTAAAAAAAGTCTTATTTAATTATAACTTTATTATTATTATTTATTTTTTTCTTACATAAATCACATGAAAATAAAATCTTGACAAAGAATGAACACTCACAATCAGTTATTTTTGCATTTCGGCATGCAAACAACTTTTACATTGATAGTGAATCATAATCATCTAATATTTAAAAATATTTGACTTATATCACTTTTACAATAATGAATATGAGTGATTGTAATGTGTTGATAATATAAAACATTTTATACTATCAATTCATGTAAATTAAACTCTAAAAATAACATGTATATATTGACGTGGTATTTTTCAATGAAGTCGTAAGAGTACGAATAAGAAAACAAAAATATTTTGGTAGACACCCCTTTGGGTGTATACACCTATATTATATTTTGATCAAGGAATATAATTTTGTAGAGGAATTCAAATCCTTTAAGTAAATTACAATGTTTAGATAATAACTTTAAAAAACTTTTAGAATAAAGGGATTTCATGAGATATTTTATCAAAGTTAAATTTTGATAATTTCAAATACTACCTAAAATTTAATAATTTCATACTTTATAGTATATAAATTATTAAATGATCCCTATAATTTATGCATGCTTACAATTTTTGAAATGATAATGCCAATCACAAGGAGAAGGGGTTTGAATTGTGATTCCTTTTTAAAAAAAAAAATTAATTTCTGCTTTTAAATTTAGTTAACTCAACATCAATCTTGGTTCTAAACACAACAGAAGCATAACATTATTGGTTAGTGAAATCAAAAGAAATTTTCTACGTGATATATGCTTAGTGAGTAAGAAATAAATAGAGATAATGGAAAAATGATGACACAGAAATATATCCTGGTTCACTCAAAGTGGACTACGTTCAGTCATAACAATTTGTGAGCTTTTTCACTAAAGTGTTCAAACATGAATGTTCATGTTTTTCACACAAACTTTCGAGATCAATCTTGATTAGTTACAAAATTTCACCTCCCGACCTTAAAAGGATTTCCAACAGTTACCTTTTAGTCCATAAAGGGTTTTTTACAAGTCAACTTTTAATCATAAAAAGATTTTTACAATATACTCAAACTATCTTTAGCAATATAGTCTTGAGCTTCAAATGAATTGATAAATATAATTTATAACCTTGTTATTGAACCAACCCAAGGACATAAATTTTGGGAGTCTACTGAGTGTGAAAAACCTGTACCACCACCAACAAAGAAGCGTTGAGGGAGGCCAAAAAGGCAATGAAGGAAGGATGTCAACGAGGCTTCATATCCTGAAATAACTTGTGCAAGCTGTGGCATCCAAAGACATAACAATAAAGGATGCAGTAATCAAGGAGTTCCTAACCCGAACAACAATCTCAAGTATGTTAATTCAAACTTATTTAATTGTGCTAATTCTAAAATTGTTTTAATCGTTTTTTATAATTCTATTTTAATTATGTCTTATTATTATGTTATATAATTAGGTTTATAATTCTAATTTTGCAGGGATCAATTGCATCAATAGCTTATGTATTTGGACAGCGAACAAGTAATGATATTGCACCGTCAAGTTTTGGGACCATTGAGCAGGGACAGAGAAGTTTTGGAATTTCTCTTCTTCAACATCATTGAGCAGTTTAATAAGATTTTAACAATTAATTGCTACGGTTTTTTGTATTATTCTATGATTAAACAATTTAACAACTTAGTTTATAGATTTTGACTTTTCTTGTTAACCTTTGTTGTGTGTTTGTGTTGATTTTTCTCAAAGTACAGATTTAAAGAACCACATGAGGTATGGTGTATAGTATTGATTCATATTTCTGCAATACTATTCAAATTACAATCACCAACTCTGAAGTTGCAGATCAATTTGAGGGGTGTCCTTCAAAGGCTCTGAAAAGCTTCTGAAAATGTTATCTTATTAGAATTTTAAATTAGGGCACTGCTTCACTGTCTGTTGTTCACAAATCATGTACTCTCTCTGGCTTTAATTATAAGAAGAAAAAAAAATGCCTAAATTTGTTGAACTTAAATATAAACAAATGTTCACTAATCTATCCACACTAACTATTATTATTCCAAAAATATCCTTAAATTAATTCATTAATGCTGTGAGAAGATAGCCATTATAATTAGGGGTAGGTTAGTAAATGTTTATTGCCTTTTTGCATGAAATCAAGAAAATTAAATGTATTTAACTACTATCCTTAATTAGTGTAAAAATATGTAGTTTTCCTTATAATTTAGTTCAGAGAGAGTATTTATACTTTACCTTCAGTATATATGTTTTATGAAGTCAAATGAGATTGCTAATGATCGATGCGTATATCTCGTATGCTTGCATCAATTTGCCAAGAAGCAAAACATTTATCTTTTTGGTCATCTTAATTGTATCTCATTTCAATATGTAGAATTGAAACTTGTTGGATTGGCTATAGACAAGTTCTTAGCATTGTTGTTTGGCTTGTCAGGTTCCATCCAAGCTGCAACAATCATTTCCAGAGAGGGATTTAGATAGCATACTATCTTTGCATTCAATTTCATCAATGCACAACTTGTATCCAAATATCTAAAGAGAACTTCACTTCAAATTTAAGTCTTGAAGGCCATTTTTATTGTTAACTAGGCCTTTGTGTAACAAAAATTAGCAAGCATAGGTTTTTCCCAGGATTAGAGACATCAAATAAATTAGATGTGTTGTAATATTTTTATCTTTCAAAATCTGAAAAAGATCAGAATTGTTGAATTGCATATTTTTTGAATCATGTTTCACCTTTTAACACAACCTTAAAATACTAACATGTGACATAGTTGCCAGATAGTTGAATCTTTTTTTATGATATTCTGATTTTGATCTAAAATCATGTATAGAAAATCGATTAGAAAGAATTAAGGTCCATTTAGGTGATCTATATGTATCTAGAAGAATTAGTTTGTTTGTTTAGTCTATAATTGTCGACTTCTAGAAGGGTTAGTATGATTGATTTATAATTGTCAACTAAGGGACACCTTCCTAGTGATTTATTATTCACCAATAAAAACTCAGCCTAAATATTTTATTGTGGTCTCTTGCCTTTAGTGTATTGTATGGATATGAGTGAGTAGGGTTAAGACGAAGAAACAGACCCACATTTTGTGTGGATGGTTTTAGTGTTATATCACCTTTAACCTTTAAGTGTTATCACCTATCTCCAACCCCCAATTCTCCCCTTTATAAGTGGAGGAAAATGAATCAAATAAGTAAATGGTTATTGAATTACACATGTTCTTTTTTTTTTTTTTACAGAAATTCCATATGTTCTCTGATTGTTTTATGAGATTAACTAGAAATTCCATATGTTCTTTGATTGTTTTATGAGATTAACTAATAACCTTACGTCTCACAATAATTATCATATTTGTAAAAAGAATGTGTCTCAAAGATAGTGACACTTTTAGTTTTCAATACATGGTTAACATTCTTTTTTTCAATTGTACTTTCTAACTAATATCAGATACATCACTTTCAATTTATTATTCTTGTACTTTATATTTATGATAATTGAAATAATATATTAATAATTAATAATTTATTAAAATAGCCCATTTATAATAATGGTATTTTTTTTACATAAAAGTAATGATATTCCACTAATAAAAAAACAAGATACTGTTACAAAGATAAAAAAAAAATTGAGTAAATTTAGCTAATATTTACGTTCTATAATTCAACCTTAAAACTTTTTCACACATGATAAAAAAACAAACAAGCTAATAATAGATTAAGAATCCATAGCTTTTACATGTATCATCATTCAAAATATTTTTTCAACTTCAAACTCAAATGTGGTCTATAATTTGCTCAAATTAGTAATAAACTTGGTAGTCTTTTTGATAAGTAAAAAAGATACTAATAACAGTGGTAAACTACATTTGATTCCGAGAATACCACACGAAAAAGAAAAATAAACAATGTCCACATTAAGGAGCGAACAATATTATGTCACGAGCGCTCTAACGATAAAATTATATATAAAATATGAAATAAAATTAAATAAGATAAGAAAATAAAAATGACTCAAATAAGTGATTCCAAGAAAAATAGTCTCAAACCATCTTTTCAAATGAAAAAGAACAAGAGGCTAGATTCTTTTTTTATAGAGGCGGCTAGGAGGATTAGCAAGTAAATATTTTGTGATTGTCAATTATAAGGATGATATTGAACCATTGATGGTGCGACAACTTGCCCGTTACATCAGGTAGCATTAAATCTTGATCAATTTTCGGTTGGAAGTGGTAGCATTATAGTCTTGGGCCATTTTGTTTGGCAGTGTGACAAAAAGTGCTACTATTGTTTCAAATCATTGTCAATTTTCAATAATTGTTGATTAGCCCATTTTTTTATATGTCCTCAGAGTCACAGCAATGATCAATCCACCATTTTTTAGTGAGTGAGAAACCACTCATCTAATACTAATTGATTAATAAAAAAAAAAAGCTATCTAGTAGTACTAGTTTTTTTTTTACTAAATCTAGTAGTACTGCCTAATTCTTTGCTTTCTGTTTAAAAAGTTTATGCAAGACATTATTTGTGTTTGAAAAAAATGCATATTTGCAGTTTTGAGCTAATCCTATAATAATATAAACTATTAAAATATCCATCGCATTGTTACTATACTTTTCTCTCAATCAATAGTTAAAAATAATGAATAAAAAAGATATTCTCTTATTTATATGTAGGATAGCGAAAAACTTCTAATTTATTATAATAAATAATAATTAAATTAAATTGAGATGAATAATAAGTGAAAAATATTTGAT
>JBBPBP010000002.1:46254515-46282560 GCA_037974735.1 Cicer chorassanicum | reverse complement strand
AATATCAACTAAAAATAATCAATAATATATATTTAAATTTTGTTAACAACTACTTTATTCTGATTTTGTGTGTTAAATTATTTCCTTAAAACAAATACAAATATGCAAAAATTGACTCATTTATGATTGTATTTATAAGGAACTTTGGTTTTACAAACATTCATTATTCAAAAATAAAATATAAGATAAAATTATTAAAAAATAATAATATATTCGATCTTAACTTTTTAAATATTTTTTTTATATTAGATAAAATTATTTTAAAAAAATAATATATTTCGATCTTAACTTTTTAAATATTATTTTTTATATATTTTATTTTAAAGAGCATACTCGATGAGAATTAAATTCAAATGAGTTGTCAATTTCCTATCACATGTTTTTTGGCTTTTTCTCCGGAGGTCCTGTTTCTGCTTCTCCACCATCTCTGCTCATTTGCTTGCATAGTTGCATATACCCTTCTCCGGGCCAGTTAGTCACTCTTGATTATAGTTGTCGCCTACACCAAAAAATACAAATTAGTTCGAAAATAGAAACTGTACTCCATGAGAAATATAAATTTATTAAAAGTGAGATGTATCCCGTAGAAAAAAAACAAAAAATTAAATTACTCCATCCTCTCCCCCTAAGAAAATATTAATAATTTAAATTTCTCCGTGGGAAAATAGTTACAAAAATAAATCAGAATATTTGTAAAGATAATTCTACAATCAGTTTTCTTTAGCGTATTTAAATCGTGACAAAATTAATGTGGTGCTCCACAATTAGGGTTGGCGCTTTGGGCAAGCCCACCAAAGCCTTTGCGTAAGGCTTCAAAAAATAATTATTTAATACTAAATGTTTTGATGAAAGTTTTTATGAGATTGTTCTTATTTTTGTCTTTTCTATCGTAAACATACAATATACATGCAAGTAGAAAATTATAGACTAAATAAGAGTTACGTATCATTCTCTTTAATTTTTGATGAAAAACTTTTCTCTTTTGTGTAAGTGAAAAATTATACCCCAATTAAGATACTTAAGTATTGATTAAATCGTTATTTCATCTATAAAAATTTGAAAGTATGTTAATTTATACTTCTAAAAAATGTTATTGATTAATAATTATAATTTCAATAATTTTTAATATTGATGTACATTGAACCACCTAAAAAGGTGGTCAAATATTCCTTTTTCTTTCTTCTTCCTCCTTGAGCGACAATTTTTTCTTTATATTTTCAATGGTAAAGTGCAGTAGTAACTTTTGTTTTCAAAACGATGAAACAAAACATCACCATCCCTGTTCACTAATATCAGCAAATCTAAAATACATAGTATTACCTAACACAATGATACTCAAAGCCCAAAACATAATGATACCAACAAATCCAAAATGCAATGTTGCCAACAAATACAACCTAAAAATCCAAAATCTAATGGCGCCAACAAAATAGAATCACCAACGATAATAACTAGACAATTCAAAACAAAATACAACAAAAAATAACAAAATCATAAGTAAATATTCAAATAGGTCGTCATTGCATAAATCTCAAAGTGGACATGAAATCGTGATTAGAAATTGTGAAAATAAAATACTCCATGGATAATAGTATAGTATTTTATATAAATTAAAATTTATATAAATGAATCAGAAAGAATGTTATTTTTACTATAAATTATATTTGTGGAGTATTGATGTCATAACACTATCATAATTAGAAAGTGAAAAATATTAACGAAAAGTGGTACATTTATAATATTAATTTAGATGATATAACTAAAATAAAATAATTAATATAAATTAAAAAATTGTAAGATAGATTATTTTAAAATAAATTTCTTTTACAAATTAGTAATGAAGTAGAAAGTCATAAGTGATTTTAGAAGAATTGGATTCACAAGAAAGTCATTAATTTCATTTATTCTTTTATTAAAATTAACAACTAATCGACTCATTTAATTATTTTACAAAAAATTAAAAATAAATAAAATAAAAGAAAAATAATGTTGACTATTTAAAAAAAAAATGTGACTTACTGTATAGTATTTCCAAAAGAAAAAGTTGACATAGAGAAAGGTTAAAAGTATGTCCAAGAAGTTTCAACCTTACCATTGAAACTTGTCCAAAAAAGCATCCTAGATCCCAATTTAAATATGTTTATCCTATAAGAAAGTTTAACAGTTTCCTCCTCAGTTTTTCCCGCACGTGTCTCCCTCAAACAAACATCACAATATCCCAAAATCCAAGTAAATAAACTACCTCACACGTGTCAACCAAAATCTGGCTACCCAATCTCTCAACCTCCAATCCCAATTCTCCCGCAAAACCTTGAAAATTCCTTCCTTAACCGGCTACACCCAGTTACCTCAAATTTTTTATTTTATTAAAAAAACATATCCTCCAATATAAATTACGACGAAGGGAATAACCTTACTCTTCAAAATAAAAACCTTCATTTCAGCTACCCTTCGTTTCTGCGGGTTATTCACGGTTCTACCCTTCTGGTTATGATAGCTTCCGGTCGGCGTCAACAACTAAGCCGAAGCTTCTTCAATGCTCTCGGCTTCCCTCGCCTCAGATATGTTCGCTACCGTCGTTTAAGATAGCCACACAAAAACCGAAATTTCATCTTTACCCCTGTATATAAAATAAATATTTCCTTCTTTTTTTCCCTTTTGGGCGATAATCAGATAAGGTCGGTTTCATGCCAAGTCCTAAGAACCAACGGAATCACCAGATCGAGAATCAACGGAAGGGAAGGTTGGGTGAAAAATCTTCATCTTTTCACGGCAATAACGCCATGTCTACCGCCACAATTCGCCGTCCGAAAACCGTTCCTGACTTATTATCTTACCGGAGCAACGCCGCATCGGCTTTAGAAGGCGTTCCTAGACAACTGCCGAAGTTGCTTCTGAAGGTGACGGTTCTAGGTAGCCTTGGTCCTGTTCAGATGTTGATGAAGCCGGAATCAACCGTCGGCGATCTGGTGGAGGCGGTGGTGCGGCAGTATGTTAAGGAAGGTCGCCGTCCGATCTTGCCTTCAAAATTTGCCTCCGATTTCGATCTTCACTATTCACAATTTAGCTTAGAAAGTAAGTTTCTGCCATTAATTTTGTTTTAGTTAATTAAGATTTCTTTTGTTAAAGATTTCATAAATTATTTTATTATTTCAATTATTTTTTAAGGATTTTAAAGAAAATCATCAGTTAAATTGTTTGGTATGTGTGTTGTGTTCATTTCTTTTAATTAATACTAAAAACAGTTTTTCGGTGTAATTGAAAGTATTTCAGAAGCAAGTATTTTAAAGAAAATGTTGTGACAAAAGCACTCTTAATTTAGTTTTTATTGTGTCTTGTTTTGATTAATTTGGTTTTTGATTAGGTTTGCATAGAGAGGAGAAAGTAGCGAAACTTGGATCTAGAAACTTCTTTCTGTGTCCGAGAAATACTACCCCTGCAGCGGAGGGTATTTCTGGAACTAGAAAAGATGGTGACGTAACGACGTCGTTTGCTTCGTGTGCTAAAGAGGTTGATAAAGCGCGCGAAAGTTTAGGTTGTGGTGGTGGAGGTGGTTTTGGTTGGTTCAAGCTTATGCAATTCATGTTGTGAATTGTGATTGGTTAGTTATATTGTTTGATTAAAATAAATCTTAAGATTTTTTTTTTTGGTTGAAACGAATTGCCGGTTACATGTAAAAATAGGTCGGCAAGTAGGCAGTGTTTGAGATTTGCGTGCAAAGGTGCAAAGCAAAATTGTAAAGATTGCATGTGGTTTTTAACACATACACAATATAGTACATGATGATAATCTTAAAGGTGTTTTAATTTGGTCCATGTTTTTGTATGTTATTTTTATTATATTTATCTTTCACTTTACTTCATTGGCAAGGAATTCTCTTTTTAACAAAAAGGAAAAATATCGATAGAGATTCATACATGTATTTATCTTATACTTGAGGAGAAAGAAAAATAGATAAAGTGACAAGATATATCAGTGAAGTGAAGGCTATTGTTTTTTTATGTTCAGATTTTCGAATTTTGGACAAAATTTACGAGTTACACGATGACTATGTATGCCAAATTTCCTTACTTGCATAGTGTGAATTTACAATTGGATCTTTGGCAGCAAGTAAGAAAGAGAAAGAACAAATAGAAATGTGATTAAATTGATTTTAAAAATGATTTGATAGTGAGACGACGTATGTTTGAATATATGTATATGCTGGAATTGAATTTTGTAACAAATTTTACTTTGGATAATTTTGAAAAACAATTTATATATGGAAAATGTTTAGCGTTTGATTTAACGGGATGATAATTGATTTTAATTCAAAATTAATGGTTCTGAACATAGAACCAAACAAACAATTAATCTTATGAATCAATTGATAACAATTTCTTTTCTCTTTTTATGAAATATGTTTCGATTTTAAAAATATTAATTAATATCACGACATTGTACTATAAATATTTTTATATTAAAAGCAAACATAAGCCATGTTACCATTCAAAAAAAAATTAATAACATGACTACGAAACCCAACAAAAATTTACAAGCCCCATTCTTACTTTCATTGCCCGAAGCTCTTCCTGATTTAGCAACGCTGTTTTTTATTTTTATTTTAACAAAAATAATAATATTCATTCAAATTTACATCGATAGATACAAACACAAATTTAATATTGTTAAAAATAAAAATAATGATCTTTTGACTATACTTACAATATTTGAGTTAATATCATAAAACGACACTATACATACAAATAATGTGTAAAATCAAAGTGATTAGAATATTTGTGTTTTTTGATCTACAACGATATAGTCATTGGTTAAATCAATAACTGATTGAATTTGATCCGTCAATCTAAATCAAACGAACATCACAACAAGACAAAAAATCAAATAACGTCGATTTGAGATGATGAAATCACGAAGAAGAAAAAAAATACGAAAGAAAAACTTTGTCTATGTAAAAAACACTTACTTAGATTAAAAGAGAAGTTAAAGAAATATATAAATGATTATGTGTCAAAAAATGATATCAAATCACTCATTTTCAATAAATGAAGAATAAAAAACTTAGAGAAAAGTAGAGTAAACTTCTTACAAAACTGTAAGAGGCTTGTGCATTCGTACAAATTCAAATTTTTAGTTCGAAACATATCTTATAGATAAAAAAAATTAGTAGAATATTATATAAACAATTATGATTTATTATTTTAAATAGTTGATTGAATTCGATAACTACTTAAATATATTTTTTTCGTTTAACAAATACTAAACTAAATTAGGTTTAATTGCAATTTTAATCCATCTATTTTTACTAATTCACATAATTGATCATCTATTTTAAAAGTTGATAGTTTTGGTCTTCTCTCATATTTTTGAACTAAAAAATAACGATTTGATATATAACCATTTAGATGCATTAATTATTCATGTGTCATTAATTAAATTAAAAATATAAAAAAAAATGAAGTCGAAAGTTAAGTTTTTACAGTATTTTTTATTTTGATTTCATGGGTGTTAATCATTATACGTATTATATGTCACGTTATTTAAAACATGTTATTTGATAATTTTTTAGCTAAAGAATTTAAAAGAAAGATTAAAATTATTTACTTTTAAAATAGGAGATCAATTTCATAAATCAGTAAAAATAAAGTGACCAAAATTACAACTAAATTAATTTAAGTTATAATATTTTTTATTAAACAATTATCAAAACAAAATTCTATAAAGTTGAAGCATACATAATTAAATTATTATGAAATAAAGAAATAACACTATTTTTTATGTACAATACATCAAAACACAACTTTAACGATTAAAATGATATGTCATATTTTTCTTTTTCTTTTCTACGAATGGGAAAAAACAAAAAAGGACAAAGGGTCCAAATAGAAAAACAAAAGGAGGCAAACATTGCTGCTTAAAGTAGACCCCTCTTAAGACATCTCACTTCTTTTAATATAAAAACTCTCATTAAATATTAATATAAAATTAGCTAATATAAAATAGTGAACTGACGTTAATATACAATAGTAAACTATAGACATATAAGTTGATGGAGTTTTAGGCGGTGTTTAAGATAAATAATAAATAGACTTTTGAAGCCCAAATTTTCTTTCTCTTGTAATTAGGAACGTGCATATATTCTACAAGATCATATTAAAATTTTCTTTTAAGCATGTATTCTACAAGATCATATTGAAGTTTTCTTTTAAATAGATAAAGTTAAGATTTTTAAAAAAGTATATTTAATTAAAAAATCAACCTACATATCATATAATAATAAGTCTTTTAGTTCTATTAAGTTGATTTATTTAAATAAATATAAGATTTTTTTACTACTATAATTATTATATTTAATTTTGATCTTTTTGTTAGATGTTCAACTTTTAGTAATTTAATTATATTAATTTCTTTTTTTAGTTTTTGACATATTTAAATGTATTATTATAAAATAAAATTGAAATAGGATGTGTATAAAGTCATACTCTTCAAAATGTCATGTTACACATCGCAATAGAACTTAATTTTATTGACATATTAACTCGTTATTTTATTTAAGGATATGTTTGATTACTTATTCAAAAATATTTAAATGAAATAGACTTTTAAGTTGACTAACTGATCATACCAGACTTTTATCAAGACCACACTCATGTCTAAAAAGTAAGCATATGACAGGCCATAGGTCGGACTTATGTCTTAAATTTATTAACATAGGTCTAACAAAGTCTAGCTCGACCCAGCTTATTCACACCCCTGCCTATAACCTAGAGATAAAAAATGTTGCAAGTTTGCAACTTAAAATTAATATTTTAAATTTTAAAAGTGAAATTTGAATCGATTAAAAGACTAAATCACACTTGAACCGAATGAAAAAATAAGAAGTAAAATAATGTAATAAACTAAAACCAACTGAACTGAATGTGACTAAATCGACTTAGCCTCAATTCAATCTGATTGAACCAAATTTCAACATTATCAGGACCAAACCAATTAACAAATTGGTCGATTTTCAATTTAATTTGTTGAACTATGGATTCTTTCCAATCTTTAAAACATTTTATGAGACATAGGAACTGAGAAACAAAAAATCATGGGTTGATAAATCATTACAATGGCCATTTTATTAAAATGAAAAAGATTGATAAATAACATGTGATTTGTTGTAGAATTGGTTACATAAACAAAAGATAGGAATTTTTGCTTCAAGTGGAATCAATTAAGTCGTTTGGATCACTTTCTAAAATGAGATCCAAGTTGCAACTCACTAGAATTATGTACGACCATTTGAAGGTGTGTTAGATGTTACTCGATTTTTTTTTTTACAAGAAAACACATTTTTCATTTCATTATTAATAACGTTAATATTTGCTATACAAGTCGGCATATAATTAAGACATCGGGACTAATAGAAAAACGTGATGCCATCACAAGGAAATAACCAACATGATTAGCTTGTCGTCAGACACACTCACCGCAAAGTTATCACAAATAGTTGCTCACAATTGAATGTTAATTTACCAAAAACATAATCATTATTAAAATGTTCTCTTACACCATTGACCACATTCAAGCAAACCATTTTCAATATTGATGTGCTACATTCCCAATCCAGTGAGCCACTTGATTGCCTCCAAGAGGACATGAGCTTCAACTTCTTGGATAGTAGGAACTCTTTAGAGATAAATCTTGAACAATTTCTCCGCGACTATCTCTTAGACAAGTTCTTATGATGTAACATGTTTCATTAGAAAATATTGGTATATCAACATTACACTTCATATTTTATAGTAATGATATTTGCCATCTTAAATTGTTATGAGATTGGTGTTCTCTTCATGTACCAAACTTTTCCATTATTGTACCAAACGTGCTACTCTTCCAGTAATCTCATATGCAATTGGATCCTACCCCCTTAAAAGTGCCATCATGAAAACAACTGCTAAGAATATAACAATAACTTCGTGAAGATTTGCAACTATTTTGTTTCTACCAAAGTGCTAACATGACAACAACAACTAATTATTGGGGTGACAGGGTTGTTATAACTAAGAACATAAATTCAATAACACTTACATCTTTTTCCATGACAAGTTGAATAGATTTTAACGGTGAGCTTGTTGTTTCCCATATATCTTATGCACGAGAACAACCAACAAAGTGTGACAATTATCTTCTATAGTCCTTTACACCAAGCACAGTGAATTAGACACAATGAAATTAATCGATCACCAATCTTTCCAACACACAAGATTCCTCTAGCACATATCAAGCAAATACTTTAATGTCATCGGTACTTCTAATTTCCAAAACTTATTCCAATCACTTTTAACCATAAACCAACTACTATAAATGTACCCATATGCTATAGCAAGCATACTTGATCAAATGCTTACCATTCTAGTTGAGTTTATAAACTATGGTATCTTATTATACATGATGATAAATAACCATGCTAATAATTTATGTAACGTCTATTGGATGAAATAGTTTTTGCTTCTGTTGTTAAAAACGGAGATCAATCGGTCACTAAACCAAGAATATTGTTGGTTTCTATAAAGAAAACGCATAATGATTGAAAATGAAACGAAGATTGATCAAATTTAAAACGGAGAACATTATCTGTTTTCTGACTAACATAATTAAAGTGTTATTTGCTAAAATGAGCACACACAATTGTTAATTCAGTTCAGATATGAACTTCTACGTCTGGGGGACTGAATCCGACTTTGAAATATCACTAATAATAAGATGAAAATGATTACAGTGTTTGCACTTATGTGCTGACAATTTCTGCACACTTTGTCAAACTGCAGCTTTGCATTTTATCTATTCTCTATCTGTTTTCCAGCGTTGCTTGCTTTGGCTTATATACAATTTGTTTACAATTTAGGAGTAACAAACAAAAATAGTTACAACTAACTAACTGAAACTAACTACCCAAAACAGATTTTATCTCAAAGGCTAATTGAGTACCACTTTTAACAGCGCCAATTCCTCATGCCAACATGTATTTGTTACATTCATCAGATCATATAAGGCCAACTCTTCATACCCCACCACTGAAGTGGATATCACATAAGAATTGTTCTTTACAAGCAACCATGGTTCCCCTCCAAACATCAACTTTAGAGTCATCCCTCATTCTCTATCCAAATGCCATCTTTCAACATGATTTGTAAATAATATATATTTTACACCAAACATAACTTTGAGTGTGACCTAACTATGCCTCAAATAATTCCTCATTCGAGCGATTTCTAACTTTGAATACCTTGGATACCATAACATCTTGATTTGTATGAAACCTCTACCATTGCATCACCAACATGACTAAATTAATACCATGAAAATAACAAATTAATTCCCCATACCTCCAAACTTTATTCTCACTATGAGTCAATCTCAACTAAACCAATTGATTCTACAACCAATGGTTGTATATGCACGCACAAAAAATAATTGACCATACATTCCATTTCCTCCAAAAGAGACACACAAATAAGGAAACCACCCATATAAATAGGTAGGGATTGCTTAAACCATTGCCTTTGCCTTCGCGGTAACTTTTCTATATGCTTTTGAAAAGTGTTTTCCACACCTATATAATAAATGGGGATCGCTTGAGCGATTACCACCTTTGAATCTTGTGCCATACTCTATCTTTTAAGTAACAAAAAATTATCTCCTTCGTCTTCCAATCATTGAGGGCATTCCCAAGTATTTACTAGTTCCAAATCATTCATTAACTCCAATAATATAGTTAATATATGCCATAATCTCATTTTTTGGTATTCTTGCTATAGAATATCTCAACTTTGTCATATTAATGGTTCGGCATGAGGCAAAGGTCAGACGGAGGTTGAAGCTTACAAGGGCCTTGGCCCCTCCAGCTCTTTTAATTTGCCATTGGTTTTATATATGAGTTCGGTTATATAATTATATTACAAATATAAGTAGTGTTAAGTAATAATGGTTGGCCACATTATCGTATAGTTATTATATGACTAAAAATGTCAAACTATCGAGCATATTTGGAGGGGAATACGTATCAAGAGAAAAGGGTAATAGACTTTGCCTAGTTTTATTAATTTTAAGAATATATATAAGTAGTGTAAGTTACTTTTTAATTAGTAACAATAAAATAAATCAAAGTGATTTAACTCAAGTGATTAGTGAACTTCAATAAAAGAATAATCATTTGGAATAATTTGAGTTCGAATTTTAACTGAAATAATTATTGATCGTACTCTACTTACCTCCCGATTGAAGTCTATATCTCATTTTCTTAAGAATTAGAGGGTTAAAAAAATCAATGGAGTTTGTTGCCGCCCCCAACAATCCAATCCTCATTACGTACATGCATGAGGCTTTCTCATAGGTAGTTAGATTGTGTCCTTTTCGCATCTAGATTCTTTCTCACATACTCTAAAAATTAACATCAATCATCAACAAATAAAATGTGCGAGGATTTATGTGCCCTTCCACACATCCTAATACCATGAATATCTCCTCTAACTCCTGCCTTTTTATGTCTGTGAGACCTTATGCACACAAACTATGTACTAATATTTTTCAATAAGTGAAAAGATTGGATTTAACTCATATAAAGTGAAATACTTAATAAAGTGATTTTTTTTTTTTGGAAAAAACAATAATTTAACTATTCACGATTTTGTTAAACACACACATATATTTATATATATATATATATATATATATATATATATATCATCAAATATCAATCATTGATTTATTTATTAATAGTTGATATATTATTATATTTGTTTACATATATTATTTTTTAATTAAACAGCTAAGTCAATTCAAATAAAAGAAAAAAAACAAGTAAGACCTCCTGAGTCAAAATATAGTTTATAAAATCTAAACTATAACAAGTTAAATGATGAATAAAAACATTAGCAATTCGTTTAACATACTTTAAAGAAAAAATAAAAAATAACTACTAATTTTTTGATAATCAACTATAATCAAATCAAAAGAAGATAAATCTTTGAGTTTTTCTTGTATTTTGGAAGATTTCACATTCGCAAAGATTAACTTAAATACGTGAATGACAAGAAAATTTGACCTCGTACCTCCACAATTAACCTTATACCTCAAAAAAATAGTTTCCCGGAAGTGAAAGTGGATTTTGTAAAAAAAAAAAAATTAAAAATATTTTTGACATTTTCAGAAAATTGTGTGATATAGAGATAAAAGTAGGAGTACAAGTCAAATTTTTGAATTACAAAAGTCATTACACTAATGAAGACCCGAACTTAAAGCCAATGAAGAGTAGGCTAAATGTGGGCTATTACCGACCCAAGTATAGAAAGGGGCCCAAAAAATAGTAAAACGAGGGAGAGCGTGTGACCCGACCCGGCTCTAAAAACCCTAGGTTGCAGCACAACTAAACCCAAAACCCCTTTTTCTTTTCAATCACTATATATACTTAATCAAAAACCCTTCAAACCCCTCTTCGTCTTTCGCTACTCATTTCTCTCCTAAAACTAAAACCCTAACTCATTTCTCAATCCGTTTACAATGGAATTTTGGGGTAACATTCTCTACTCCGTCCTCTCATTTCTCTATTACTATTCTTGTTTCATTCTTTATTTTCTTATGTTGAGTGGTAATCGTTGATGGTTTCTTTTTTAGTTTTTTGCTGTAGTTTCCCGTTTTAATTGATGTAGTTAACTTGATTTTTGAACCGTTTGTTTTTATTCTGGGGTTTGTTGTGTATATGATTGCAATTAGAATCGTTTTATTTTAGTTTCATTCTTTATTTTCTTGTGTTGAGTGGTAATCGTTTATGGTTTCGTTTTTATTTTTTGCTGTCGTTTCTCTTTTTAAGAGATGTAGTTAACTTGATTCTTGAATGGTTTGTTTTATTTTGGGGTTTCTTGTGTATATGATTGCAATTAGAATAGTTTTATTTTAGTTTCATTCTTTATTTTCTTGTATTGAATAGTAATCGTTAAGGGTTTCGTTTTTAGTTTTTTGCTGTGGTTTATCGTTTTAAGTGATATCGTTTTAAGTGGTTTGTTTTTAGTTTGGGGTTTGTATATGATTTTCGAATATGTAGTTCTCTATTACTTGTTTTTAGTTTTTTGATGTAGTTTCTTGTTTTTAGTTTTATGTTTTTTGGTTAGCATTTGAATAGTTTGTTACAATGGTTTGTGTGATTTAGGTGCTGAAGTTAAGGTGGGTGAAACCGTTAAGGTTGACCCAAGTGAATTTGAGGCATGCATTCACCTTTCTCAGGTTAGTACTAGTATTTATTGTTGTTATTGTTTAATATTCTCGTTATTGTCAGTGAAGATATAATATTATTCTATTGATTATTGTGTAGGCTGCTCTCGGGGAGACAAAGAAAGACAAAACTAGTGATCCTGTTGTTCTTTTCTTGAAAGTTGGTGATAAAAAGCTTGTTTTGGGAACCCTAATCAAGGATAAAATTCCCCAGACATCCCTTGAATTGGTCTTGGACAAAGATTTTGAACTTTCTCACAATTCAAAATCGGCTAGTGTCCATTTCTGCGGATACAAAGCTTATTATCCCGGAGAAGAATATCCTTGAATCTGTTTTATTCTAACTTTATTATTATTTATGTTTATAACCGAAATTTAAAAGATAGTATCTTAGTATCATGTAAGAGTCTTGTCTTTTCAGCTCAGCTCTGTAATCTTAATTCATAATTATGAATGAAATCTGAATTTTGACAGCATCTAAATTTTCACTTAACCATTGATGTCTTCTGCCTTCACTAGTGATGAAGATGACTTTACTGGTTAGCCACCTAAATTTCTTTTACAAATGGTATTAAATTATTTTTAAGATTAAATTGGATAGTTAAACAATTATGGATTGTCTATGAATTGAACAGATAGTGAAGATGATATCCCCTTGGCTAATGAAGAGAATGGTATATGCTTGATTTCTTTTAATCTTAATGTTATTAATTTATTGGTGGTTGTGTTTGTTATTACAGGCATAAATAACATACAAATTGTCTGTCTTATACTAGGTAAACCGGAAACAAAAGTTGAGGGTTTGAAGGCATCTGCTGCCAAAAATGCTGTACCAGTTAAGAGTGGTGGACCTGCAAAACAAGTAAAAGTTGTTGATCCAAAGAAAGATGAAGATTCTGATGATTCTGAGGAAATTGCAAGCTCTGATGAAGAGGTATTGGGTTTGCATTTTTAAATTTTAATGTTGTCCAATCCAATTTAATAATCACCCATATAAACACAAAGTTGAAATGACTTGCAATTGTTGAAGTCCAACATAAAATAAACTCCAAATTAAACACATTTGAAATGAAATTTTGCATGTTATTGACTTTGATTATACTAGTAATCATTTTATGAAATTTTGCATCTTATTGACTTTGATTATACTAGTAATTGTTTTATGAAATTTTGCATCTTATTGACTTTGATTATACTAGTAATCGTTTTATGAAATTTTGCATCTTATTGACTTTGATTATACTAGTAAGAGTTCATGGTTTATCTTTTGATGTCGATAATAACATCAATAATTGTAGATGGATGATGCTGATAGCGATGATGATGAGGACGATGAGAGTGATGAAGATGCCGAGGAAGAGACTCCTGTGAAGAAGGTAATGATCTATTAGCATTAATTAGTTTTTCTTGCTTTTGTTGAATTTGTTATGTGTATAGTGAGTAATAAAAATTGAACAAAGAAGACAATAAAAGAATTAATGTAAAATAGAAAGAAAAAGAACATCATTTGGTTATTCCTTTCTATTCTCTTCCAAATTCCCTCAATCATGAATTGGGAGTTGTCATATGACTCATAAATCTAAACAAATGCTTGCTTTTATCACTCTGTTCCCATCATACTACCCAGATTTACTACTTTTATCAAACAATCTTATATTATTCTTTTATGTTCGTGAAATAAAAAATAAATGGGTTTTTAATTTTTTCTAATAAGACTTTGCACTCTTTAATAAATGGGTTTTGTTTTTGTTTGGAAGGTGGACCAAGGAAAGAAGAGGCTCAATGAATCTGCTTCAAAAACTCCTGTTTCTAATAAGAAATCAAAAAATGCCACTCCTGAAAAGACCGGTGAGACGTCAAGTTATAATTGATGTATATGTGTGTGTGTGTGTGTGTATATATATATATATGTCTGTTTGCTTCTGTTTACATTTTTGTCTAGTTGGACAAGTATATGTTCATTGGTTTCTTGATTCAATGCTACATCCATTTTCATGTGTTCATTGTGCTGGATTGTTTGAAGAATGTCATTTGTTTCCTAAATTAGATTCATGCTCTCATGCTATTCTTTGAATTTCCTATATTTATTTTTTGTTGTAGATAGCAAGAAATCCGGACATGCTGCCACTCCTCACCCTAAGAAAGGTGTAAAGACTCCCAACAGTGAATCTAAATCTCCCAAGTCTGGAGGACAACTCTCTTGCAAAAGCTGCAGCAAGTATGATTATAACTAATCTTAACATAGAATTATTACTTTACTTTTTAGGTTCTAGATGTGATTGGGATTTTTTGTTGTTTTTATTAGGACTTTCAACTCCGAAACTGGACTCCAACAACACAGTAAGGCTAAGCATGGTGGTCAGTGAGATATTGCTGTGTTTCAGTAATTTGGTAGCTATTTGTATTTTTTTCATGAATATGTTAAGGACAGTTTTGGAATTTGCTAGAGGCATTGATTATTGCGTAACGTCAGAGTGAAATGGTTGAGTAAAATGTTACTGCAATTCTGTATGGATTCTGTATGGAATGAAGAGAGATTGTTTTGCCTATTATCTATTTAAAAAGTTAATTATTGTTACTTTTTCGAGGGTGGTATATTTTATTATATTTAAAAAGTTAATTATTGTTACTTTTTCGAGTGGTATATTTTATTATACACGATTAATTTATTTTGAAGTGTAAACGTATACATCATAGAAAATGTATTTTGTACATGTTATGATGTTTAATGCACAAACCTAAACAACCTTAGTCAAGTTACCCAATATTTACTACTTTACTCTTCGACTCTAAGATTTTTAATAAATAGATTTTGATTTGTATTCAATTCTCAGTAATACAAAAATAAAAACTGATTTTTCTTTTTAGTTATATTCACCGTAAAGTCGTTATATACGAGTTAAATATTGTGTCAATAATTTGTATTTTCAAATAGTATTTTATTTAGTATTAGTGCTCCATTTTTTGAAAAAAAAAAGAAATAAACACTTGTCTTTATGTAAAAAGCCTAGATGAAAATATTTATATTCTTAGGGACAAAATTTCGGGTTTCCTACAAACAGACCTTGTAGTTATCATCAATATATTTAACAATATTTTGTAATGAGAAACGTTTTACAAGATTTTAAATTATAGAGATATCAATATTAAACTAAATCGAAAGTGTCAACTAAATTGAAAGTGTCTTTACATAGTCGAGTATTATTTTTGTGATTTATTTGTCATTGTACTCACTTGCTCAATTTGTAGTTTTTGAACTTCACAATTTATACTTCTTTCATTTTTAATTAGATGACCCTTTTGACATATTTGTATGTTCTTAAATATAAAATCATTTGTATATTTTTAGATACATTTATTATTCTTTTTTTGAATATATCTTTTATAATAACAAATTATTTTGAAATATGAAAAGCTAATATTGTATGGACAAAATATCTTTTAGTACTAGTCATTTACAAATTATATATATTTATTACATAGTTGATATATTATGACCAATCTGTGAGACTTTAAAAGTAGTTATCACAAAATATAATTATTACTAATAAATTAAGTGTTATAATTGATTAACAATGTAAAACTATTTATATTCACTGTGTATATAAATTAAATTCTTAATTACAATACCAACTTTTTTTAGTTTTTAATACCGATAAAAAGTGTGATACGATCTTCTAAATAAAAGTGGTATATATTTTGGGTATATTATTTCCTTTATCATTTTAAATATTTTATTTGTCATACATATTTTGTTTTTCATTTTTTTTAAAGTATACTATACAACAATATAAAATACTTGGTACTTGTAAAAATTAGAATTCCAATAAATAGTTTTCTCGAATTTTACAACCTTCAATTTATGTCAGGACAGTAATTGTTTCACCTTTAGCACATTAAGAAAACGTTTTGCTTATAAGGTTTATTGAAATGCACTTGCCGCTGGCATATTTTTAGCTATGAAGAGTTTTTCAAATACAATTGTTTGTTTCGTGTGTCGGAGTATGATGAGACAAGCTTGATATTTTAAGAGTGTTCAACCAATCTGAAATAATATCCAATATCACATTTATATGAAGTTTTTGAGATTGAGGTAGTTGATGAAACGAAATTTGAATGTAACCTGCATGTAACAAGTCCATAAAATACTTTGTTTGGATATTTATTTTAACATCACTATTACACGAATTTCATAAAGATGACGAACTTAATAATGATGTTTGAGTTTAATGCTACTACTATGTCTCAATTGTGATTAAGGAAGGAGTGTTTGAGCAAGTGGTAACTTTACAAGGATCATGTAATTTACTGTAAACATACTAAAGTGAAACTTGTAGTTCTAGAATAAACATGTATTGTCATGCAAAATGCATGTATTCCACTGCCAAAGATACATGCAAAATGCATGTATCTTTGACTCAACCACAAGAAACTATTGTGGGTTGAACTATACTCGTCCGTCTTCCTAATTTTGTTCCTCACCTTCTAATAATCTGTCAGAAGTTAAAATTTAATAATGTATTTTACACTTCAGAAAACTAGAATTCGATTAAAAAAAACAAAAAATTGAAGAGTTAAATCAACATTCATCTTATACGAAATGAGGTGATTAGAATAAGCCACAAACAAACTCAATATGGCTGGGCACAAGTTTGACTCATTTCATGATATCAAATTTAAATAGTCAATTCAAACTCTACACATGATTAGCTACTACTAACAAATTATAAGACCATGTTATATTCATCAACTAGTAATTAATCATATATTTGAACTGCACTTACCATCAAATAATTATCAAATTTATGTGTCAAAATATCATTTATCTTTATCTTATTTACGCCATGGAAGTTACTTAGGTTGCCAGCCACTGCTACCTCATATTTTGCGCAATATATCCTAAATTTATTCCTCCTCCAGGGCTTAATATGTTCATGAATCCACTTATGGATAACAAGTTTCCAAATAAAGTAGCCCAACAGGGAAAATACTCTCCATCAACGTTTAATTGCACTGGAAAAACATATATCATTTAAAAGTTAAAATCTACAACCTCAGTAACAATTAACAATTTTACAAGCAGAATATAAAAATAATGAGTTCAAAGGTCACCCTCCAATAGGCATCTAAAGCTTACACAGTAGAAAGTATCCTAACATACCAGGAGAAAGAAAAATAAAAATTAAAGTCAACTTCTGCTTAGAATTAGGAGAAAACTCATGACAGAAGTCTTCACCAAATTATTCATCCTTACACTATTACACCCCAGCTGAAACTGCTCGTCAGAATCTCCAAATTATACCTGAAAGATCCATTAAAACATCCACCCAGAGCAAAGGCTGAACCTGTACACAAATTTCCAGGAAACTGCAATTAACTCAAAGGCTCGACTCTTAGAAGCAGGGATACCTGAACCTGCAAAACTCATTATTATGTAAGATAATAATACAATTTCTGATTTCAAAACAGTTAAAATCGAAACTCAGAAAACAAAAACCCCTATAAGAACTGTTGAAATGGTCGTACACTAGTCTTCCGTGTGATGGTGATCAGGATCCCTGACTGAAAAAATAAGGCACACATCCAGCAAATGCAAATAAACCACCATAACAAGCAAGCACACAATCTATTGAGTTAATAATTAGCTAGTTGAAAAAGGGAACACTGCTGTTTTTACGTAAAAAGGTCGGATAGTGAACAACAATTTTGAAAGAAACAACTGACAAAAGTTATGGCTGCTATCTAAATATTTATAGGGACAGCATGAGCCAATGGAAAAATCATTGTTTCCACATGATCTGCATATGTGGGTTGGAAACAAGATAGAGCTTAGCTGTGCAGTACTTTCAAATATATTTGACCACTATGGATAGCCCACTAAAAAATGCAATGGAATTGGCATAGTTGAGATCTATGAAAAAATATGGTTCCTACTTGAGATTTAATTTGGGAAAGATGCATAAAGTGGTACACCCATACACAAAATCAAACATCATGCATAACAAAAGGAAAAAACCCAAGGGGGAGGGGCATATTTCACATCATGGAACAGTGTACCTGCACCACCTGCACAGTGGAAAATGGGTGGTGAGCTATACTTGTTCTGTAGGTGGTCTGTGCTAGAACAAAAACTGCTGCCTAGGACTACAGGAATAAGCAAACGAGAGAGTGGACACAAACCAGTAACATAGACAGATCAATATCCGTCCCGAGGAGGTTGCTCTTGCTGCTGGTCCTCATGATATGTGCTAGCATTTTGCAAGTTTCCATTATTGCCATTATAAGGTTCTTCTGCATTAACCTTACTTGCAGGTTCTTTCTCCTCCCTCTCCCTGTTCCACTGTTCAATTCTGGCTCGTCTCTCCTCGCTGCCATCCCTGACTGGACTGCGATTCCTCCTTCCAACAGGACTTCGACTTCGACTGGGACTCCTTCCCCTCCTCCTTCCAGGACTTGAGGTCTTGCGTCTCCTGCTATGACTGTCACGATGATAGTCCCTGTCTCTGTCTCTGTCTCTGTCATCATGCTTACTGCGATGAGACCGCTCCTCGTAGCTTCGATGCCTGTAAGGACTCCTACTTCTGCTCCTACTGTGCCTTTCATGGTGCCTCCCAAACAACTGATGCCTCAAATCCCTGGCCATAATACATATTACAGAATCATCAAAATTTAATTCAAAAACCCCCAAACCACAAAATGGTTATTGATCAATGTTGAAAATATTACCTGCTAATTCTTTTCAAGTGCATGAAGTTACAATAACCACCGCGGTTGCAAGTATTCTCCTCATACTGCCTGCAAGTAGCCTCGCGGAAGTCTGTTACCGGAGAAAAATCAACAATAATCGGCCGACCTGGAAGCAAGAAAACCTACAGTTAATATTCACACTTAAGAAAAAAAAAGGCAGCTCAACATATAATGGCAGACAATCAAACAATAATAAAATCCAATCTTATTATGACCATCTATGAAAAAAAAAATTGGCACCTCTAAAGCTAATTCTCAAGTAAATTAAGTGTTCCCAACCTTTGATGACAAAATCAAGTATCGATAATATGTTGACGTGTATACAAAATATGCATAACAAATCATGAATGTATTACAATATCAACACTTTTTCACGTCAACAATTGAAGCTAAATCCCTATAAAATATATAGGTTTTTTTAAATAAAAACCTAAAGAATATATACATAATCAAGTTCATTGACCAAAAAGACAAATACACACTATCGACCACCATATGATTATCATCAATTATCAACATTTGAACAAGAAATTTAAAAAAAAAACACAAATAAATGAGATAACAAACCGGCGTAAAATCTTCCAGTGAGATTCCTAACAGCATTAGCAGCATGTTCTTCCTCTCTGAACTGAACATACACATTACCAACCTAAAAAAAACAAATTCACAACAAAAACACAATAAATTAAACAAATCAAAAAATAAAAAACAGAACGAAAAATTAAAATTAAAATAGCAGAAGATACACATTACCAACCTCAAAACAAATTCACAATAAATTAAACAAATCAAAATAAAAAACAAAACGAAAATTAAAAATTAAAATATCAGAAGCGTAGTAAAGTACCATATGATCAGCAAGATTATCACAAACATTAAGACTTTCAATGTCACCATACTTCGATAATTCTTCAAACAAATCTTCATAAAACTCTTCAAAATGATCCTGAATCTTACGAGGATCTATTGGTAAGCCATTAACATCAACACCAGGGGTAATCATATCAGGACGCTGATACATGTTCGAGAGAAGGATCGTAGGGCTTATACTCGGCTTCGTGTGGAGCCTCGAGCATCGATCGCCATGTCTGCATGCTCCGATCTTAAAGTAGAACGGACAATTCACTCTGTCTTTCTCAGTGCCGAAAATTGAAGCTAAATGTTCCGCCATTGGTGATGAATCAATGTGAGGTAGTTCGATTCGATGAGAAGAATGAGGGATTTCGAATTGTTAGGGTTTGTGAATTTTGTAGTAATGGGTTTGGTTTCGAAGTTTCTTTCGAGTTCTAGATTGTTCTGTTGTATACTTGGATTTATTCATTGTTGATATAAATGGTAAATTAAATATATACTTTGTGGTGTGACATAGAAACAAGAAGCTGGTTTGCCCGAGAGGTTAAGGGGGAAGACTTAAGATCTTCTGCACATAAGTGCGCGTGGGTTCGAACCCCACAGCCAGCAATTTTTGTTAAAATTATTTACGTCTATTGAGCATGTCTCAAGCAAAAAAATGTTTTTTATTTCTCCATTTTGAACAAATAGTTTGTTTATATTCTATAATTATGAATGAGACAAATAATATTTATCTCTAATGTAACAAAATACTACTATATGCTTGTTAAACAAAATACTACGAATTTCCAAATCTAAGGAATATAGGAAAAAAATACTATTATATGCTTTGAATATAGTAGAATATAGGCAAAAATTACAATTACAGACTTTTAAATTTAACTAAATTTTATTTAGATCATTTAAGTTTATTTTATCTCGATTTGATCTTTTAAGTTACATTTTGTATGTATTGTTAGTCACTTATCTAAATTTCGACAATAATTAGTTCAATTGATTTTTTTGATCATTCGAAATTTTACCAAATGCTACAATAATATGTCTCTGATACAAATTATTCAGAAAACATTAATCAAATCTTATAAATGATATATATTTCATGATTTTCTATACAACAATTTAAACACACATAATCATTATTTTTAACTTTCTTCACTAGATTGGTAAGTCAACTTGTTGCGATATTTCAATTATATCTTAATATTTTATGACAATAATTTGATAAAATTTTCAAATTTAAAGGATTTTATACGTATATTAATAATTCTTAAAGACTAGTGGTGCAATGAAATGTAATTTAAAAGACCAAATCAAAGAAAAATAAATTTAAAGTAGCCAAGTGAAAATTGAGCTAAAATCAAAGAACTAAATGTGTATTTTTATCCAAAATATAACAAACTCAAGTGTAACACCATCAAAATTTTCAACATTTTCATTGACAATATCCCAATGTTACAATAGTAAACAAACGAGAGTTAAAAAATCATTTAAAAAATGATAAGATGCGTAAGAGAGTAGAGAGACACATTTGTGTTTAGAAAAATCATTTATTTAAAAAATGTTTTTTTAAACAAACATGTTTTATTGAAAATCATTTTTTATATCCTTTATGGTCATTTTGTGGATTTTTTTTATCAATGTATCCCCTTTTTGGAAAAACTTAACCACACCAGGAGGTCGCATCCCCGGATGTGACCATGTAAAGGATTACTTTTTTTTGTCAATAAGAGATCAACCACACCAGGAGGTCGCATCCCCAGATGTGACCATGTAAAGGATTAATTTTTTTTGTCAATAAGAGATCGCATCCAGAGTATGCGATCATCTACAAAGTTTTTTTTTTTAATTTTAACTTTTGAAAAATTGTTAGTTTAATTAATAAAAAATAATTAAAATATTTAAAAAAAACAAAATTATATTCCTAAAATACATTAAATTGAAAAATAAAATTCATCAAACTTAATGCAGTTGACTAGACATACCAAAACAAATAACGTGTTCCTAATATTTTGCGATGAAATAGTAACACAATTACAACTCCCTCCTATTCTTATTCTGATCAAATAAATAAAAAAGTAATATAAATAATAATAAAAATAAAATATTGTTAATTTAATAAACAAAAAAATATTAAAATATTTAAAAAAAATCAAAATACATTTAATAGAAAAAAATATCAAAGTTAATGTGGTTGAGTAGATATGTCAAAACAAATAATGTCTCGTTCATATTTTGAAGATACTAGCAACTTAATTCTATTTTGTTAACGACCTCCTCCTTTTTTTTCTTCTCGAATCAAATAAATAAAAGATAATAATAATAATAATAATAATAATAATAAAATAAATTAATTTTATGTATTTTGTTTCTTCAATTTAATGTATTTTATTTTATTAATATAATAAAAATAATAATAATAATAATAATTATTATTATTATTATAAGTTGCTAGTATATGCAAAATAGGAGTGAAAAGTTATTTGTTTTGGCACATCTATTCTACCACATTAAATTTGATGTATTTTGTTTTGGCACATCTAGTCAACCGCATTAAGTTTGATGTACTTTATGTATTTTATTCGATTTTATTAATATAATTTTATTTTTAAAATATTTTAATTATTTTATATTAATTAAATTAACAATTTTTCAAAAGTTAAAATGAAAGAGAAACTTAGTAGATAGTTGCATCTACTAAGAAAGGGATATATTGATAAAAAATCTTCATTGTATAGTTTTAAAAAATTATTTTTACCAAATTGTATACAAAGAGGTTAAAAATCATTTTTATAATAGTAAACAAATGGGAGTTAAAATATCATTTTTTTTTAAACTCTCTAAAAAATAATCTCTAAATTATTTAAAACAAAAATCATTTTTATTTAAGCTCAAACAAACGCATCCATCATTTCCTTTTAGATGCATTTGTGTTATCCACATAAGTAGAGTTATTATCCAAATTATTTGCAGCTTGATTGTTTAAAGTTTGATCGTCATGAGTTGCAGCTTGATTGTTTAAAGCTTGATCATCATGAGTTGCAGCTTCATTGTTTAAAACTTGATCATCATGAGTTGCAGCTTGATATTTTGAAGTCTGATCATCATGAGTTGCAGCTTGATTTTCATCACCAATAGTTGGCAAAAATTCAGATGTCGGTGAAGGGCAATTAATTTGTCCTTCTACTAATATTTTGGAATCTTCTCCAATGATAACTTTTTCTGAATTTGAATTACCACAAGACACTTTTGGTGGTGGAACAGCAACAATAGGAGATGATTCATTTGATTTCTTGTTTTTCTTTGGTTCCTTAAGGTCATCTTGCTTGAAAGTGCCTAGAACAACCTTATTCACCAACACATAAAATTTTGTTAATTAATGGTGCGTTCGTTGTGTATGTATTATAAAAAAAATGATTTTGAAATTCAATAATAGCATAAATTGTTTTATGTTTGCTTACTGTGGTAAAAACAACTTTTTTAAAATAATCAATTATCAAAAATAATTTTAATGAAAAACTTTTCAAAACTTCTTCTCATTCTAAAACAGTTTTTAAATTATTTTAATTTTTTTTTTCCAAAAGTTGTAACACAGACGAAAACTCCTAAAAACTAAATACTTTTTTTTAAAAAAAAAAATTGTTATTTTTAAAACAAAACTTTAATTGACAAACTCTAATTCAGAGTTACTCACTTCAATAAAACAACTTAAGCCAATTATCATTAAATCTTTAACAGAGTATCTATTACTGATTAAAATCTATCTGTGTTCCTCCTTTTTAAAGCATGCTAATTCGTTTGCTTAAATTTGGAATTAAAGGAAGTAAATATGATTTGCTTGTCCTAAAAGTAGTACTAATAAATTAAGGATCAACAACAAAAATATATGATTTGCTTACTTGAAGGGGGCCGGCCGCAATGAGGGAATTCGCGATACTACCTCCAAAAACCTCTTTCCATTAATATCAGACATTAAAATGGAAAATAACATCTCTTTGCGACGATGGTGACCTCTCTCTGGTTTGGTGGTAAAAATGTATGATCCAGATAAAGAAAGTAAATGAAAAATTCCCTGCATATACGAAAATTAAATAAACATGTGAAAAATAAATAAACACACACGCACACAAATTATGAGAGATATTGTATATAAATTAATTTCTTAAATGTTTTACCTGGTATGTGAAAGAAGCACCACCGCCATCTGGGACACGAAGGGTAACGTTAGATACAGTACCGCTCGCAGAAAGTATGATAACAGATTGACGTTTACATGCCCTAGAAAGATTTAATATATTCTCCACCACATCCTGCAAAATAATTCATTCCAAAACTATATATTCATTAATTCCTCGTTAGTAACGTAAATAAAATTGCATACATAATAATAATAATATATTATAGATATTTTACCTCCCCAGCCTTCAAATTTAACATATGAGATGTAAATCTTCGTCCAGCTTCTCCAATACAATCGTCACCTTCAAATAATCAAATCAAATATGAATTAAAGCAAAAAACAACGCGAGTGACATGGTAGTAAAATTGAGTATTGACCAATTAAAAAATTAAATTTTTGCTATTGAAAGGAAAAGATAGCAAGATGGACCCCAAGAAAGTTTAAAGCTGTAATAAGGAAACAAATTAACAAGCATATATATTAAAAAAAAAAGAACAAATTTAGTAATAAACTTAAAAATAAAAAAGAACTATATATCCAAAGAATAAACATGTATATTTCTTTCAAACAGGTAGAGTACTCAGCATACCATTGAAGCAAAAAAACATTGTGAGTCACATGGTAGTAAAATTGAATTGGAATGAATTTTGGCTATTCATCTAAGGGAAAAAGAGGGCATGATTGGTCCCAAGAAAAAAATAAACTAATAAGGAAACAAATTAAAAAAAAACATTGATCTGTAATAATCTTATAAAAGCAAGCATCTTAAAACAAACAACAAATTTAGTGATAAACTTAAAAAAAAAATATATCCAAAGAACAAACATGTGTATCTTTTTCTAGAAAGCCCAATATCAAAATTTACATACCCTAAATGCAGAGAGATACAGAGTATTGCGAGTTCGAATACACAACCCAACATATTGATATCTTATCGGTCCTTTTACTATCTGAGATGCAATTACGGGACAACAAACATACATATATATCGATATAGAATAAAATGTTACCGAGGTCAGCAGCGGTTTTTTGAGTGGATCCGGAACCAGGATGGCGTTCTTTTCTTTTAGTGCTCTTTGGAGAATTATCAGCAGAAATTTGAGGACCTTCTTTTCTCTTGCTTAGATGTTTTGAGAATGATGACAATATGTCAATTGAAGAATTCAATGGTGATGGAGAACTGTCATAATCAGAACCAGTACCAGTGCTACTGCTTTCTCCTTCATCCTTTGATTCTTCCTTTATCTGACTCTTCTGATGATGATGATCAGTACAACTTGAACTGATCTTTTCTTGCTTTACATTGTTACCAGCGGTACTGCTTCCTCCCTCTTCCATTTTTGTGCCACAAATTAACAACAAATTTTGATTTTTCACAATGTGTGATATTTTTCAAGAAACTATAGAGAGATTGATTTGAATATACAGAGGATGCAACCATCTATTAAGTTTTTTTTTTTTTTTTTTTTTTTTTTTTTTTTTTTTTTTTTTTTTTTTTTTTTTTTTAATTTTTTTATTTTAACTTTGGAAAAAATTGTTAATTTAATTAATATAAAATAATTAAAATACTTAAAAAAACAAAATTATATCAATAAAATACGTGAAATTGAAAAATAAAATACATCAAACTTATGTGGTTGACTAGACGTGGCAAAACAAATAACGTGTTTTTAATATTATGTAGATAAAATAGCAACACAATTTTAGTTTGTTAACAACTCCCTCCTATTCTTACTTCGATCAAATAAATAAAAAATAATATAAATAATAATAAAAAAAGTAAAATAATGTTAATATAATAAACAAAATAATAATAATAAAATATTTTTTAAAAATCAAAATACATTTAATAGAAGAAAAAAATACATTAAAGTTAACGTAGTTGAGTAGATGTGTGAAAACAAATAATGTCTCACTCTTATTTTGCATATACTAGCCACTTAATTCTATTTTGGTAACGACTTCTTCCTATTTTTTCTCCTAATCAAATAAATAAAAGATAATAATAATAATAATAATAATAATAATAATAAAGTAAATTAATTTAATGTATTTTATTTTATTAATATAATTTACTTTTATTACTATTATTATTATTATCTTTTATTTATTTGGCACATCTACTCAACCAATTAAATTTGAAGTATTTTTTTTTTCTATCAAATGTATTTATATTTTTTTAAAATATTTTATTATTATTTTGTTTATTAAATAAACAATATTTTATTTTTATTATTATTATTTTTATTTATTAGATTAGAGTAAAATTAGGAGGGAGTTTTTAAGAAAATAAAATTGTGTTGCTATTTTATCTGCAATTTTATTTTTTAATTTAATGTATTTTATTTGATTTTATTAATATAATTTTATTTTTAAATATTTTAATTATTTTTTATTAATTAAATTAACAATTTTTCATAAGTTAAATTAAAATAAAAAATAAAAAAAATAGTAGATGGTTGCATTCATAGGATGCGACCTATTGGCAAAAAAAAAATAATAATAATCTCATTCGGGAATGCGAACTCCTAGGGCATTTTGGTTAAGTTTTAAAAAAAATATTTTTACAAAATTGTATATAAACAAATTAAAAATCATTTTTATAATAGTAAACAAACGGAAGTTAAAAAATCATTTTTTAAAAAATCTCTAAATTATTTAAAACAAAAATCATTTTTATTTAAACTTAAACAAACGCACTCATCATTTCATTTCCAAAATCTATATACAAAAACCAATCAAGAACTTTAAAGGATTAGACAGTTTCATTTGTGCCATCCACAGAAGTATAGAGTTATTATCCAAATTATTTGCAGCTTGATTATCATGAGTTGCAGTTTGATTATTTGCAGCTTGATCATCGTGAATTGCAGTTTGATTATCTCCAGCAGCTTGATCATCATGAGTTGCAGCTTGATTGTTTGGATCTTGATCATTATGAGTTGCAGCTTGATTTTTTTGAAGCTTGATCATCGTGAGTTGCAGCTTGATCATCATGAGTTGTAGCTTGATCGTCATGAGTTACAACTTAATCATTATTTGCAGCTTGATGATCTTGATTTGCAGTTTGACTTAGTTAGAACTCCTCATTTTCAAACAGTGGCGGATCTTGAACAAAAACATTGGGGTGGTTGAAATTTTAAAATTTTAATATATAAATAAAAATTATAATATTGTATTAGATATAAGAATTTTAATTGTAAATTTACAAAAATATATTGGAGAGGTGTAGTATATCAAATTTTGATTTATATTTTTAATAATTAAAATTTAGTTGGAAGTTAGGTTGGAAAATTTATTTTAGTTTATAATTATAGTAGTTGTTTTTGTAATTTTTTTATAAATTATTCCCTCTGATTTTTTGTAATAGACATCTGAATTATAATTTGGTCTACAAAAATTTGTGTATTTGTTTCATCTTAAATATTTTGGGGACACCGTTATAATATTAAAATATTGAGTCTAATAAAAAAAATACAAATTTCATAATTAAAAAAATTGGTAAAATAAATTTTAGTCTATATGGACATACCAATCTACATTGTGCAATTGAGGATCTACACATAATAATATATGATACAATCTACGTGATGCATGTCATTTGATTAAGTTAATTCGTGTAACAAGAAAAAATTGCACATATAGCATGTGATCTTAACAAATATAGATCATAAAAACAATTCTATTCATAAAATACACCTATTATAGATCCCAAAATTACAACAACACACCACAATATCTATATTAATTAGCATATTTATTAACTTATGAATGTCTAGTCGAAATTAGCATATATTAAACCACAATTATCTTATAGACTTATATAATTTGGTTTTCACGTCACAATTAATAAATATTCATTTTTCAATTTTTTTAATATAAATATTTTTTATATAATACTTTTATATAAATATTTTTCAATTTTTATTTTGGATCACTTATTTTCACAACATTAAAGTCCGACCATAATTTAGTCCATAAAATATATTAAATAGATCAATTGTTCTCAAAATTATA
>JBBPBP010000002.1:46219732-46254326 GCA_037974735.1 Cicer chorassanicum | reverse complement strand
TTTTTTTAATTTTTTTATCTTTTTAAGTACAGAAGTCGCCTTTTAAAAAATAGATTTTTTACATCCATTTATTTATCATTCATTAAAATTCATTCATAAAAAATAAAACAAATTTTCTTCTTAAGTTTTTACTTCTGGTTCTCTCTAGTTATGCAAGTGTGTTTTATAAGGGAATATTTTTATTTTAAGGTAAAAAAAAAAGTGATAGCGTTATTAATTTTGGGGAATCATTTAGAATTTACGTGTCAATAGGTGATTTCTTAATTCTTTTGAATTGCTGATAGTATATAACTTTGATCACAAACCTATTCTTCTCATATTGATCACAAACCTATTCTTCTCCTATTGATATTATTTCACAAGTGTAAATTGACTAATTAAAATGATACTCCAAGAATGTGTAAATTGACTAATTAAAATGGATGCTCTCAAACATAATTTTGCTCTCATCTGCAAATTTTAATTGAGATTATGAAAATATTAATTATATTATTGAATTTTATGTGACAACAGAAAAATTTGCCAAAAACAATGTGGCAATAATATTAATTATAGATATAGATGACAATCAAATATTTACTTTAGGATTTTTATTCAATATTTAATGAATTATATTATTATAAATATAATAATATCAATCAAATTATCTACAATTTTTTCAAATTTTAACGCTGTTGGATTCTCGAGGTTACATTTGAATCTAGCACAACAAAATTAAAACCATCCTTTTTATATAGATTCAAACCATTTTATTCAAGCACTTTTGAATTATATATATTTAATGAATATAATTTTAAATAGATATCCTTAAATCATATGATTTCAGCAATGAACATACAACAAATTGCTTAAGAAAATTGTCATTAAGAAAATTTAATGACAAAGAAAATCAAAATATAATAAACAAATAACTAAAAGGCGACCAATTTGATCTATTTTCGCTGACTATTTATGAAGTAGGATCAATACAAAATAAGAACCGTGTGCATCCGATGCCTCTGTAACAAATGCAACAAAATGAACATGACATTTTATGTACAGTACAATCTCAAAGTTCTCGATGACTAGATCGTTCGAACTATATACACATAATTTATAACAAGTGAACCCTAGTTACAATGTATTGTTTGAATAAATATTAGAAGGGGAGAGAAAGGGGAATTACCCATCAGATTTTCTATGTAAAGGAACGGATGACCTCTGGTATCCTCCTTCAAAGCTAAAAATCTTCCCCTCCAAATTGTGGGCGAGGCATTAAATTAAATAGTTATTGAATTACATAGGTACATAGACAAAATAAGAACTATGTTAAAAATATATTATAATCTATCCCTACCCCTTTTTCTGACAAGAATAATCTATCCCTACCCCTTTTTCTGGCAAGTCCCAAATATGGAGATGGGAGTTCCCCTTATATTTTAACTTATAGAAAACATTAAAACAAGGGGAAATAAGAGGCAACACCTTGGCTCACGTGCCACCTAAGAAGCACTTTCATCTTGAGTCACCACTATCTTGCATTCACAAGCACATGTGAAAAGAAAACCATGAGATGCAAAATGATGAAGGTGCATGGTGCACCTAACAGCATACAACGTTTTCACTACCTTATCGGTCTAAGTAAAAAGCATCTTCAACTCCTCAATTCGAGCAGTTCGAACTTCTTGATCTGTCAAGGCGCCAGAAATCATTCGTTGTTTGCGTGCTTGCACTGCCTCCATTCTCTCCTCAACTGTCCCCTTTAGTGTGAAACATAAGAGTAAATGCCTTATTCATGTCAATAGAGTCAGAGTCGTATCATTTGGTGATATGCACCAAACAGACATGCTACAACCACGCACAATTATCCATACATATTAACTTGCTGGAAGTTAACAATCTCATATATCAGAATCATAAGGCAAGCATCACCCTCATTAAAATTTTAGCACTTCAATTAAACAAGTTATAGATGAAATATTCACATGTGAAAAGAAAAAGTTCAGCTCAGCTGGTGGCTTTGCTACCCAAACTTCACTAGTTCACTACCAGATTCCTTGTGTGCGGTGAGGCAATTAATAAGGACCAATTTAAAGTATATAACAATAAAACGTTGTGTATATGTATGATTTTCCAAAATTGGGATATTTATATATACCTTAACAATAAACCGTTTGATAGCCACCTTCTTTGTTTGCCCAATGCGATGAATACGCATAACAGCTTGTTCCTCGACAGCTGGATTCCACCATGGGTCCTGTACATATTGACAAACTATCTTTATCCAAAATTACTTCAAAAAAATTCCAAATATCAACAATAACAATAATAATAATAATAATAATAAGTCCTTAAATCCTAGCTCAACTGACAAATGCCGATATTGTTAGGTTGGACGTCTTGTCTTAGGACCTCGCAATTGAGGTAATTATGGTAGTATTTACCATCTCTTCTAACACCAAAATAATAATAATAATAATAATAATAATAATAATAATAATAATAATAATAATAATAATAATAATAATAACAAAAACAATGTGTCACATCCGTTAGGTTGGTTACTTAAGAAACATATTATGGTGCAACCTTGACTATATAAGATATTGCTCGTTGTATTGTTGAAATGCATGGTTTCACCATGTTTTTCTCTTTTTCTCTCATTCAATAAATCAGAATACTTTGTTTACCCTATGTTAGAAAACCTGAAGCTAGACAATACACATCAGTTTGAGCAACAGAGACTGATCTGCACCTACCATGACAAAAGCATTGGAAGCTGCTGTTAGATTTATACCCACTCCACCAGCTTTTAGTGACATCAACAACACCTGGAGCAAGAAATCACTACTGATGCTTACAAATAGTCATTGCATTGAAACAGTTTACTATACTGATTAGGTAACAGACAAACATGAGGAAATATGTTAAGACCTGTATGTCGCTGTCTTCTGAGAATTGTTTGATTACTTTTTCCCGCTGCTGCATATTCAATGTCCCATCAAGACGAACAAATGAAATTCTATTCCTAGACATAAAAGATAACACAAAGATAATGATTTATGAACCTCTGGTATCATTGTTCATCACCAAAATGAATCAAAAACAATTTTAGAAAAAAAACTACACACGTAATTGTAGTTTTAAAAACTGAATCAGACCACCCTGATTCAACTGTAAACCAAACTGATGGTTAAGCATGATGCAGAAAGGAACAGATGAAGCATGTGGTAGGATACTGTATTTGGGCCTTAGCCCAATAGAATACCAAATTGCTAGTTAGTTATGAGTGTTCCAAAATTCTAGGAAAATCGGTTATAGGAGGGGGAAAAGGAGAGTGGGGAAGACATGGAGAAATATTGTTAGAGTTGGTTAGGAGAGTTTTCTCTCTGGTTAGGAGCTTTGCTCTGGAATAGGTAGGAGTCTTTGACTCTGGTTTTTCACTTGCATTCTGTTATTTCCATGATTGTAGAGCTTCAAGCTCATCTTTACCCTTCAATAATATACAGTTGTTTTATCTTGATTTTATGGGTTCTATCAGCATGTCACAAGATCGCAGAAATCGTTAAAGCTGATGGATATAAATTTCAATAGAGTAATGTAAAAAAAATGACTAGACAATGGGAACAGCCCTTTTCAACGTTTCACATTCACGCAAATTCTCCCCAAATATGTGATTCCTCAAAAACAATTAAACCAGCAAAGAATCTTACCGAGTAAAGGGAATCTGCAAGAGGTCTAGAAAAGCAGTCCACTGGCTGAAAACAATGCTCTTAGAGCCTGATGAGCGGAGATTTTCAAGTTCATTCAAAAGACCAGTTACCTTGCATGACTCTATCCAGTTCTTCTCAATATCAATCTGAAATCGACTCTCAGTAGGGGCAGTGATAAGATCCTGCTTACTGATTGTTTTCCTGTTTAAAAAAAAAATGTTAGGACTAGGTGTTTGCGCTATAACCAAAAATTTATTTGAAACTACCAGCAATAAAAACATCTTAAACTTCTTTTAGTCAAAGTTAAATAAAAATTATCAAAAGTTCTAACAGGTTAACTTGAAAATACCTACAAACAGGACATAAACCAGAGGTAGAATTTCGCCAACTTGACAAGAGGCATTCCCGGCAAAGGCGGTGAGCACACGGTGTTAACACTGCATCTTCAAATGCTTCAAGACATATTGGACATTCTCCCTGCTCCCCTTTACGCAGCTCGTCCACAACTTCTTGAACATAAGCTCGTGAGAGGGCATCTTTTACTTGACCTTCCGAAGCATTACAGGTTCCTTTAAGGAAACGCTTAGCTAGTTTGTTTAGATCAGCAAATTCTTGAGTATCACCTCGACTAAATGAATTAATTGTCATCATGACCAAAAGTTAAGGCTTAGTAAGACAGCAATTATTGAAGCAAGGGTCGAAGAAAACATCATCACAAGAGTGCTTTTAAATCACATTGTTAAACAAATTTCCCAAGAAACATCAAAAGTGAAACATCATCAAACAAGGCTAAGAAAACCATCCTATGCAATGATAAACCCATTCCTAAATAGTATCTGATTCAACCAAACATCTTGGCTATGAATATCAGTGTTCAATAAAGAAAAATTTGTGATGAGTCATGAGCCCACAGCCCAAATAACACTACAAATACTTTTAGACAATTTAACAATGCAAAATTAAATAAGCAAGTACCACCAACCAAGCAGTGTTGTTGAATATCGGCCATGGTGGCGCCTTGGCGGGATTTCAGCATACCACCATACAAAAGCAGTGGTGTGGCTGTTTTTGCACGGCGGGGCCATGGCGGCCGCCAGGAAGGCAGTGGACATGGCAGCGCAGCAGAAAAGACAGACGTTTTTTGTTGAAAAACAGAAAAATATGAGTTGGGATGTGTGACCCAACCCGAACTCAGGCCCAAATGGATTCAAATCCTAATAAACCCTAAAAAGATGGATATTTTAGCAGTTTACCCTCCCTCTCTCTCAGTTACATAATTTCAATATCACAAGTTAAGAGCCAAATACTTATCTCAGTCCCAAGATAAAAGCTCATCCAAACTGTGCCTAACAGACTTTTTTACTTTCAATTCTGTTAAGATGCAATGTGACTGTAACAAGAAAAATCAAATTTCTTGCTGAGATGAGAATGTTCCTAAATTTTCTCGTGAAAATGAACAAAACTAACCAGCCCTGACTATAAACACCTCAGATTAGCTTGTGAATTGCATTACATTGGTCAGAACAAGTTACAAAATTTTGAAATAACATATTAATTGTGCTCGTGAACTGTTCCTTAAAGCCAACTGACCAGACAAGATGCTTCCAGTTACAATAATTTACATTCCCAGCACATTTTTCACTCTAACAGTCACGTATATATAACAGAAATGTAAGACATCGCACCTCATTACAAGAAATGGATGGTCACAACATTGCCGAAGACGTAAAAGTAGCTCTAGTATTGAAGCATAATTATGAAGAACACGTCCTTGCTCAACAAATTGATCAAACTTTACCTGCATATATTTTACCATGAAGTTTGATCAATGTGGCCTTTTTCAGTGCCAGATAAGTGATACGAAAAATTTAAAAATAGATCAGAAAATAATTTTTAACAAATAAAAATACCTTAGATCTTTTGAATAAGGCTTCATAAAAGTCCTTTTCAGCTTCTGTGGGTTCACAGTAAATTACCTGCATATCAGCTGGAGGGAGAACTAGTATAGGCCTACAACAAATAATAGGTTAACAGAATATACGAAGTGTTAAAAACAACAGAAGTGCTTAACCAGTTTACTAACTTGCCCTCTCGATCTGTGCTATTTTTGGTTCTTCTCAACATGATAGGCTTCAAAATGGACTGAACTAATTTCAATCCTCTCTCATCACCACCCTCAAATGGTTTCTGAATGAGCTTGTTCCACCTGGATCATACAGGACAAATTTTCAGAGTCCAGCTTTCCAGCCACATACCCACTTACAATTTAATAATTAAAGTGCTAAAAAGAGTAGAAGTGCTTTGCATTAGATAAATACGGCAAGCATTCAAAACATCCAGCACAATTTCATACTCCAGTCTCCCATTATGTTAGGCCAATTTTAACTGGAAAACATTATTTTCATAAAAACCCAGTTAAATCATAAGGTGCTGATATCTTCGGTCTTCACAGTCATCATCAACCAACAGAGGCTCAAAAAGGCAAGTAAAAAGGAAAACCGGACCAGTTGTCTTAAGCTTAAGATTCACACTAAAAATTTCATGTGCAAGTCTTGTAACCGTTTTCATTTGTTTCAATTCTCAGAAGGAAATATTTGTGAGCTAAAACTTCCCTAGAATGTGGGGATAATCTAGAGTATATTAGATAAATGGAATCCAAAGTTTGATTTAACATAATACCTAAAAAAATCATAATTAAACATCAAAGCCTAGCATTCAGCTTCCAAAAATAATGAAAATGAAGAAGCACGGAAAAAATATTGGATTTTAGACATAATTCATTAGAGTTAAAATAGCCAACGCTTAGAGGAATGTAATTTTACCAGGCCCAATGACCCCAAGGCTCTATTCTCAGAAAGCGAAGAAGACTGTAAATATCTTCAAGGTTGTTCTGTAAATAAAAAAGGACTAACTGTCAGAAAGCATAAAAACTGTATGACTATATTTGCTGTCATGAGACTCATGACCAACCAAAAATAAGTCAACTAATATCAAATACAAATACATGAATAGGGTTGCAATAAAACTTTGAAGCTATGTTTTCAGTCTCAGATAGCGGCATGGAGCGCCGAACCCTAGAAATGGGATAGCGGGATCGCGGGACGACTGCTATTGCGAAGGCCAAAAAACAGTATATAAACTAAACATAAAATACAACCAATATACAAAAATACTAAAAAAATAGCAAAATACATAATTAGAGGGGTAATCATACTTAATAACCAAAATCCAACATCAAAATCAAGTTCTAATAGTAATCGTAATCAACAAAATAAAGAACAGAGCAGACAAAACAAAGTCACAAAAAGAACGAAAACAACAAAGCAAGAACATAAACGATGTTGAACAAAGCAAGAAAAAGACAAACGACAAAGCAAGAACGAAAGCAGTTTCTTTTTCACAATTCTGAACTAACCCCTTTGTGGGTTTATGAGGGTGTGGAATAACCTAGATACCCTTAATGAAGAATACAAAAATAAAATAAAACTTGTGTTTTTGAAAAAGCGCTAGAGCGGGTCCAATAGCGGGTTGGGCTAGAATAGCAGGTTGCGATGATAGCATAGCGGGATTTGCGGCTAGGAGCGCCACTACCGTCAAGCACGTTTTCCCGGTCGATGGCGTCACGGACAGCCCCTCCACTGCATCGGGATAGCGGGATTGCGCAGGGATTGACAACATAGCTTTGAAGACATACTGATAGAAAATCAACTGGTAACGGAGGAAAAGAATCGAAATGAATTAAGAAATTAGAGCCTGGAACCCTAGTATTATTCAAGTATCCTCTTATCAATGTAACCAGAGTATGAATACAGCAGGGTACGATTTCATGAGCACCCTTTCCCCTTTCTCCTGTTTAAGGGTAACGTGAATTTAGAATTGATATATAATTCTCTCCTCCTCTCTATTCCCGACCCTAAAATTCATCCTCTTAGCTATTGGGTGCACGTCAATACTCATTTGGAAGTCACTAAATTATTCCCAATGCTGAATTTTTTTTAACTTTCCGAAAGAAAATAAAAGGATACCAAATCCACTCTTCGAATTGAAAAAAGAACAACAACAACAAAGCTTATCCAAACACATAAGGGTTTGACAGCATTGCAAGATACATGTACATGACAAACTAAATGTTATCATGCTTAAACATAATGTCCAACTTGCAACGCTAGGATAAAACATAAATAATAAATGGAAGTATGACAGAATTAAAATGCAAGATAAAAATATAACCACAATTCAGAGCATGAACCAGAAAACCGTCATCAATTGTTATACTGGGAAAATCATAAACAGGTTATAATTATGCAACCCTGAGATGGAAACTATAAGACACTGTAAAATTTAACTAAATATTTGTATGTTTAATCATACAATATAACCTTAGCATTAATTGAAGATTCCTGACATATCGAGTTAATGCATCATATAGTGATCTTCTGTAAAATTTTGCTGAAATTTCTTTTACTGGATTTAACTCATTAATACCAAACAAAATATTGTACAAGAGTAGACTTATAATGTAATGGTTCACCTGGATTGGAGTCCCAGTAAGACACCAGCGGTTGTCAGCAATTAGAGCAGAAGCAGCCATAGAAACTTGACTTTTAGAAGACTTTATTGTATGTGCCTCATCAAGAACCACTCTGAACCAACGAATTGAGAAGAGTCCACCATTATTCTCTGCATTCTGTACATAAGATAGATAAAAAGATGCACCTGTTGATAAGATTTAAGAAATGAAGCAAATAGGCAGAGAACTAGAAGAGTAAACAGGTTTGCAACTACCTCACTGGAAAAGTCAGAGGCCAAAATTCCATATGTAGTAATTACAACATCACATTGAACTAGACTTTTGGCATCTTTGGGCCTACTTTGTCCATAATGAACATATATAGACAGGGACCCAGGGTGCACATGAGTTTCAATCTCTGCCTGGAGAAATTGTCAAATGTTCAGAACTGGAACGAAAGCATTTCAATTACTCTATATATCCCACATTTGAATACAAATGTAACACATACTTGCAAGTAAAGAAATGCAGTAACCAGATAGCTGCATAACGTTAATACCTTCCACTGCCCAAGAAGTGTCATGGGACATATTATCAAGTTGCCGCCACGTGTTAGAGAAGTGTTTTGCTTCTTCGATTTATCAAAACCAGCAAATTTGGTTGCCTTCTTCGGAATTTGTGAAAAATTGGGAATTGTATCATTATCACTAACTTCACCGCCTTCAATAAAGGACTGAGCTATGGGTTGACTACCTAATGATCCACCCCTTCCTGAATGGGCGGCGAGTAGTGATATGGTCATGATGGTCTTTCCAAGCCCCATAGCATCTGCCAAAATCTTCAATTTCACAATAAAATAATACATTACAATTTACAAACTTTGAACAATATGTGAAAGCAACAAACTTTCAGGGTTAACTACTTCAAAAAACGTACTCCTCCTCTGGCCATTTGAAGGGTGCTAGGAAATTCTGTTGTGGCTTCACCAGAAAATGCATTCAAATAAACAACAAGCTCCCTCCTAAAAAATACAATGACAACTACTTCATCAGAACCATTCATCTGTTTTTTTCTGTGTGCGTGTCAAATAACCAGGGCACATACTTGTCAACGAGGCGATATGCCTCCCAACATGGATGAAGGGTTGTTGCAGTCTCGTCCCTTGGTCGTCCCTTCTCCATCTGAACCATCCAATAAAGAGCCTGTTTTTGATATGGCCGCAGTTCACACAGAAGATTTCCAGGGGGGTCCATTTCCTGAACAAAACTTTCAGGTTAATGGTCAGTCATAGCATCATTTATAAGCATAATATATGTCAAACACAGCACGTTATTCTTATAATGCAGCACCTCTAATTCTGAGCTTGATGCAACACCAACAATGTTGTCAAGATCAAATTCAGAAACAGAATCCTCATTTTCATTATCATGACCATTTTGAGAAGGACGCTCAGACTTGGCATGTAGTAATGGGACCTGAAGAGAAAATCTATCCTGTTAAAGAAATCAACCATGCTAGTTGAAGACGCATTCATGAAGCAATTATATCTGTAACCTTTTACCATTTGACTGAAAGGACGCTTGTTGGAATAGAAATCACCAGGAGTTAACTCCGCCTAAACAACAATCAATGATCCAAGTCAATATTCTAGTACGACTTACTTCAAACTCACAAGTGAGCCACTCCACAGGCAGCAAGAAAACACAACAATTTAGACTGAATATACCAAAGATACAAAAGAAACTCATGAAAGATTAAAAAAATTACAGAGAACCAACAACCACCTTCTTGAAAGGGCTCAAACCAAGCAATCTAAACAGGGCTGGAAGAGGATGAAACACTGATTCATCTGTCGAATTAGTAGCATCCTTGAGAGAAACCTGATGTTGCTTAACAAACATTGACCTATTGATGAAGACGCTGAAATGAAACAGACCCCAAAAGGAAACAAAATAAGTAGCAGAAGCAGAACTTAATTATTATTTACCATCGCATAAAAACATAGAAATTCATAAACAAATACTTCAACAAAACACTGTAACTGGTAAAGATCATGGTGTGGCAAGCCAAGCTATGGAACACTAACCCAGACACAAAACACGACACTAACACATAAACGCCGATAATAATTTGAGAAATTGAAAGTAATTGAATGCAATCATATACACGTAGGACACCAGACACACCTTCATTCTGAAATATTGGTGCTACATAGAAGCTAAGTAACTTTTCGCAATTACCTAATTGACAAAATGATAGTGTCCATGATGGCCAATACATTAGGAGCAAATTTACATTCCCCTTCAACCCTGACTTTATTATCCCGAACCAGTGGCAACAAACACCGAGCCCATTCATTTGGTATTCTACCAATCTACCACCCAAAAAAAAACATCAATTAACGACTAATTGAATTAGAAAACAACCATTACCATTTTACACAGTTCTAAATTACCTCCCAATCTTGTTCGTTGGAAAATCGAACTATCTCAGAACAAGTTGCTGCTCGACCAAAACCCTTACCAGGAGAAGGCGAAGCAGATAGCTTTTTAGGTGGAAATTTGAAAACCACTGCATCCCCGCATTTTATACTCCTCCCTTTACACGTGGACAGCCCCGCCACTTCACCGGAACCAACAAACCACCAATCATCGGAATCAGACTTAACGGAACAGTTACTATTTTCTACATCGACGATGTGGTTGGAGCTTGTTTTCACGGCGCGTGACGTTGATTTCGGCGGAGAAATTCGTCGAGTGTTGATGGTGCGAGTGGGTTTGAATTTAGGGGTATTGGTGTCGAAGATGATGTTGATGGCGGCGGTGACGTCGTTTTTTGCCATGTGTAGGGCTCTGATGATGTCCATGTCGGTGAATTCGGAACCGACGATTGATCGGACGGTGGCGAGGTGGTGGTCGGTGACCTTGCTCCCCATTGAAACCCTAACCCTAAGAAGTTTCTAGTTTAGTGTTGAAGGGTTTGGAGATTGGAAAAGGGAAGAAGAAAACTTAAAAATCAAATTTTGTAAATTGTAAATTACGAGAGGCGGGGACGAGGTGAGTCTCTCCGTTACATGGCGGGAGTCCGCGTGAGTAGCACGTGCCCATTTGTTTTCCTTCCCGCCATATCCAATTCATTCATTCATTAATTTAATTTTTTTTGTTATTATTTTAATATTAAAAAAAGTTACATGAGAAAAGCATAGCAAATAACAAACTATACCTTCAAAATGAAACTCCTAGCGCGTTAAGTTAGAGCTAAAGATAAACCATAACAAAGTTATAATTTAGAAATTTTAAATTATTGAGTTAGAGTTAAAGATAAATTATAATAAGGTTATGTAAAATGACTAAAGATTTGAATTATTAGTTTATTTGTTGACAAAAAAATTAACACAAGCATTATCCTTTTGATTGATACAATAAATAAGAGATCACTCACTTTAGCTATAAAAACTCTAATAAACTACAAAATGTTAGTATAGTTATGAAATTGTCATATATCACCATGCACTAACTCTATCACTTGCAACAAGTTAGAGTAACAGGTTCTTAAACACACGTTTTCAAACATAGTTCGAGCACTACTAGAAGCTTGTACTTCCATGTGAAGGATTATCAGAGCATCCAACATTCCTATAGAAACTAAAGATATAATTATTACTATTGTGTTTTTGACAAAACTTCAAACCTAACAAGAATCTAGATTAGAGACGGTGCTACCAACGCATCTCTTAAATAGATAGATGAGCTGTATTTTTGTCGTGTACTCCGAAGATTTGTTGATAACATTTGTTGCTTTAATTAATCGTTACTCCTCCATACCCACAATTAGTGATTGGTTTATAAAAAACATATCTCAAAATGAATAATTTTTTAATTTTTGATATAATATTAACTATTTTTTCTATCTACATATAGACTCATGTGATGTACAGAAAAATATATTTTAAAACTAATAGTTAATGTTTAAAATAAAAATAAATTTAAAACATATTAAAACTATATAACTAAAAGGCATAATGATCAATCAAAATTAAAGTTGATTCATTTTAAAGTAATGAAAATTGCAAATCAACTATTAATTTGAAAGAAAAACAACTCATCTATACCATCACTGAAAGTTACATATTGTAATAAATAGAAAGAATACATAAAGCAATAAAAATCAACTTGCAGAGCAAAACTTGATTATTACTCCATGCTGCTAATTGTCCATGAAATATACCCATGAAATTTAGAACAACTCCAACCAAAAAATAATTTCCCTTAATCTAAAATAAAAAGGAAAACTCTCCCGTAAAAGAAAGAAAGAGTATATTAAACAAATATTAAGGACAAAAATAAAATAAAAATATTTAGAAATTGAATAAAGATTATTAAAAGAACGGATAATATTATCATAAAAAAATATTCAAATAAATAATATATAAATACAATATATTATATTAATAAAATATTATTAAATATTAAAGTTCATGTGTTTGATTTGGTTTAATTTTAAAAAATAATATAAAATTTGAAATAATTTATGTCGTCTTTATAAAATATCCAATAATATTAATTTTATATAAATTTTCAATTTTATTTGAATATGCCTATAGTTTTATTTTGAATCGATTTGGTTATATAGTAGTTGTGGAGAAATCTTCATTGGTGGATTAGGCACTAATCCAACCCGCTAAAATTGAAGTTCAAACGGGCTGACCCAGATTTATCCAAAAGCCCTATAGTCCGTCAAAAGCGCGCGCGCATGCTCACTTTGCTGTTATTATCATCTCAGAAAACAACCAGCAACGCATTCTTCCAACCCTAACCTTCCCTCCCTCACAAGCCTCATATTTTCACACACAAACTAAAAACTCACCAAACAAACCCTAACTCTTCACCTTCGATGAAGCTTCCGCGAAAATCCAAAGCGACGGAACCACCACCGGTTCCGAAACGGAGAGGTCGACCGCGAAAACAGAGAAGAAAAGAGAACGAAACCGTAACAATCGAATCAAAGAAAACGACGCCGATAGTATTAATTGGACGTTACGTTTTGAAAGAATTTCGAAAACGCGTTGTTCTAATCGGAAAAGTTGTAAGTTATAATAGCGGTTTATACAGAGTCGAGTATGAAGATGGAGGTGGTGAGAATTTGAATAGTAGCGATATTCGTAGAATTGTTCTTGATGATTGTGATTTTGACGACGATTTGACTCGAAGGAAAAGTGAACTGGATGAATCGTTGTTGTGTAAGATCGTTAATGAATTGGAAAAGAATTCGAGTGAATTACATGTGGCAAACGAAGATGTAACGGGCGTTGATTCGTCTGATGATTCTAGGGATTCGTGTTCCGATGCTGAGACGCCGTTGGAATTGACGCCGTTAGAACTGCCGCCTATGTTGCAGTTGCCGCCATCTTCGGGAACTATTGGTGTGCCGGAGAATTATGTTTCGCACCTGTTTTCAGTTTATGGATTCTTACGATCGTTCAGTACTCGATTGTTTTTGAGTCCGTTTAGTTTGGATGAGTTCGTTGGCGCTCTTAACTGTCGAGTATGGAATACTTTGCTTGATGCCGTTCATGTTTCCTTGATGCGTGCTTTGAGACGTCATCTTGAAAATCTTTCAGCTGAAGGCTCGAAGATTGCATCAAAGTGCCTTAGGTGATTATGTTTCTTCCTACTTGTTTTGATTTTTTAGATCAAATTTTTATGATGCGGAACTATCTTATTTATCTTCCAAGTTGTAGTCATATCTTATTTATCTTCTAAGGTGGACTATTGATTTAAATTTTTTAAAACGATAGTAATTATCGGTGGGAAACTGTTTTAGCATTGGGAAAACAATTTGGATAATGGATCCCCTGCTGCAATGCTGCATATGCAACAGGTTTTATAGTGGTTAGAGGAGAGATGATATTAAATTAAAACAGAGAGTTGTAGAGCGTGCTGTAAAAAAACTTGCAGTAGATGATTCAAATCCCAAATATACCTACAATCCTACATTTCAATAGGTGCTGTAGATTTTGTTTTCCACTAAAAACAGCACGGAAGTTGAGATTCCAAAGCAAGTTATACAAAAGTAGTTATTATCACTCTTACTGGAAAACAAGTTAGGAGCCTTTTTTTAACCAAGAAAGAATTCTTAGAATGGTGTAAAAATAAATTAAAATGAATAAAGATAAAGATCGTAAAAAAAAGGAGTATTTCTTATTTATGTAGTGAGTTTGATAGAGAAGATACAAGAGATTAACAATGAAGATGATAACCTTGCACTCAAGGCTAACCCAAAGGAGCGCATTGTCCTTTCACACTAGAGAATTCTCTAGTATTCTATATATCCTTACACAACACCTATAAATAATACTGTATGTAAGTTTTGTCATTTTGTATACGTTAGAATATTAGAACATATCTTATAATATCTATTATACTATATTAGAGTATCTTGAGTTATTTCCTAGGGTCAACTTATAATTATAGAGATATCTTAGAATGTCTCTCATTATTATTATGATTTGTTCTTGATTTAGGATTGAGTCTATGTTTCTATATAAATAGAGATTAGTATTGAGTCTTTTGTCATCAAGTCAACATAAAACTATTATCAATAATATTCAAACTCTTATTATTTTCTCTTCTTCTTTTCTCTTAAATCCCACAACTTCAACAGTATATTATCTCAAAAGAAACAATTGTCATTTTGTATAGTCATCTTATAAGAATCACCTTGGTTAATTTATTTTGTCATCTAGAATCCAAAAACATTGGAGGCATGCTATGTGTATATGTGGTGAGTCTTCATGACTGTTGTAGAGGAATTTCAAAGCAACTGAATGTGTTATTTATATATCCATTGACTAATTTTTACCGAGAAGAGGACATCAAGTCTCAATTTGTGCACCATCGCATATACCCTGGTGTTATTCTTGTTATTAGGTTATTATTATTTATATTGAAAAGATATTTATTTGAATTTAAATATGTATCGTTCCAGGTGCAGTGAATGGAGCTTGCTTGATACATTGACTTGGCCTGTTTTCTTAATTCAATATTTAGCAGTTAATGGATACACAAAGGGGTCTGAGTGGAAAGGATTTTATGACGAGATTTTTTATGGCGAATATTATTCATTGCCTGCAAGTAGGAAGTTAATAATATTGCAAATTCTCTGCGATGATGTTTTGGAGTCTGAAGAGCTAAAAGCTGAAATGAACATGCGTGAAGAATCAGAGGTTGGGACGAATTATGATGCTGATGAAATTCCTCCTACAGAAAATGGGCCGAAAAGAGTCCATGCCAAAACTGCTGATTGCAAGGATGAGGAATCTATGAATTTGGTTTCAGAATTAGATGCTGTGAACTTACCCAGTAATTCTGAGGATGAGGTTGATAGAAATGGAGATGAATGTCGCCTCTGTGGCATGGATGGGACCTTGCTCTGTTGTGATGGATGTCCTGCTGTTTATCATTCAAGATGTATTGGTGTGATGAAGATGTATATACCAGAAGGGGCATGGTATTGTCCAGAATGCAAAATAAATAAGATTGGGCCAACAATTGCAAAGGGAACATCTCTTAAAGGGGCTGAAATATTCGGAAAGGACTTGTATGGGCAACTTTTCATCGGTACTTGCAACCACTTACTTGTGTATGTTCAAAATCTTTAGTGTTTCTTTAACTCCTTCAATTGTTACGCTGGATAAATGCGCTTTACACTGAAGTTAATGAAATTCGAAGCCCAGTTATATTTTCTTCCCTTAGACTTGAATTTGTGCTTTGGTTTTGTCCTCTTACTTTTTACTTTTCTCCATTATTTTTGCTATAGCTGCACTGGAAAATTTAAGGTTTTAACATATGATCATTTATGATTGCAGTCTCAATGTCAACAGTGGTGATTTTTGTCTTAAATACTACAATCAGAATGACATTACTGAAGTTATCCGAGTGCTTTATGCTTCTGTGCAACATAGAGATGCATACTTTGGTATTTGCATCGCAATGTTACAATATTGGAATATTCCAGAAAGCTTTTTACATCTAAACTCAGAAAATTTGAAGACAGACGCAAACATCTCTGCTGCGGCACTTCCTCCTTTGGTTGAAAATGACCATAAAGCTGTTAGTTTGGGGAAGGCAGAATATGGTCTAACATCCTTGAATGGAATTTGTAGTGATAATATAGCGCTGTCTCTAAATGCTTCATTGATTACCACTAGTCCTACTCATGAAATCAATGGCAATACTATAACTAAGAAGTCCTCTAACGTGAATATGAAGCTTCATAAGGAAACTGTGACGGGTTCTGTTGCTTCAACTGTCAACCATCAGTCTGAAACGAGCTACCCAAATCCTGACAACAGGTCAACTGCAGCTACTCCTGCCAAGTGCTCCTTGGTAAGCAGCCAATTTATTAATTATGGGGATGCAAATGACATGAGGTTGCCTATGAATTTGTCTTTGCAAACTAAAGGCGACCAAACTGGTTTTGGAAAGTGCAAAGGAAATATAATTAATGATTTTGTGTATATGGGTCGCTCCTATAAACCTCAGTCATACATTAATTACTATATGCATGGTGATTTTGCTGCATCTGCTGCTGCTAACTTGGCCATTCTTTCTTCAGAGGATTCTAGATCAGAGGGTCACATGTCTGACTTGAGAAAAGCTACATCTGAAAACACTAATTTGATAGCAAAAGCATTCTCACTGACAGTTTCACGCTTCTTTTGGCCAAGTTCTGATAAGAAGCTTGTGGAGGTTCCAAGAGAGAGGTGTGGCTGGTGCCTTTCTTGTAAAGCCCTTGTTTCAAGCAAGAAAGGATGCATGTTAAATCAGGCTGCTCTAAGTGCTACCAAAAGTGCCATGAAAGTCCTTTCTGGTCTTGCTCCTGTAAGGAGTGGAGAAGGAATTTTCCCTAGTATTGCAACATATGTCATTTATATGGAGGAAAGCTTACGTGGTTTAATAGATGGGCCCTTTCTTAGTGAAAACTATCGAAAGCAATGGCGTGAACAAGTGGAAAAGGCCACCTCATTTTGTAACATAAAGCCCCTTCTACTTAAAGTTAGTAATTACTTATTTTTTTAAAAGTAGGGAGCTTTATTAATTAATTAATGTGTAATTATATGTTCTATGGGTAATGAATTGCCATTTTTCAGCTTGAGGAGAACATTCGTACAATTGCGTTTTGTGGCGACTGGGTGAAGCTAATGGATGAGTGGTTAGTTGAATCTTTTACAATCCAAAGTGCAACATCTACTCTTGGAACAACACAGAAACGTGCATCATGTGCTAGGCACAGAAAACAATTACCAATCAAAGTTACAGTTGACATTTGCTGTGAAAACTTTGCCTGGCGAAATGGAAAACTAACCAAATCCGTATTTCAGAAAGCTGCGCTGCCAAAATTCATGGTCAGAAAAGCAGCTCGGCGAGGTATTTCTTTAAGATTTGCCATTTTTTTTTGCAATAGTTTAAATTTGTTTGGGAATAAAACCACTGAATGTTGTATGTTGTGAGGGTAACAGGTGGTTTGAGGAAAATTTTGGGTATTGTCTATCCCGATGTCTCTGAAATTCCTAAAAGAAGCAGACAGCTGGTTTGGAGAGCTGCAGTTCAAACGAGTAGGAATGCATCACAGCTTGCACTTCAGGTTCCCCTTGGTTTATTATTATAAGATGGATCCATAGTTTATTTGATCTGACAACAATAACTTGATGATGTGATTATTTGCACCAGGTTCGATATCTAGATTTTCATATCAGATGGATTGATCTGATTCGGCCGGAGTATAATTTTCAAGACGGGAAAGGTCAAGATACTGAAGCTTCTGCTTTTAGAAATGCAAATATTTGTGACAAAAAGGTTGTAGAGGGAAAAACATTTTATGGTATAGCTTTTGGGAGCCAAAAGCATATTCCTTCTCGGGTAATGAAGAATGTTGAAATAGATCAAGGGCCAGAAGGAAAGAAGTTCTGGTTTTCTGAAACCCGTGTTCCTTTATATTTGGTAAAAGAGTATGAAGTAAGCAATGAAAAAGAGCCATCTCATAAAGATCATTTGAATATTGCATCTCAATTGCACAAAAGGCGGTTGAATGCTATCTGCAAGGACATATTTTTTTACCTCACTTGCAAGAGAGACAAATTGGACACTTTACCATGTTCTGTATGTCAGCTGGGTGTTTTATTAAGGTAATTACTCTGACTTGGTTACAGTCTTGTTCACATGGTTCTATGGTATGCTTTCCTCCCTTTCTTTTTATACCTATTCGCTCTTGAACCACAGTTTTTTGTCTCTTTTTTTTATTACAGGAATGCTCTCAAGTGCAGTGCATGTCAAGGTACCCTATGCAGTTTCTTCATCCTTTCACTTACTATAGTATTCTGTTCTGAAGTTTTAGGGAATTCTTGAAATGAGATCTTTGAGTTTCTTTCTGAGTGACGTCTTCTCTTCCTAGAATAAAAACAAATCATGCATGCAGTTTTAGTTTCTTCTAGAATGTTTCCAAATATTTTTGAATGATTTTTGTAGCAGTTATGTTTGCAATATTATAAAAAGTTTCTCTGCAAAAAATGGGTTCAAAATTCAATTTCTAAGTTCATATTTCTCGTTACTTTTATCTTGAGCTTATAGTGTTTAATAATTCATATTTAATTCATCCCAAGTTAAAAAATTCTAAATTTTTGTGGATGAACTTTTTGTAATGTACAAAACATGCTTGCAAAAATTCGTTCAGACATATATATGTTAACATTCTAGAAAGGACTAAAAATGTGTGCACTTGATAATTTTGTAGGGACTAAAGAATGTGATTTTTGTTTTACAGGGACTAAAAATGAAATTTTGAAATTTTATAAGGACTAAACTTATTTAACACTAAATAAAAAATCACTACTTTGTGTGGATTTTTGAAATTGGAACCCTAAATACGTTGTTTTTATGTGTTAGTATGTGGTATATGGGCTTTTTGGTTTGTTTATTCTGTGACTTGCCTTTTTTTTATTTCATTTTGTTTGTATCTTGGTTTAACACTTTGTTTCGTATGGGCATATTTATCAGGTTATTGTCACGAGGGCTGTTCATTAAATTCAACATTCTCTACATATAAAGAAGTTGAGTTCTTGACTACATGCAAAAAATGTAATGATGCCAGACTACTCATTCAAAAAGAGAACAGTATTGAATCTACAACCAGTCCCTTACTGTTAAAAGCACAAGAACATAGCTCTTTGACAATTTCAAAGGCAGCAAAGCCTAAATGTTATGATCAAATACCGAGATCTTCCAAGGTTAAGGATTGTCGTCCTGACATGAAACAAGTTGCTTCCCATCCCCCTGTTGAAACAAAAAGCCGTCACAGAAACCCCTCTTGGGGTATTATTTGGAAAAAGAATAACAGTGAAGATACAGGCTTTGATTTCAGGCTAAAAAACATACTTCTGAAACGGAGTTCAAGCTTGCCTGGATCGGCGCAACCTGTTTGTCACTTGTGCCGAAAGTCATATAGGCCCGATCTAATGTATATACGCTGTGAAATGTGTACAAGTAAGTTTTTATTTTCTGGTTATACATGATAACATTTTAAAGCTGCTTACAATTAATTATCTAATCTTTGTATGTGGGCTTTACAGGGTGGTATCATGCTGAAGCTATTGAACTTGAAGAGTCCAAAATATTTTCTGTGCTGGGCTTCAAATGTTGCAGGTGTCGCAAGATAAAGTCACCTGTGTGTCCTTACTCTGGTTTGACGTGCAAGGAGCAAAATGGAGAGAAGTCACACCCACGGGCTTCCAAGATAGAGCATTCTAGAGCAGATTCTGGTTCTGGAACACAAGCCGGCAGTAGAGAATGTGAGCCCGCTACTCCTATCTTTCCCGCAGAGGATGTTTCTAGACAAGAGAATAATCCTCCTTTGCTGTTTTCTCTTTCAAATGTCGAGCTGATTACAGAACCCAAGTTAGATTCAAACATTACAGAACCCATGTTAGATTCAGGTATTACAGAACCCAAGTCAGATTCAGGCATTGAGTGTGATGCCGTCTCTGGGTCAGGGCTTCAGGAAACATCAACGATTAAGAATTTTAAATCTGAGGGAGACAATAATGGCTCTTTTGGAGGTGAAGTTCAGCATGCTGAATTTTCAACACACGAAGAAATGGGTAATCTGCCTGGAGAGTTTTTATCACCTTTTTCAGAACATGACTCTTTGTTCGCTGACTGCAATCTTCTGAGTGACTCTGAAATTGCAGATGATGAATACATGGGGTTTGGATCCCAAACCCGCTTCTCTTTGTCTGAACTTCTGCACCTAGATAATAGTAGTCAATTTGAGGAAGCTGATGCGCCCGGGGACTTGTCAGGATTTTCTAAAAATTCCGGTACACTAGATGTTCCTGAAAAATGTGCAACTGCTAGTCTGCAGAACAACTGGAGACCTACAATTTCATCAATTGTTCATAATTGTTACCAATGTTCACAATCCGAACCAGCCCCCGATCTCTCTTGTCAGATTTGTGGGATGTGGATTCACAGCCAGTGTTCACCCTGGATTGAATCACCATCTAGGCTTGAAGATTGGAGGTGTGGTAATTGCAGGGAATGGCTATAGCTGGATTAGTTGTCATCCCATGGAATAATTTAGTGATAACCCTACCAGCTGTCTCAACAAATATGTGCATGGATTAATTCAGGTATAGACAAGTTGAATCCATTGCCAGGGAACTTGACAGATGATAGCAGCTTCCCCAGCGCCAGTGCTCGAGTGATTTGATTTTCAACATGATTTCCAACCTCGGTCGGTTTGGTTGATGCTCTAGAGCCATATTGGCTGATTTATACTCCCTTGTTTCATATTCGATTCTTTTCACCCCGACATTGCATGATTTACAGAAATTTGCTCGCAGGGAGATTAGCAGGTTTTTATGATGCTTATCTTCTGACAGTATTTTCTTTGCATAGATTAATAATGTTCCATTTTTTTTCCCAAAATTTTGTCAGTCAAATTTGAAACCTTAACATCTGCCCTGTTCCAACCCTCGGGTTTTTGGTTCCTACTGCCCGTGTCAAGCACATCCCCAAGTGCTCCAGGAACTAGAACATTTAATACTTTTGTAACATTTTATTTATTTATAATTTGATAGTTTTATTTTTTTACAATTTGATAGTTTTATTTTTTTTTATTTTCTCAAAATAAGATATTATATCGTAGAGTTTACGGTGAATGTATGGTATAGTATGCCAAACAATCAAACGATTGTCGGATATAGTAAAATCTAGAAGAAAATCATCTGTGCGGTTCTCATATTGTTATTCTTGTTTTCAATAGCTGATTATATGTAACTGAGAAAAAGTGGACTGATTGTTTGCAGATGATTAAGACTACATTCTCATATTTAACGTAACGTGAATAGTTGTACTAATAAGCTTGTTTTCCATGGTATTTCTATTGTTGGCTCTTAGTGGCGGGACATTCTTCCTAGTTCCTACAATAATTTTGGATGATTTGTACTGCAATACAATGGAACTTATTATTGAAAATAAGAGTAGAATTTTCAAATAATAAATCGAAATAAGGCGTCAATGTCTATTTTGTATTCTGTTTATTTGTATTTAAATATATTGGATGTATATATACATTGTCAATTTAAAAGAATACACACTATCTATGGTGACAATATATAAAAATTAAATTTTTAATATTTTAATGTGCGGCAAAAAACTTGATTATTAAATGATTATTGCTTTTGTGAATAAAATTTTGATAAAATGATATGGGAATGAACTCGTGCAAGAGTTTGATATGATTCTGTTAATATTGTTGGAAATTGAAGTGAAATCTATTATAACTCGTGAATATTTATGAAGATGTATAACATGTAAAATTTGTTTAATACAAATATTTGGTTGCTATCACTTTAGTAAAAGATATTTTATTAATATCAATAAGAAAAATAATAATATTATCAATGACTATTTTATTAATAACAAATATTTACTTTATTCTAAAAGATAAAATAATAATTTTTCACTCTTAGAGTAGTATTGCTTTAATGCTCAAATTGTGTCTACTTACTTTGTTAGAGTATCATTAAATTTTCGTACACCAGCTTCCCTCCCTAAAGAATTTGAAATAAAAATGCTTACTCCACAAGCTATTATTGCAACTATAATTTGAGAACAACAATTCCAAACTGTTACAATTGGTTCTATCAAAAGACAATATCTTACATGCTATGAGGTGCACCACAAACAATCCAGTGAAAACTGGGAAGGGGAAAAATATAGGAAAAACCGAAAACCCTCGCCCAAATGATATATAAAATCTGGCTTAAAATACAATCACTTTGTGTAGAAAGAATCTCAAAAATGCCCACCAACCCATAAATCCTAGTTGTAACACTCAGCTGGTAAACAAGCTCTCACCCTTAAAACTCCGCCAGCCCTTGCTCATGATTTGGTTTATCCACCCCACTAGCTTGAAGGACACATGGGTGGGTTAGGCTGTGCGTAGATCAGTTTTACAAGTGTGTAGTGATTAATGAACACTCTCTATATTATCATAGAAGAGCAGCTAGAACTGCACCAGGATCGTTCAATGCTGCGGGAGGAGGAGCACTAGCTGGTTGAGCAACCGGAGACATTGGAGCTGCTTGCGTTGGCGGTACACGAGATACTGGAGGGATATTGACTAATTGTTCCTTGATGAACTCCTTCATCCTGCAAACAAATGTCAGAATGATGAGTAAAAGGTGGAGAGTCTATTGATAGCATATACTGTAAGCAGGAAACTTAATCACATACTCAAATGTCAGTGTTGGGTCCCCTGAAGCAACTGTCATTCGCAGCTGGGTTCTATCTGCTGGGTCTGTTTCAATTCTTACCTGCACACATCATTTGCATAAAATGTTAAAGCAACACCTCCCTCAAGTTATCATCTAAATTTAATGATGAAAAACAGGCAGAAAAGCCTAACACAACCAGGGTTTAGAGACGACAATCAATAACAAAATAGCAACTCCTGTCAAGTTAATAATAATAATAATAATAAAAAATAAAAAAAAAAGAACAGCAACGTTGAACTAAATGCTTCTCCTTGTAGAAAAGTAAACAACTATACAGTCTTCGTTGCACACGGAGGTTCTTTATGAGAAACCAATACAGACATACAAGGTAACATAATAACTTGATATTTTTATTTATTTTGAAGCAGGTAAAAAATGCTGCCTCCATTTTCTCTCCTTTTTACATCAGATAATTTAGGAATTTATGATTACACTTCTAGTTGGGACTACAGTGAAATATTCACGGTTGAAATATATACTTACCAAACAGAGCATTGCCCTTGTACTTTCTGAATAAAATGTTGTACTTGCACAAAGGTTATTTGGATTGGGATCCTAAAGCAGATATACAGTGAAAACAAGTTATATGTAAGTTAGTACACGTCGAAGAATTTCAGGAAAATACAAAAAATAGTAAAACATAAGAAAAGGGACTTCAATAACTTACAAGCCCTGGGCAAACTATCAAATGGAAACTGTTGAATAAGTTTGCCATTTCGAGTAGTGGAAGTGGTCTAACACCTCTAACCTGCAAAACCAACAGAAAAGATGAACCTATCACTGTGTGACCACAAGAACAAGCTTGCAAAGCAGCCACTACAAAATGTACAAACTTTACTATGTACATAATGCAGAATACATACCACTTCTTGAAGCTTCAAAGGTGGTCCAGGAAGTGATCTCCATTGAGGGAAAAACTCTTCCGTAGATACAGTTATAGGCTGAAGAAATTTATTTAGGACAGCTGGTAGGCGAAGCTTGACATTGATCTATGAAAAACAACACAAATGAATGCACATTAATTAAAGTTTATGATAGTGGCATGTCAAGACCATTTAACTTCACATAGTATCCACTTTTTCCAAACTTAACACTTAAATTTAAGCTCTTACTTCTTTGTTTCCTATACTCCAATTCAATTATTTTGATGGCGAGGAATAGATATAAAATAACATTGTCTAATAATTAAAAATTGAGATATATCACAATTTTGGTGAAGCATACTTGACTATTTGATTATTTTATTTTAAAAAATCAACAAAATAAAGGCTTTGGTTCCATGCTTGACTTCTTCAGAGACATCTCAAAATATTCATATTTATGCAACAAAATGTACTATAAGGTGGCCAGCTGTTTTCTGACTAGCCTCACAAGTACATGATCAACTTTATCAGGAGTTAAACCCCCACAGGGGAGAGAATGGAATTTAAAATTAGGAATATAAAATACAAGTTTAATTTAAGTACCATATCGTTACCAAACTTGTACGAGAAGTCAAGAACAGCAACATCCCTGCTTGGGTGGAGATTAATGACCTCAAGTGGGCATTGTACCTATGCAATCAAAAGAGAGGAAATGTAAACAAAACTAACAATATTCAAAAGCAACAGATAAATTAAAAATTTATTCTCACTTGTGCCCGGGGAGGTATAGTATCTGGTACTAGAGAAAGCTCTATCTTCAAATGGGTGGGAGGCAATATTAAAGCTTGGACAGACATAAGAGGAGCAGTATTCTTGTTCCCCAAGAAAAGAACAAGATGCCCATGATGAGCTCTCCATTCTGCTTTAATGCCAATCTGTGCATATGTATAAAACAAAAAACTAAGAACGCAAGAATGAACTCAACTTGAATTAATCACAAATTCAGGTGTTTACATGTAAGCTATAGATATATCCGATCAAATTTAAAACAAAAATATACTAAGAGAACATTAGAAAAGAAATGAAGAAAAAACCTGAATATAAGGATCCTCATATAAAACACCACTATCCTTCACACACAAAGCATGAAATCTTTCGGCAATATTTCCAATTGGCTGCACATACAAAGGGTTTAAGTTATATTCTAATGCCCGCAAATTTTTGTAGTAATATTCTTCTAATATTGAAAAACGGAAAATGAAGTCTAATATTAAAGTGATGTGCAACGCAGTCTATCATAAATTTGCATTCGTTCAAGTACAATAAAGTTTTGGTGTAACAATATGGTTCATCTTGAATCCTAATTATGTGTAGAAGAACAAATGTACCACGTAAGAAATATAAGATCAAAAATCTTCAAATGGAATTTGTTAGTAGAATTCAGTTAGCACATCAGGTTAAACAGAAGAGCACTAAATTTGATACCAATTAATAAAATACCTGCACAGTATTAGCCTGCTGTCCAGCAGGGACTATGGCCGTGGCTTCGACAGCAGCTCCTTCCATTCCTGGATTTAAGCTCGGCTGAGGGTGGGCACTGCTACTAGGAGGGCCTTCAATAGCCAAAGGACCCAACAGATCACCAAGGAGATCTGCAGAGGGTAGTGAAGAATCTACTTCATTCAAAGTCCCATTTTCCTGGGATAATCTTGGATCTGCTGTAATATCATCCTGTTTACAGATGAAGTCAGTATAAAGTTAAGAAGCAATAGGTGTTTTATAGTTAAAAAGGACACAGTAAACAATATACCAGAACATTGTCAGAAAAATAGGAGGTATGAACTAACCACATTACTGCTCATGCTGGGCATCTTTACAAGACTAAGTTGGCCGACAGGAAGAGGAGCTCCATTAGCATGACTTTTGTCTGTTACAACCAAAGCATTTGATGTTTGAGATTGCTGCTGAGCTCGCAGCTTAATGGCACTGGGTTCTGCAGTATCAACTTCAGTATCTTCGGCCTTTTTAATCAACACAGACTGAATTCAAAGATTATTAATTAATACATGATTATTCAAGTGACCATACAAACTTCAAACAAGTTGCCTCTGAATCAACATTGCGAAAATACCTGTCGTTCGGGGAATTTAGGCATTTCAGCCAATATATCCATTAGGGCTGCCCCTTTTCTACTCAATGCAAAATATTCAACAGCTCGTTGCTGTATTTCAACTTCGATAGAACTCTCATATCTAAAAGGATGAGAGAATGGCTTAGAAAAAGATATGGCATAATGACAAGCACAGAACAATCATAAAGGAAAATTGAACATCAGAGATAAATCTCACTTCTTAAATATTGCCCATATCTGACTCTGTAGTTCAGGGTCTGGTGGTTGGCAGTGCATCAGAATTTTAGCATATGTTGATAAAAGTATAGAAATAGTAGCAGTCCTGAAAATAAAGTATGTCTTATAAGCCATCAAGGGCAATTTATACCAACTACAGTAAAGGGTGATAACGTTTGGTTCCCCTTACGATACAGTAGGGAGCTTCTCATGTATAATGTTAAATATTTCCTTTGAGCTACACCCAGGTCGTCTCCCCAGAAGGTGTCCAAATTCCCCCAGTAAATATGCACTAACCTGTTGAAACATTTTCAGATGAGAAAAATATATTAAAATCAATGCTTGACTAAAGTTTGGAGCTCTCTCTTGCTATTTCAGTGACTTGTTCATGCAATAAATTATTTAACAACTGTATGACTTGATATAAATTTGTCAATTAACAGAAAGAAATTGACAGTTTGGAAGCCATAGTCAACTGTTCTCATGGTTTCGTTCTAATGTGGATAACTATTTCATACAATTTCTACCTTTTAGAAGCCATAGTCAGTGAGTGTCACATTAACAGCTAAATGTTATACATACACAATTAATATTTAGACAATTTGAAAACATACAAACCTTAACCATTGTTTCATGTATGGCAGGTTTGTCAAGATACTCTCGAGCTTTTGTTGCAGCATAAGGCTGATCAAAGACATAACATGCCCTGTGAATGATGTATCAACTAGGAAGCAACAACAGTTAGTTCAAGTTTTAAACTCACCTGTAGGTCTTCATTGTTTGTAACAAACTGTACCACTCGAAACCAGATGTCATCGCTAACAAAATCTCCAGCCTTGTCAATTAATTGAAGAATCACATCAACATACCTGTAAAAAAAGGACGGCACGACATAAATACCAATTCTGGATGGCAGCGTGTAGGCCAATCCCAAAAATGCTATAGAGCAATTGCAAAATCCCTCAACTTGATTTTTGACTCCCATCCAATATAGAGGGGATTTGGAAGGGAGGGAAGGTTGCTTTTAAAACTGTAAATGTATGGAGTCTATTGACTAAAATATCCTTACACAAAACATAACCTTCCCTCCCTTCCATTCAAAAGTCATCTCCTTCCCTTGCAAACCAAACAAAAAGAAGGTTATTTTCCTGCCTCTTCTTTCAACCAAATAAGACATCTAATTAAATCCCTCTTCTCCCTTCCCTTGTTTAAACCAAACATTAACATACTCTAAAGGTGCGCCAAGTTACTGATTCTGTTTAATATTCAGAGGAGGTAAATACCGTTTCTTTTTTACTTTTTTAAATGAAAAATTCATTCAGGGTTATATAATATGGATGTAATGTAACCTTTCTGCATGAACAGTTTAGCAGTTAAACACAAAAGTCTGTAACTAGTTCTCATGAGTACTCAAGGATGATTGTCTGCTACAGTAGCAATTCATTATTGGTTACTTTTGGTGGGATGTAATAAATTACCATGAAAGATCTGGTGCAAACTTCTCAGCTAGAATAGCCGCTTTAAGAGACAATTCTTCCCGCATCGCAAACTCTGCTGTACTGAGATACTACAAAACAGTTGGAATTGCAAACTAATCAGTTTTGGGTTCACATGTAATAGCCAGTTTACTCTCTTACATTTTTTTGTGCTACGAGGTTGGCAGAGGAAGGGTTTACAATAAGATCTCTAAATTGCATGAATTAGTCCATGGACCTAATTCCATACCTGCAGCAGTTCTTCAACGATATCCTTTGCGTTTGAAACGTCACACATGCCATAAAGCAAATCTAGAGCACGCCTCCGAATACTGTTCATATCAATGCAGTTAGAAATATTAGATTTAATAAAAATTGACAATAAGAAAAAAGGGATTGGCTTTGTATTAGACACTCAATTAAGAACATTCATGAATGGGGGCCTCTTATCCTTCATACACCACAAGCTTATAGATACATGTAAAATTATGTGTTACCGATAAAACCTTTAACAGGCTAGATTCGGCAAGCAAATAATTCAGTGATGGTACAAACAAGATCAATGATTTCAACTATAGAACAACACATGTAACCTGATGTCAGGATCCTTCAATGAGGTAATAATCTGAGCTTGATGTCTTTTTATGATATCTTGCACATCTGTAACCATCAACATTCTAGTCATATTCTCCTGCACCGCAATAAGATATATGTTATGAGCTGGGACGTCATGTTATGATCATAACAACTACCAAACCTTCTAAACTTTGAAACAATGAGATCTACCACATAATATTGGTCATGGTCATGGAATCCTTGCTCATCCGTACAAACAAGGAAAAAAGGAAAGGATAACCAGAAAAGAAATGTAGATAAGTCAAACGTCCCCAAACTTACCAAGCCAAGATAACGAATATTTGGTTCACGGACAGCAATAAACTTTCCAAGAAGAGCCACACACTGAGACATCATCTCCTTTTCAGCATCGAGATGCATTACCTGAATAGAGCAATTCAATAGAAAATATAACAAACATCTCATGTATCACCTCAATAACATGATATGAATGACTAAGGTAAAAACTACAGAACCACCAAATGGACACTGTAAGCATCCCTACATGGATCATTATTAATCAAGTAGTCAAGTATGCAAATGTAAACCTCTTCAAATAAATCACGAATATGAATCATTAATCATTTAACAGATTAAATTAAATATATCATACATATATAGAACCGAGAAGAGAAAAACATGCCAGAGCACCATAGTATAAAGTTTTCCCCTCCTCTGCTAGGGTTTTAGCTAGTTAGACAAACAAATTTGTAATCAAAAGGATTAGCATTTATTTACACATACAGTATCACCTATCATAAGATTGTAAAGAATAAACAAATTGTATTTGGTTTCAATACAGTCTAGTGCAATGAACATACCAGAGCAAGGGCTTCAAAAAGAACAGCATGGGAAGCATTATTTTTGTTCACATTTTTCACAACATCAGTTCCCATCAATATCCTTTGTAAGACCTGAAATACTTGATTAAGCCTCACTGAAATTCTTTAACTAAATAAAAATCTTGGATGCATCATTGAGGTACTACAAACCTCAAACAATGATCTTCTGGTATTTGGATCTTCAATGGTAGGAAAATACTGAAGAGCTCTCATTGTTTTGACCTACATCAGGCAAGCGTTTTGGATAGGATGAAAAAATTGTGACACCTTTAGCTCTCGATAAAGACAAGCTGTAAAACTAGCATTTGAAAATCTTGGTAAAATCAAACGCCAACAGAAATATTTTTTACAATAAGAAAAATTTACAAACCTGAAGCCAGGGAGATGGGATACCATAGTAAGTGTATTCTTGTGGGATATCCTGGTTCCTAGCAAGCCGTTCTAAAATTTTGACACACTTAGGAAGACAACTCCAATATGCCTCATGTTGGTTTGATACTAAGGCAACAAGAAGACTCATAGAAGATGTCAAAACACCAAGGTCTCGTTCATCCAAAAGTTGAGCCATTCGATCAGCCCTTAAAATTAAGGCAAAAGGGGACTGATAAGATATATTTGAAGGAATACAATAAAGGAAAAAGTGCATTATCAGCAAAATTACATTCACATTTACCATCCATCTACATTGACAACATCCGGATTTTTCCTGTACAGTCGCAACAAACACAATGCAGCTTTTTTTCTCACAAGCGGTCTGCAGCTGCTAGATAACTAGATGACAAAAGATTTAGGATCAATATTTTCCATTCATGCAACCTACTCATAATAATGGACAATTTCTTACCAGCAACTTCTGTACATCAGGTGCTAAGGACTCGGCAAATTCTCTGCCACCAATATTTCCAACCTACAAAATAGAAGGCATAATATGACAGCAATGACTCAAAATTTAAAGAGATGATAGAGTTACAAATATAAATGTACAGTACATATATTATGGTAGATATGAAAATAAAAGAATCAAATGAATTCGCTGTAAATGAAAACTCCAGCTTATATAGCAAAATAAGAGGATAAAAGTGAATTTCAACATTCTGAGAAAATTTGCCTCTCTCACTGGCTAAAGCAAGGCACCAGAAGTACCCTCTAGCTGGTTAAGGCACGCACCTCTGGTCCTTTCTGGTTTTGATAAGCTACTATCTTTGGAACCTTCAATAAATGTTAAAAGTTTAAAACCATGGCCATCAAACTGCAAATTGTGATGCTAAAATCACTACCCTAAGCATTGTATTGTTGGTCTTTAAGACTCTTCACTGTTAAAACCAAGCAGTTTTTGGATTCGCAAACAGAATATTTTAATGGTTTATTTCGAGTCATGGAATCAGCCCCTCACAGTGAAAATGCAAGGCAAAAGGCTACCTAGAATAGATTCACAATGTGTCTGACCCTTCCCTGGCCCCAATTATTGTCGGAACTTTATTGCATCATTACCAGGTTGCCCTTTACTTTACAATTAACGTTGGGGTCAGATCAACTAGTTAATGTACAAAGTTATTATAAATTGTGATGTAGTCAACCATTTTACTGCTTTCCCCTTTTTCTGATATAACACCTTTCTTCAGTGAACTGTGTGGTGCCTCTCACCAAAAAAAGACTAATAAGTAGTCTAAAATACACCGATGTTTTATCTGACAAAATCAGGAACATGCATGTGGCTTTCCTACAAATACTCAACCAATTATGATTTGCTTTCCAAGGAAAGAAACGGGATATCTGCACATTCTTGATTGCAAATATTTTAGAATAAGGTCTTTGTAGTGAGACATTTAATTCACTTATGATGGAACCATGATGACAAAGAATAAAAGTTAAGTGTGGATATTTGTAGTTTAAAACTATAAAAGCTTTGTCATGACACATGTATAAGCTTTGGGTGGCAAAATGTGAAAAAGAACAACTGTTCCAGAAATACATAAAGATATGAGAAACACGGTAAGCAATATTAAATTATTAATAATAAAATCAAGTTTAAAAAATGTTGGCAGTTTATCAGATTACCATACCATAGTCAATGCTAGGCACTGGAAGGTTTCATTGCGACCAATGATATCATTACGCACAGTATTTATGGCCAACCTGAGAAAGTCATGATTTTCATTAAGCAAACTTGATGTTACAATGTACCCAACCTGCGGTCATTAATGACAGTATTAGGATTCCTTCTGTTCAATCCATATATTTTCTCAGCTAGGTGAACATGTAAATGAACTGAAATGACAATTCACACGAAACACACACAAAACAGTAACAAATCGTTATAAAAAGGTGTAATAAAAGGAAAATATTTTACCTGTTTTTCTGGATACTTTGGGGCAGATATAAGAGAAACGGCTTCCATGTGACCAAAATCCACATCATAGCCAAGCATGTATATGTAAAGCATTTTCCAAACATATTTCTTTTTCTCATATGGAGTCAAAGCCTAAAGGTAGAATAAAATAATTAAAAAAAATGATTACAGGCAATACTAAAACACTTTTCTTTAACAGAAAGCAACAGCGGAAGCGGGTAAAAAACGAGCATATATTTATTATTTGCAACTAAAAAAGAAGAAAAATGTTGAGATATAATATAAAAACCTTGAACATGTCTTCAACTAGCAACTTAAGTTTTTGGATAATTGGTTCTTGACATGATATTAAGGCCTCTATGACCAAATGGTTTAGGGTTCAATTTTGTTGCCTCTATTCCAATTAAAAAAAAAAGGAATTTCAACCCTAAGGGTGGTATGTGGTATCGTCCACTCCACACTCCACATTCCACATTCAAAGGATTCTTGCATGAAGTGCCATGTTACAACTTACAGATATTGTATAAAAACCATTTAAGTGTCTTCACTTAACTTAAGCTTTTGAGATAGTTGGTTTGTGACTAAAAAAGCCACATTACCAGGAAATGTAAGAAAAACCCTTTCAAAAGTCATTCGTTAAAGTCAATTAATTACCCGAAAGAGAGATATAGAAGAAAAATCAAATAAAACAGATTTGAAGACATAATAAAACCAACTTTGGTACACCAAGTGTAACAATTGTAACAGAAAGAAGGAAGAATAAGAGCATCCAATTTTTAGAGAAGATGAGGAATTATTATATCCACATATCTTTTTACTTAGTGGGACTGCATTTATTTGTCAATTGGAAATTTTGAATTGATGCCTCACAATCCCTCTCGGGTGCATTTTATGATACCATCGTAGCAAAAAATGACTGTTTATGGTAAAAACTTCATACACCAATGGAGTTAGGAGTTAGAGCTAAGTGGGCAAGGATGCATTTGCAAGTCCCAACAAACGTAGAGCAGTTAAGGCAAAGTTCGCATGACAGTCTTCCATGTCCAACACCACGGTCTAGGGATAGAAGTGCACTTCACACTGAATAGTCAGCTCCATATTCTAGAATGTAGAAACTATGTTAAACCCATCGAAGGTAGTGGTAGAATTCAAATCCCAGATTCTATCATTAGAGTATTGTTCAAAATCAAAATCAAATATTTAAATTTAATTTCATAGAAAGCAAAAGAAATTCTAGTAGCATGGCAATCCATAGATAAAAAAATTCCATAACAAAATGGTATTCAAAGTCGCACCATTTTTGGAAAACACAGATGAGTTGTCACCACTTGATGCAAGATGCAAACTTACAAATGTGTTACATTTTAAATCTTAAATATGCTAATAACTATAGTAATAATAAGAAAGGGATATGTCTAAATTGGGGTTCTAATTACTATAATTTTGAATTTTTTTTATATCATCCCACTTGATGTTTTCAGATTTTTAACAAATTAGTCTTCCGTATCGTTTTTAGGTACATTTTATAATATTTTGTGTTAGAGTATGAATTTGATAGCATATTTGTGCATACTACTGTTGCAATAATCATTTTAGATTATCCAATTATAACATAGCAAACTCTAACCAACTTCACACTCTAGAACAAGAACAACTAACAGTAGCTGCGCAACTATGCTACAAAACTTTTATGATTAAATATTTTGGATATTGGCGATATTTTAAAGAAATAAATAAATTTTGCTCATATCCATAGTCTTATCCAATGATATATACATTCAAGGAGAAAAACAAACAAATTTATCCATACCAGAAAATCAAGGAGTTAAAGGCCTAGAAGGACTTGAAGACCAAATTATATAAAGAAACATGAGTACATGATACCAAGTTCTAATTTATAAAAAAAAAAAAGGAGATTTCCGAGGTAGGACTGATGTCAGACAGGATGCCGTCATAAAAGGAGTTTGTGCTTAGATTACAAGACAGCTAGAAAGTTTGAAGAGATAATACACATACTAGTAGGGCATAATGTTACAATTTTATTTTCTACTTCCATTATTTATGATGAACTAAATATTGGGCTAGAGTGAAGATGTAGCTTGGTCGGAATGACGATGTATTTATTTATATCCCTGTTGATTTAATCAAGAATTTATCGATGTTCTTAATATTTTTGTGAATCGACCATTTATATATATTTATTATCTAGAGAGTAAAATTGGAATATTTATGCATAACTTAACTATGTCACACTCACACCATAATCATTAACTTTCTATGAACAGTGGTTAGTAAGTATGAGGGACAGCATCAATAAAAGAGTATGAGGGACTTATTGAGACTAAAAAATAATTAATGCCTATCCCTAAAATACAAGGGATTGATGCAACAAGGAATTGGGCATCAGCTAATGTAGGGAATCTGTAAATTAACAGATCGGTTAGATCTTAGATAACTCAAAATAAAAATATGAATTGCTAGTGGCTTCAGTACGGCATGCCCACAGCCTAACTTGATATTGTGATGTTATGCACATTACTTTCAAGCTTTTTTATCATTTAACTTTAGCTTTCTATTTGGATTTCTTTCAAATAAAATTAAGGCCAAGAGGAGCTGCTAATTAGTTATGAAACTTGTGGGAATAAATTTGGACAACTCCATGCTATTACTTGATCAGTTTCATGTAAGCGTTCCCTGTTTGAAAGCAAGACCAAGGCCATATTCAGGTCATAACAAACTGGACTAGAAAAACATAGAAGTATCTATGAGGCTAGAAAACAAATAACTTTGTGGCCTAACCCTAAACATTATCGTGGAAGTAATTACACTATATTTGAAGTCGATCCTGACAGAACCAATTACTGTGTATCAGTACGGCTAACAATCAATGCATTCTTTCCCCCAGTAAAAGTATGATCACTTCTAATTTATCCCAGAACAAAACCATGCCACTTGCAACGTATTTAATCTACCAAAATCTTTTGAAACTAAGAAGCATAACAATTAAGCTTTCTAGTAGAGTGATACTATCATACTTGCAATGTATTTCCTCTAACCCCCCCCC
>JBBPBP010000002.1:46184249-46217533 GCA_037974735.1 Cicer chorassanicum | reverse complement strand
ATGTACTTAAAATATTAAAATATCTTATAAAAGAAATATTAAGAAGATGATATATTTAGAAACAAAGATAATATTAAATTAGTTTTTCATCTATTTTTAAAATATGAGATAATATCAATATGGTGTTAGGTAACATAGTACTTTCTTAAAGTAAAAATGGAAGCAAATTTCTCTCGGAAAGACATTGGTTCGAATATATATGCAAGACATTGGTTGGAATATTTCATTCATATTAAGAGGAAACAAATTAAGAAAAATTATATTCAATCAAATATTAGTTGAGTAGTATTTCAAAGTATCAAATTGTAAAGATATTCGAATAAACTCAACAGAATAATAAATGCTTTAATTATAATAGATTTGAATATAAAAATAATATATGAGATGTGTTCAAAGACCAACTATGAATCCCATTAAAGAATTTTCTTACTAAAAGATCAAATTTTTAATGTTAAGTATTTTTAATTATTAACAATATTTTACTTTAAAGATAATTATTTAAAAGATACACAAATGATACTTTTTTAAGAGAAATGATATCTAATATGAAGTAAATATTTAAAGAAGCATAAAAATTATGAGTTATTAATTTATTAGAAATTGATCAATCATATTTAATGAAAAAGATAAAAGAAAGGATGAAAATAAAACTGATTTTAAATCTTCCTATCTTTTCATTATTTTCACTTTCTTGTCCTTCAGCATTTTCTTTTTCTTAAAAGTCGTATATCATTTTCCTAAAAATTATCTTATTTTTTTCAACTTTGGTGTTCTAAGTCAATGGTATCTTGTGAACAGGTCAAAGTCATATATTTTCGTCCTTTGCTAGTTGCTTTATTACAATCGAGTTTGAAATTATGTGCCCGGTCCACCGGAAGGGCATCGTTCACATGCCAGCTCAATTCAAAGAATAAATTAATCGAGAATACCATAAATACATATTTGTTAAAATTAAAAATCATAAACCTACAAATAAATTCATATTACATAAGTTAATATTATAAAATAAAATAAAATGTCTATAAATTTAAACTTAAAGTGATCACAATATTCACGTTTTCAGATCTATAACATCAATGATGTTAAAATTATTAATTGAATTTGTTTGATCTGAATCAAAATTAATCTATCAATTTCAACAAAATAAACATCACAATAAGATGAAAAAATCAAACAATCTGGCACTTAGTTGACAAGATAACAAAAAAAAACAAAAAAAAGTAGATATATACGAAAATAATTTATTTAGGTAAAATGATAGATGAAAAACGATGTAAATGAGTGATTTCAAATAAAAAATTGTTATAAATCATTTGTCTTCTACGAAGACCGATACGAAGAAAAAAGAGAGCAAACAAAATCATGAATATTGATCGGTTTGAAAAACACAAACAAAGTTGGATGGAAAACTGATAAAAAGAGTAACAACACAACCATTTATAGACTTAAAAAACTAAATTGTTAGAAAAAAAAAACACCTAGAACCAATTTGAAAAAAAATAAATAATTCAAAGGACTCGAGAATGCATTTAACTTTGTTTTTATTGTGATCAGTAATCATTAGTAAAGATAAAATCAAAAGAATAAATGTCACACTAAAAAATAGTGCTAGTAAAGATAAAATCAAAAGAATAAATGTCACACTAAAAAATAGTGCTAAGGAGCATGACTCCATGTAGTCAAAAGAGGTTGTAAGTGCACTCAACCCAAATTAAGTTTATCCTAGTAAAATAGAACTTGTGTATCCCTTTTTTACCTTTGTACTATTACCACTATCTCTAGTAGCAATACTATGTAATTTTGTAAGATATTCATTATTTTTTTTTATAAAATATATTTTTATTCTTCTATCTTTTACGCAATTTATTTTAGTCTTTAATTTTTTAAAGTATTTATTTTGATATTTTTATTTTTGTGACGTCGTACAAACTCATTTTTCTATTAAATTTGTATTGAGTTGATTGTTAATCGTTTTACATAGTATATTTGACATGTAAAAAAATAACTGATGTGACTATCTTCTTCATCAAAACGAATTAGGGTTCATTTTCTTTCTCACATTTTTGAAAAAAATGAAAAATATGTTGAATTCTAAATAAATGAGTGATGTTAATATGTTGTTCATGTTTTGTTCACATGTTCATATTCAACAAATTTGTTGTGTATGTTTTGTTGATGTTTATTGTCCATCTTCTTCCCCATATGAATAAAACACAAAGATCTTAAATTGATAGGCAAGATTAACATGCACAAGCAAACGTGAACAAAAGATAAAAAAATATAATGTCTCCACAAGAAGGTGTGATGGATTAGTGTCGACCACTAAATCCTAATTAAGTAAGCCTTAGGAGCACACACCATTGGATCACTCGTTGTAGTATCATTATAAATAGGCTTAATGATTTTCATCAATGGAATATGAATTAAAGGTACAAATTTAGTTGTGTTTTTGGATTAAGACACTTCTTTTGTGTTTGATACTTAGTTTTATAGCCAAATTTTGAACGAGAGACTAGTGTTATCATTTGATCAACAATTTTCTTTGGTTTCGAATTCAAAAGGTGTTGGGGCGAGTTTTGCTGCAAATATTAAGACTCTGTTTGACTGTTTAGAGGGGTGAGAAGAACAGACTTTGTGATAAGGATATCAAGAGTATGAAGATGATCTATATTTTTAATAAATTAGGATGAACTTTATTTATTTTCATTTGGTTTGTAATAATTCTTAGTTTGCTTTAATTTGGAATTGTAATAGTTTTAATATAGATTTAATTGATGTTATATGTAAGTGAAGATACTTTGCTTCCTTACATTTAGTTTGTTTTTATAAAAAAAATGATGTAAGCCCATTGAAGGGGATAATTTTACTGTAACTATGAATTTGTAACCTCATTAAAGGGGATTTTTGGGAATGAATTAAATTTTCTCTAATGAGAATTGTGAGTGAGTTAGGTCTACTCTTTAAGTTCTTGGATTAGAACTTGCTTGAGTCTTATCAATGGCTTCTTTACCATTGTGGCGATTCTTCATTGACTTATCAATCATCCTTGATTGTGGCGTCTTCTTCATCTTCTCAACCTAATCCATCTTTTGTTTCTTTATAATTTTTAGTTTCCTTTACATCAAACCCTAATATACAAATTGTGTCAATTTTCGTGTTTAGTAACCTATCATCATATCTCGAGTTCTACTCACTTGTTTTTGGTGATTCAACATCCTAACTTGCGTTTCGGAATGTCATCTTTCATCTTGTTTTGGAATCGACCGATTCTGAGTTTCGTAGCTCTGTTTATTACGTAATACGCGATTTTTGTTCTAATCTGTAAGTTTCCAACCTAGAACGATCCTTAAAATGAATTATTACAAATAGGATCATATCATTTGGTATTAGAGTTTGTCTCTAGGTTTGGAATTGAGTAAAATTCTGTTTATGCATTTTTTTGGTGAAACATAAATTGCTAGTTGTGTTGTTTTTGTTTGAATTGCTATCATTACTTAATTTGTGTGTTGCTCCTAATTAAAAAAAATTGTGTTGTTAAAAGTATTGCACACTACCTGTTTGACAAAATTCCTAAGTATGTCATATTCTCAATATATTTGAGATTTTGTATTGGATCTGGAGTATGTGAAATATCTGTACGAAAATGGATATGCAAAACAGGCAAGAAAAGTAGAGAAGCTAGCCTTGAGAGAGAAAGAGAAAATCAAAGAAAAGAAAGAAGAAGATGAGAAATATTTGACTCCAACTATTTGTCTAATTTTGATAATTCTCTATTGCAAGTGTTTGAAGAAGTGTCTCCAAATGAGGAATGTCATCAATATATTGAAATTGAAAGTAAAGAGAAAGATGATGGTAAAATTAAAGGTCTCTTTAAACAAAAGAGTGAGGTGAACGAAGCAATGTTAGTGTTTGAAGGTGATTATTCAAAGGTTCCTCAAAATGATGCTTACAAGGAAATTATTGAGTCACTATTTTTTTGTGATGAAGAGAATGTTCATGAAACTCAACTTGCTTTGAAGTCTTTGCAAATACAAAGTAACATATTGTTTGCCACAAATTTCAATCCAAAGACGGTAAATTTGACTATGAATATCAACTTCAAAAGGTATGACTTTATCCTCATCTGTAGAATTTCTTACCTTTACCATAAATGTACTAAGATGTTAATTGTTCAAGATGAAAATGTGATTCACCGATTTATCACATTTGGTGACTTTTCCAAATTTCCATTTGACCTCGGTGGATATGATGAGATTGTGGTGTGATTGGATTATTTCTTCATGTACGGTATAATGGAGCTTAAATTTGTGGTCAAATTTCTTCAAGAAGGAGAGAATGATAAGGATCTCAAAAGCATGAAGATGATCCATATTTTTAATAAATTAGGATGAACTTTATTTATTTTCATTTGGTTTGTAATAATTCTTAGTTTGTATTAATTTGGAATTGTAATAGTTTTAATATAGATTTAGTTGATGTTATATGTAAGTGAAGATACTTTGCTTCCTTACATTTAGTTTATTTGTATTAAAAAAAATGATGTAAGCCCAATTTGGGTCTAGAGAATTGTGTCACTTATGACCCATTTAGGTTTAGAGATAATTTTACTATAACTATGAATTTGTAACCTCATTGAAGGGTACTTTTGGGAATGAATTAAATTTTCTCAAATGAGAATTGTGAGTGAGTTAGGTCTACTATTTAAGTTCTTGGATTAGAACTTGCTTGAGTCTTATCAATGGCTTCTTTACCATTGTGGCGTTCTTCATTGGCTTATCAATCATCCTTGATTGTGGCGCCTTCTTCATCTTCTCAACCTAATCCATCTTTTGTTTCTTTATAATTTTTAGTTTCCTTTACATCAAACCCTAATATACAAATTGTGCCAATTTTCGTGTTCAGTAACCTATCATCATATCTCGAGTTCTACACACTTGTTTTCGGTGATTCAACAGCCTAACTTGCGTTTCGAAACGTCATCTTTCACCTCATTTTGGAATCGGCCGATTCTGAGTTTCGTTGCTTTGTTTATCGCGTTCTCCAGCAATACACGATTTTGGTTCCAATCTGTAAGTTTTCAACCTAGAACAATCATTAAAGTGATTCATGAGAAATAAGATCATATCACTTTGAGGGAAGGAAAGATAGAGAAATTGAAAGAGATTTTTTAACTTGTTTGAAATAGTAAGTTTGTAGAGAATGATAAGAAAATATTTATCATTAATTTCTTTTTTAATTTTTAAAATATTATAACGTGGGAAATGATTTTAATAATGTGTCAACTCCCCACATACCCCTTTCTAAAGTTCTCCTCTCCTCCTAAATTCCAAAAGATCTCATAAGAGTTTTGGGAGAGATTTGTTAAATAAAAAACAAAGCATATTAATGCGAGACTTGTTTATTTGGAATTAAACAAGACAATAATTTTGAGTAAAAAATAAAGGTACATTTTAGCTTTAAATTTTTTGTGAAACTCTATTTTAGACTCTATTTGAATATTATAAAATGAGCTCAGAATAAAACATAATGGAGTAGAGCAAAAAATGGCAGAATATAATAGAGATGTTGTTTCGAAACAAATTTGTCATTCCATTATTTAGAATTTTGATGGAATGAAATGAGTTATAACTTCCTAATTTCATTCTTGCACTTATTTAAATTAATTATTTGTCATTCTATTATTTAGAATTTTGATGGAATGAAATGAGTTATAACTTCCTAATTTCATTCTTGCACTTATTTAAATTAATTATTGTCAAATAACTGTGATAGCGGCGCTATAACATATCGATTTTTGATGAGTCCGCTATGAAAACCGTTACACTATCCTAGTTTCACTATTAGGACAATAGTGGTCGCTATTCTAATTTCTTACAGCCGAAATAGCAGGAATAACCGAAAAATAATTTTTTTCAAAATTTTTTAAATTAATAAAACTGAACATTTTGCATCAGTGCCAAATATAGCCTATTTTGATAATAAAAAAACTAAAGAGTTAATGAGTATTACTTTTATATTCAGTGTAATACGGATACCTTTCAATATATAAGCTACAATATGACTTCATTCTCTTTTTTATTTATGCAACATGCCTTTTTTTATATATATAATTTATTTATTTCAACCTCTATGTTAACATCCGCTATATGACTGCAATGCTATCCACTATTTCGCATAGTGGAGTTTTGGTGTTTCCCTATTTTGATATCCCTCTTTAAAAAATCACTATTATATAAAACCACATAATTAACCTTGTGCAGCTATTTTTGAGGATTTTATTTAGTCCTAAGTTGACAGCTGTTTTTGTTCATATAATCATAAAAACATCGTGTTCACAGCTAGACTGGACTGGCCCCTCTGTGTGCCTTTATTCCTTAATCAATGTTTCTTCTGCTAACATTCAAAGACTCCTTAATGTTTTGACAGTTAATATAAAAAATGAGCAGTTGGTGCATATGATTGACAGTTTGACACTCAATCTCATTACTAATCCATAAGCTCATTTCATCCAGGAAATTAGTATACTTATTTTCTTAAGTATACATAACCTTAAATGACACTTAACATAAAGGGAGTAACGTGAATTCTCAACAATAAAGTAAGTCACAATTTCAAATAGAAAAACTCTTGATAATTATGTCATTTTATGAGAGTAATTGCTAATTAACAAATGATTGAGCATAGTGTTACAAAATTTTGTTGAGCACACCACTCTTTGTCCAAAAGAGAGCGGCAAAACCGTTTCTCTTATTCCAATCCCAATAAAAAAGTGAAGTCACCTCATGCACACATTTGACATAACTAAGTTACATAACATTGAGAATATGATACTTAGGAAAAAGCAACATGAGTGAAAGGCTATGGTTCTAATTTAAGATCAATAGTTGCTACCCAACAAATGAAAAAAAAAAATGATGGGAGCTTCACTTGTTGAGTAAGAATCATCCACTTGGATGTGTATGAGCTAAACAAATTTTCGATATAACTTTCGAAAAGTTGCAAGGGAGAAGTTTAGGACGAGGACACTCATTGTACGCCGCTCGACTTGGCCCAATCTACGAATTGCATACCACCATAGATGTTGTTACCGAATCGCACACCAACGGTGAAAGCCATTGCAACAAGTGGGACCTTCTTTGCCACCGGAGATGATTCAACGAGGCTTTCCAGTGCATTGATAATTTGATAACGGGCATTAGATGACACAGCGAGAAAGAAACCTGATAAAGAGCAGGAAAATCAATTAAACAACTTAATATGAAACTTTTTTATGATCAATTTGGAATTAATTCATGCTTTATATATTTTCTATCACTTAATACAATGGAGGCGACCCGAAAATCTAAATAAAACATAAAAGACTGGAAGATAGAGATTTTATACAACAATGCAAGACATACCCCAAAGAGCAGCACTTTGCAGAAGAGGAGGCACAGGTATGTCATGTTCAGATTTACTAATATTCCTGTTTTTTTTCCAAAAAGTAAAATAAAATGACATTAATAATCTACAAAAGAGAAAATGACCCTGATGATGATGATAAAAGGATATTTATACATATATATATATATATATAATTTTATCTAACAGGAAAGTTCAAGAACTGATGATAAAATAATCCAGTCAACCATAGAAATAATCGATAAATATACCTCTTGGCATTCATAATCATATTTGCAATTCCTTGACCAATAATCCCACATCCAAATCCAACAGATCCATACAATGCACCCTGAACACAAGATGTCAGGTATTCATAGGAGTGTCCAATTAAAGTAAAAAGTCAAACAAAGATGGCACCATGGTCCATGACCAATACCAAAACAAATGGAAGCATTCAATCAGATGCAATCAAAGTTTGATTATAGTATTGTTGGATTTTTCACGAGTATATCACTTTAAGTTTTAGAACACATGGCACCTTGTAGAAGAACGTGGCAGCACGCTGCATCACAGTGAATTTGCATCCTGGTCTTTGAGCTTCAAAAACACTGCATTCAAGTTATAATTTAGTATCGCATTGATAATAATAATATTGGGTCAACCAAAAGTTTTGCTAAGCACAAATGAGGGTAAGAGAAACTATTCCAAGTTCAATTGAAGACTTGCCCTCAGTGTTGTCAATCACGAAAAATAGTAGTTTGTTCGAATTCCGCTGGATCACTATGCAATGCAACAGTGCTATAGTGCCAGTATTTGATATTTTGTACTAAATAGCATATTGTGGAACAATAAGCTGAGTTGTTCAAATTCTGCTATGTTATAGCACTATATCGCCGCTATAGCTGATTTAACTACACTGCTTGCCCTAAACCCTAATTTTTGTTTAACAACGGCTTCCATATACAATTTCACATAATAATTGATTCCATGCACCAAATATAAATAAATTTTTCTGGTAACATGGACCAAAATAATATTCAGCCTAGATGCAGCAAATTTACAAATTATGAACGCTAGATATTGTTGATATCACTAAACCATTCACTCTGAATTGAATTCACCAACTAGCTGGCTCTTACAAAACTTGACACTGTTGACTCCAAACTACTCAATCAACAAACCAGAAGTATCAATTGAAACAAGCTCTAATGGCTCCATGTGGTGTGGTTGAGACTTAGAGTTTAATAGATACACACTGATAGTGTAAATCAATTTTACAATGATATCCCGTAGGAGCCATCCATTTTACCATGTTAATGTGTCATACCACTAATTTTAAAATGTAGTTACAAAAGTTGGTGATAGATTCTCATTGAACATCAATGTAAAACTGTTTTTCTACTGACAGTGCATGTCCCATTTTCTCTAAGACATAGGGTGAGTTTGGGAGCTTAGGAGGGGAAGAGAAGGCTTTAAAAAAAGGAAGGATAAAGTGGAAAGAACGGAGGGGTTTTGGATAGGGGAGCTTTGAGGGTTTATTTTTCTTCATAATACAAAATCTCTATAATTTGGGGAACTCAAAAATTGCATTGATAAATTCTTTACATCCAATCTATGTTGTGATAATACTCTTAATATCAAAAATATATTTATCATAAACATTCATTTATCATTCTCTACAAAAACACTCTAAAAAAAGGTGAAAATTTTCTCTATTTTTTTCCTCTGCTCCGCCTCCCCGAAAACCCTCCCCTCTCCTCCAAACTACCAAACAAAGCCTTAAGAGTTAAGAATATTACACCATCTTCACAATCACACCTTTTAAGTTTAGTGAAAAATGAAAGAAGATATCGACAATGTATATATGAGATCATGTGTTTATTTTTATCAAAAGGGAAAGAAGGAATGTAAAAACATTGCAACAGAAATGATAAAGAAATGACATCATCCTTAATCATCAAGCGTAAATGCAGACACTAACCTGCTAGGAAGAGCAGCACAAACATGTTGAATGCGTCCAAGTAAACCCTTTGACAAAGAAGGCTTGCCAATTCGTGCATAGGGTGCCAACAGACCCACCAAAGCAATGTCAACAACCACTCCAACAAGAAGATCAGCAGCATACAACTCAAATTCAGCCCAGAACTCCTTGCCTCTTTGCCGAACCTCCGCAAAAGTTGCACAACAAGCATCTATAACAATCTGCAATGTGCCAAATCAAGGAAAACAAATTTGGTTAACCACATCTAAGTGTGTATTTGATTTCAAGTTGAATCTCATCAAAATTGATTGTCTCGGTCAAACGTGATCTTAACATAAAAATACATGTGTGGTTGTTGTTGGTTAAATTGATCTTGCCTCTGAATCTCGTTTTGACTATAAGTGATAAAAAGCTTTTGCGTTGAGTGAAAAAATTTAAAGTAAACTTTACATCAAACTTGTTTTCAGAGTAAAAACATCCAAGTAAATGTTTGGAACTGAGTTCAATGCCCAATTTCTCGTGTCCCAATAATTTGTGCCGTAATTCCTTAGAAGCTACGTAATGTGGCTGTAGAATTGACATGCATTTGATACTTTTTGGACATGAAAACAAACAGACCATAAGAGACAGTTTGTTTTAGTGGTGGATCAGATGTCGAAAGCATGTCAAAGTGGAAGCTACTATTTTTAACTTTTGTCAAATCACAGTCAAAATTGCATCTGAACACGATTTGAATTGCACAAAAGCTTAACCAAACATACATTAAATATAAATCAATTGCCTCCATACTGAATTTTAACAAAATAATTTCCACTCAAAATAATCACTCATCCAAACTTACTAATTCTAATCCAGCAAAAAAAAAAAACACAATCAAGTTAACATCAGGCTAAAAAGAACGTGTTTGGTTTGGCGTAAAAGGCTCCAAACTCGTGCCCAACCATGCTTCTGCCGCGATTTCACAGAAGCTACAAAACCAAGCTTCTAATTGAACATGCAAGATTTTCCTTGATTTTGAGTAAACATGGAAAACTCACCGTGCAACCAAGCAGACACTAAATCAATTGTCTCCAAACTAAATATCAACCCATTAACATTTAGAAAACAAATTCCATTCAAAATCACATTTGACAAACGCTCATCCAAAATCACACTAATTCAAATCCAGCAAAATGCTAAAAAGCACACAATTAAGTTAATATCATAAGATTCATAACCATAACCCTAATTGTCATACTACTACTAATGCAACAGTTTAGACAGAAACAAAACCAACCTCAGTTCCAACTTTAAAGAGAAAAGAAGGGTCAGCTAACATTCTATTTCTCAGCATAGAACAATTCTTCATCAGAAAAGCCAATGGCCAAGCAGAACCCTAAAAAAAAAGAGCAAAATTAATGAATAAAAAAAACTTGACTTTGAAAACAAAAGAAAAAAATTGAAACTTTGAGAAAACCCACTTGTAATAATTCTAAGTAACGAAGAAGAAACATTTCTCTAATGCCAGTGATCCTCGCAGCTTCTTCCATATCTGAAGGCAATGTAACACCACGCGCTTCAGCTTCTTTCATGACAGCTTCAAAATTCAACAAAGGTCCAAACTCTTCATCTCCTTCCCCATCACCTTCTTCTCCATATCCATCACCGCCGTTGTCTCCTCCGTTAAAATCGCCGCCGTCATTGCCACCGTGATCGGATTTAGGGTATTCTAAAGGGGTGATTGGGTCTGGTTTGATACAGTGGATTCTGAACAAGTGGGGTTTGTGAAGGGAATGATTGAGAGTGATGGAAAATGAGGGAAAAGTGTTGTTGTTATTGTTTGATTGAGGTTGTTGGTTTGTTGTTGTAGTACATGTGATTGAGTTGTTGGAAATGGTGAAACTGAGTGAAGAAGAAAGTCGCATGTTGTCGTTGTAGTGCCGCCACAGCGTTTGTTTTGTGAGAGTGAGAATGAGAACGAGGAGTTTGTAAGAGACAAAGTGAAAGTAGTTTTCGAACGAAATAAATAGTTTAAGGAAACAACAACTTCCAAAAGTGTTGGAAACAAATAAAATATAATAATGAAAAAAAAATTTAATTCGTCGCCTGAGAGATTCGAACTCTCGCGGGGAAACCCCATGTACTTAGCAGGCACACGCCTTAACCACTCGGCCAAAGCGACGCTGTTGAATGCTGTTCTCTATTAATATTATATAATATTAATATATTTATGTATGTTATTTAACAACCTACTATTTTTCCAATATTTTCTTCTTCTTCTTCTTCTTCTTCTTTATGACATAAATAAACTGAATGATATATATGAATGTAATATTGATGTCTCTTTTTATTTCACCAAAATTGTGTAGACATTATTGGAATGTGTTAGAGGTGTGCTTCGTGGATGAGGGAGAAGTTTGTGGTCTTCTACTTGCATTGTTTTGGGCGTGTTCTTCAACTAAGATTTGTTGATTTTGTGCTAGATTCTAAGCGAATTGTTGAGAGGGGATGTTTCTAAGATTAATGCTATATTAAATTATTGTAGTCAATTATTCTTCTTATGTTTTAAAAATTCTCACGTTGATTTTGTTATGAGACAATTCATGTATTAACAAAAACATATACATCTTTATTGATATTCTAACCTATTCAACAAATTATTATTAATGAAAAATGGCAATAGTAGCGTTACAAAATCACTTGCTTGTCAAACTCAAACTTACTGCAAAACATGGAAAAATAATTCTAGAATTCCTATTGAAAATAATTCATAAGCATGCTTTAAAATATTTTGTAGTCATTGTTTTGAGCTAACTTTAAATTAAAAAATAATCTTCTTACTTTACTTATATGTGCCAAAAAAAAAATACACACAATAGTATCACAATTTAACAATTTATGTATTCACGATGAAATAATGTGAACCTTTATATCATCTTTTTTTTTTTTTAAGTAGTCTAGTGGTCGGTTCAAACTCAAATTCCTAGTATTCTTAACGAACATCTACATATTTTTTAATATTGATTTTTTTAAAAAGTGATAAAGTAGTTTATGTCCCACATATTGCACGCAGTGGTTGCGTTGCTGGGACATGTGTGCGTTGGCCACTGCCTAAACAAAAAAAAGTGATAAAGTAGTTTAGTTGTTTAAGAAGAGGAATATTAGGATAGAGAGATAAAGGATTGTGGATTCAACTCTTTCACTAATATTTTTAACGATTAGTTACTAACAATTTGCTACTTCATATAAAAAAAATCGACCCTTTTAAAACGTGATTAAATATTTATGTCAAGCTTACTTACACATTTAATTCATAGTGTTTAATTTGTAGTATATATACAATTAAAGTTTAACTTAATAAATACAAGAATCAAATGATATCTTGACACCAAATTGCCTACCCTAACAAGGCCAAAGAAAAAGGGTAACAGCCGGATAGCATACTATAATAACGTACTATAATAATTATTTGCTTTGATTATTTAAAAATAAATTGAACTAGTGTCGTAAAAGGGTTGAATTTAGTGAAAATGGCTAAATTCCAACAATATGATAAATCCGAGTTCGAATAACATTTAGCGTCTGACACGTCTTACAGAGGTAAATAATCTACGGAAGTTCGGAAAAAAAAGTTGAACAATGCTTTGCATCACTTTTGCATCTTCTATATTCTTTCTTTTGGCGACAACAATGATCTTCAAAATTGAAGTCTAAAATAACGATTTGTACGGCCAACATCTCAATATGAAGAATGAATGGATCTATATAAAATGTACAAGTTACAACAAGATGAGGGAAAGAAATGGAAAATGTTCTGATATGCAAAATGTTTAAATAAAAAACCATAATGGATCGAGAAACATTTTCCTTCCCTTTCCCACGTACAAAAAATATTTAAACCACGCAACACTGCTATGTGTATACATAAATAAATGAAAATAAAGAGGAAATTTGGTTTCTTGATTGTCAAGAAAAGCTTTCGGCGTGTCTGGATTTATGGGAGCGGCGTGCCCGATCAACTGACGGTCTTGGTGTGGATATGGAGCGATCAAGCGACTCTGGTTGAGCATCTGAAAATCGAGGAACAAGTTTGCACCCAAGTTTCCTCGCGAGTAACCGAGGAGAACCGCGCGAGCTGTGAGATTTGGTCACGGTTTTCATTTCCTGTTTTATTTTACCGAATTCTTCTTCAAGTTCTCCAACCCTAGTACTCATTCTATCCATATCCACTTTCAAAACCCGATTTTCGCGCACGACGGCCACCCATCCGTCTCTTTGTACAATTTCACTAGCCGTATCGCCTCGAGCAGCCGCAGTCACTGTCGCTGCTGGAGCGTTTTCGCCATCCAATGTATTGAGACATCCGGCTAACGCCGTTCTCAAATGCAGTTGTTCAAAGAATAATACTTGAAGAACAACTCGAAGGGGTAACCTATCATTTTGGGATGCATGAGCGCATGCATGGATTGAGAGTTTTTGGTAGTCAATAATGTTGCATAATTCTTCCTTCTCGCTATCGGAGAGCCATGGATGAGCCTGCAAAGTATCATAAACATTCATCAAACTAACAATTAATGATCACAAATAAGCAAATTGAGTGAAAATGTAGTTCAGGAAAATCAATCAAACCTTGAAATATATGTCGAGTGCCCTATAGAGTCCATCGTGCAATGATCTCGACGACTCGGGAAGAGCCTGTGCAAGAGCGCGTAACTTTCCTAGTTTTAAATTAACATCAGACGCAATTTCTGCAATATAGCTATCTATCAACCTCGCAACTTTCTTTAAGGATTCGGATGATGACGATGATGCTTGCAGGTCAAGCGACGAAGGAGAAAATGCAGTTAAATTTGATTCCGTAGATATAAAATGATGGACGATATGTTCGATACAGTCTGTGTTGTATAATGCATCGGAATCTGCGTAAGCGGGAATGAGAAGACTATCTAAAGTTGCCAGTTCCAATTGCATCCCTATTCTCTTCTCTAAAGATTCCGTGCAAGTTTGATCAACATTCAATATCGAAGCTACACGAAGAAGTCCGAGTAAGAAACGGCAAAAAGATTTTCCCTTCTTTTGAGGAAGAAGTTTCTCAATGCTTTCCAACAGAACCCTCTGATCAACTGTAGCAGGCGTCAAACTAAAACTCGCAACCGATCTCGTTTTTCCGCCTTGTCCACCCTGCCACCGACCCAAACCTGGCAAGTGCTTTTTAGAATAATACATTATGGCACCTGCAACTGTTTCGGGTCTCATACCTCTCGCTTGCATTGTCTTAATAAGCTTCTCAAACAAGCCGACGCTGAGATACGAGATGTCTTCAAACCACCACTCGGATTCTGAGCTCCGAATTCTAGCACCAGTATTTATACCATTCCAAAGAATGCTTCCACCAGGGCTCTGAAAACTCCCGTACATCATCATCGGCCATCCAAATAAACTCGGGTCTGTGCAAGCCATCGTAGATAGAGCGTTTAAACACTTGTCCACTAAATGAAGATTTTCAGCCCTCGATAGAATAGGCTCGGAACTTTGGAGAGCCAAAATACAATCTTTCCAGTTGCGCAGTATAATTTTATGGAAAAAGCTCTCTGATTTCGACAACAAGTTACCTTCTTCGTATTCATCTGTCATTTCAAGGTATTCTGCAGCACAGTGGACCAATACTACATTTTTTGCCGTCATCTCCAGCCGAAAACCATAACAGAATTTGGCCACAATCAAGAAAGTGTCAGGACCCCCAGGAAATCCTTCCAGCACCATTGTCAGGGTCTTGTCATAGGTATTTTTGGATTCTTCATAGGTCCGGGCTATTTTTCCACATTTTGAAACAAGAGGAAACTGCAGTTCCATGACATATCATTACTCAAAGTCCAATGCAACATTACAAGTAATTTTTCACATCAAAGGCATAAAAGTACCACAATCATATACAAAAGCTTTGTCCAATATCTAAAAATACTCACTTTTTCCTTTTAATTCTAATGAGAGGTCCTAGAAAACTACTAGTAATTGAGAACGGGAAGGAAAAAGTGTTTATGACAAGTGATAGACCTCATCTAGCAACATACTACCTCCATTTCTTTTAGAAATTTAGTTATTGTTTTAAGGTTATTTACACAAACCGAGAAAATCAATAAATATTGTTACTTTTGAACATTATTGACAAAACAATAGTAAATGTTGGAAACAAAATTCTTCTACAAAAGCGACAGGAGTTAGGTAGTAACTTCCAAAATAAAAGATCAAATGAACTAAATGCATTTGAAATTGCAGCGTTTTAGTTATAAGCTATGAAGCACGTATACGGACACAGACACCCGGACACGACACTAACACATCAACACCGGTAATAATTTGATAAATTAAATTAATTGAACATAATCAATGTGTTGGTGTCGGACACCGGAACACGTTTTAGATCTGAAGTGTCAGTGCTACATAGGTTATAAGCAAAGATGAAACCTTTGGCAAAACAGATAATTATTTTACCTTCATCACTAAATAAGCAATTCATAACTAGCAATTACAAAACTGCACTAATGTAAAAGAATTTGAGTAGAATATTCATGCATTGTCATAAAAAGTTTTACACTGTTAGCACATTACAATTATTCATGGACATAACTATAGAGGTAATTATTGTAAAAGTCAAATATCTTTAATGATCAAACGATTGTGATTGATTGACAATGTAAAAACTCTTTACACTGAAGGTGTATATGAATTAAATCCAAAAAACATTTAATTGTGATCTCAAGTTAAATTGCACTTACAGCAATAGGAATATAACAAACCAACAGTAAAAGCAGGTAGGTCACAAACCAGGAGAACATTAATTGGTTTGGATCAAACAAAAAACTAAACAACAAAAATCAATAGGATAAACTAGAATAACCACACAAGGAAAAAAGTCCCAACAACTACTTCACAATCAATAGTAGATTATTAATGGAAAAAAGGAACAATTATTATGAAATGAAAGTGCATACCTTGTGAAGATGGAAAGTGACACCCTCAATTGACACATTCATATCACTTGGCAATCCAGCATCACTGAACCTATCAAAAACAAAAAAAGGAAAATAGATCACATCAAACATCTCTTTTAAAACTAGAGAGAATTTAAAAGAGATGAATGTATGAATTGTACTTCAAAATAGATCCTCTGTAGCCGACTACTTAGTTACTCTGTTTGGTTTCGTAGTGGAATTGACAAAATCATAATAAGTCGTTGTGATTTTCCAAAAACTACAGAGTGTAGCTTGTAGCTTTTGCAAAATCATGAGCCAATCTCATAGTGAAACCAAACACACGCTTAGTTTATGATTGGTTGGATTTTGAATAAGCTGATTTTGTAAAATTGATTTAAAAGTGAGTTAAATGTAAAGTTATTTATGTTTTCAAATATTTATGTAAAAGTAAATTAAAACAACAAATTTGAGGCTAAAATCAATTATAAAGGCAAAATCTCCAAATTTGGGCGTCAAGTTAGAATGAATTCCGAAGACAAAATAAATTCTACTCAAACAAATCTAAACATGGCAAAATCAATTCTAAACCTCTAAAATCAATTTTGACTCTTCTTTTAGTTTCTAAAATTGATTCTAAATTGAATCTAGAATTTGTAGCTTCCGAGTTCAAACGGATTTGTAGCTTTTGAGACCAAAGTGATTTTCAGGCTAAAAATTAATTGTCAACTCACTTTTGCCAAAGATATCCAAACATAAATGTCTTTATATTCAACTAACTTTTAACTAAAATCAATTTTACAAAATCATTTCATTTAAAATTAATTTTAGTTACCGCATAACCAAATACACGCTTAATCGAAGAGCATGCAGTGGAACAAAACATGTTATATTATCTTACAACTTACAAGTGCCACAGCACAGGAAAACCAATTCAAACCAATGATCAAAGAAAATGCAACTCAGAAGGCAAATAATTCATGTGAAAAAAAGAATGAAAAAAAAAAGAAGAATAAGAATTGAAGTTAAAAAAAGAAAGTTTATACCAGTGATGACCTTCACGACGAAACCCAGAAAGCTTTCCAGCTGGAGCCATGTTGAAGCAAGGAAATAAGTATCTTTTTTGTGTTGTTACTCTATCATTTTTGCCTCTAAAATTATTATTATTATTATATATTTTTATAAAACAAGGGAGAATGAATGAAAGGAAGGAAGAAGAAAGGAATAATAAGAAGAAAGAAGAAGAGAGTGAAGGAAAGTGTGTGTTGTGTCTTTATACGAAGAAAAAATAAATCAAAAAAGTGTGGTTGTTGTACAATACTACAAAGAGTAGAAATAATTAATAGAGGAAATAAAGGTTTGAATTTTAAAAATAAAAAAGAAAGAGTGTTTTGAACGGAAAATGACATAGTGATGAGGACGGCAGAAACGGTCGTGGTAAAGTAAAGCAAACGAAAATTAATTAATTTGTAAAATATACGAGACCACTGTCTTAACCCAAACCGGTTTTTACTCTCATCATCATTATTACTTTATTCTATTCTTATTAGAATTTAATTATATATATATATATATATATATATATATATATACGACATAACTTAATAATTATAATATAATAAAAGTGTCTGCAAATTAAACTTTTTTTGTTATTACTTAATACCTAGTACCTATATAAATACTATTCCTCGTTGATTACTAAAAGATTTTTTTTCTTCTTTTAATATAAGATCTTTTATAAAATTTAATTTGCATTAATAATTTAAAAAAAAATACATTTAACCAATTTATTATTGAAAAACATACATTTTTGTCTCTTTTTTTTTATATCAATAAATATGTAAAAGTAATATATTTTTTTTAACAAATTTATTATTACAATCACTTTTTTAATATTTGTAAAGTGTGTTGGAGAGTAGAAATATTATTATACATTTTTGTGTTTGGTTTATAATATTTTCCCATGTCATGTACTAAAATATTAAGACAAAATTTAGTATTTTATAATAATATTAATGTTAAATCATATAATTATTTATTATTATTTTGAATAACTCTAATTCGTATGAATATTTTAATTTCAATATATTATTTTGCTAGAGAAATAAGCATAATTAATCACTTTTTTTTTTATCTTTGATGGTTGACATAAACATATTTTTTTAAGAAATTTGTATTACCTTACACTAAATTATTGTATTTATCTCTAAATATAAGTCAACTTTCTAGGTCAACTTGATGAAGCTAAAATCACTAGAAGGGGGGTTGAATAGGGATTTTGACGTTTAAAAATTATTTTCAAAGAGTATGAGTTTCTGTCCTCTCAGTGAGGATGCGAACTAAAAATTGATTTTTAAACTTTTCAAGAAAACTCAGAATAAGTGCAAGGAAATGTAAAGGGATAGACACACAAATTTTATCCTGGTTCACCCAATGATGGCTACGTCCAGTCCTCACAACCTTGTGAGATTTTCACTAAAGATCAACAGATCAACCTCTTGCCGAAGATGATTACACCTTGTGTATTCTCAAGCTTCACCAAGCTTACAATCAACTTTCAAATGTTTTCAAGTTCAACTAACTTGAAAATTTACAGAGTAATATGAGTATGATTTGATATCTCTCAACTAAAACACTTTCTAAAGGATTTTTCAAAAGATCTAATGTATGAATAGAGAAAGTGTGAGGAGAGGATGAATATTGCTTAAGATGAATGATATGATTCTTGATCTTTTTTCTGCAATATTGGTGTGTGTTGTAATGAAGAGCTTCCTGCCCTTTTTATAGAGTCCTTGATAGCTCTTTCATGAGTTAAAAGCCTCATGACCGTTGAGGAGGATGCAGAATTTTGTCCAATGGTCTTTGTGCTGAAATTACAACATTGCCATCCAGCCATCCTTGGACCTATGCAGTCCATCCTCTGCGTAGCCTTTACTCTTGGTCTTGTGTAGCCTTTTGATTTTTTCATTCTTCAAGACTTGTGACTTCTATTTGGAGCTTGTTTGCAGTTGTCTTTCAATATCTTGACTTTGCTTTATTTTTCCAATCACTCAAGAGTGAAATATAGGGCTGCCCTTAGCCTTTTCACATGGCATGGAGACTTGCAAACATGTCACTTCTTGAATCCCAAAGCTACAAGCTATCCTTGTATAGCTAGCCTTGTGATTTCTTTTGATCAAATGCTTCATATTATTGCTTATTCATGCTGATTTGATCTCTGTTTATGGATTAAAAACGTTATTCTTCGCGAGGATGGAAAAACTCAACTTGAAGACCCATCCTCTGGCCATCCTCCAGCTCGAAACCTTAATGAATTAATCCAGATTTTTCTTCCTTTTGTTCTAAATGATGATTAACCTGTTTTCTTATAATAATTCACTCAAAAGCACAGATTAGTATTAACCACAATCATAATCTCTTAAGTAATTTTGTTATCATTAAAATCAAATGAGAGATTTTGTCTCAACACAACTTTCAAAAGTTATCCTCAAATAGAAATCTTTTTTCTAACTACCAAATACATTAATTTAGTTTACTATTTTCATCAAAAAATATAATTAATATATTAAAAATTGCAATTTTTTTATTGAAGCAAAAAAGATATTTATCCTCAAACAGAAATTCATTCGTAATTAATTATAAACAAACTTTACTTTATATTTTTCAAATGTAATACAAAGAAATGTTTACAACGTCTCTCTTATTTAATGATAGTAGTTAAAATACTCTTTATTTAAAAATCAATTTCTACTTAGTCACAAATGATTATTTAGACAATAAAATTAATTTTCTTTTATTGAGAATGTATAACTTAAATATGATAATTTATATTTTTTATTGTGCATAATTTGGTCGAATTTTATTTTGGAGGGAGGGAGTAGATAGTAAATCTCCTATTACACAAGACACAGAGTTAGTGATATAAGCATATTGCAACAAAAAAAAAAAAGTAAGTGATTTAAGCCTAATAGTAAAGGATCTCTAAATATACCTTATCACTAAAACTACATTATTTCATTTATAAGTTATTTTTTTAACAGTCAAATTAATAATTAATTTTTATATTAGTATTTCTTTTACTCGGATTTAAACTATTTTTTTTTAATTTTTCAACTGTTAGTTCAAATCATTTGAAGTACTAACTTGCCTAAAAAGAAATGTTTGTTAGGGAGTGACCTCTATGAATGATGAATATAAATAAATGAGGACATAAGAAAGAGCATAGAGGAGCGTCACTCACTTGTCTAAGCTAAGAACAACATTAATGACTCGGTAATAGTGATAGTGAGTGTGATATGTTATGGAAATCACTTGTTGTCCCCCTCGCTATCTCATTCTCTCGATCAATAAAGTTTGTTTGGTTATTCTTTTGGATTGTGCACAACAACTTTGCCCCTTTGGAATGGAGAATCACGGTCCAACCAAACAAGCGTGGTTTTGATCTCTCTAAACAACATTACCTTCCAATATGGGCCCCCCTTGGAGGGGTCTTGTTTTGTGGTTAAGGTCGTTTGGTGAGAAGTAGGACCCACTATTTGCTACTCATAGCATTTGTCCTTTGAGTTGATTAGTAGTATTTGAGAATTTTGTTTTTGTGGGTCAACCTGATAAATTTTTAACTTGAAAAAACCGAGAGGAATCATTTAATAAATACCTTCTAGTTATGGGCCACTATCACTAGAAGGACAAATTCTATTCTCCACTATATACTCTATGCATCGGTGGACACTAATAATTATTTTTATTTTTATAGTTCACTATCTTATTCATAAAAAATAAAAATAAAGAGATTTACAAACTATTATTTTATTGTTGTTAGAATTTTCAATGGTATTTAAGTATTGGTCTATAATTGACTACTTATAAAAGTGATCTGTCAAAGAACTCACGCGTAAAAATTTAATTACTACATTTGTTTTGAGGTTTTTGATATATTTTGAGTCAATTAAAATGTCAAATTTGATTAATTAATGGGAGTAGAGAAATTATACTTTGTGATGAACAATTATTGTTTATTTTAGTCATAATATATTAATGATCAAACACGCAAAATTTTATATAAATGCAAAATATGTAGTATGTAATCTAGCTATCAATATTTATTTATATTTTTTAAAAGTTTATTGACGTTCATTTTAAATTATTTAATTTAATGAAATATCAAATAGTTTTAAAATTTTATTAAAATTGATGGAGTTAATCTACTCATAAGAATTTTTATTTAACTCTTAAATTAGTAAAATTCTTCGTTTATATTGAGTTATTAAATGAAATAACTCATTACAAAGAAACTCTTGGAGTCAATGAATTATCACTCATTATTATAACATAAAATGTAGGAACATTTTTTGTCGTAATAATTAACATGAGTGCTAGCATCACTCTCTAATCCATACATTTTAACCCACTCTCTTTTATTGATTCAAATTTTCATAGATCTCACTAAATTGTGTAAGTTTTATTTAAATTTATTGAGACTCGTATGAATTTGAACCAATAAAAAAGAATGTGTTAAAAAATGAATATTCAAATAGTGTATTGTTAACATTATTTAATAATTAAAACCTTTCACTTACAAAGATGACCTTCTGAACTCAAACATTTGAAAGAGTGAGCTAAATCGAGCATTGGAATGGCTGGTGAAAGCTGATGATTAGGTAGAGTGGAATAGATTTGCAAAAGTACAGGAAAATATGGATATGCCTACTTAGATTTAGCAATATCCAAAAATAACTTATCAATTTAATTTATATTTATAGAGTTTGGTTCGATTTAACATTTTAGTTTGATTTTTTAATTTTTTAAATAGTATTAATATATTTAGTTTAATTTTATTTAGTTCGAGACAAACTATTAATATTGTTATTATAATGGTTCATTTCGATTTTTTTCTAATTAAATCTTATACAATGCTACTTATATTATAATTGGCAATAAAACGACAAAAATAACAAAAAAATTAACTAAATTAATTATTTATAATATTACGATCAAATGGTTTTTTTAATCATTTTCTCAAACTCTAAAAGGATTTTTGTTTGCATATAATGATCTTATAACTATAAAAGTGTATAACATATGCAATGTGTCCACGTAGAAACGTTATACTAGCACATCCGCAATATAAACTTCAGGACTTGCAAAAATTTCATTCTTCAAATATTCAATTTGTAATTTCATACAAATTTTTATCCTTCCTACCTATTTCATATCAACTTTTCACCTTTACAAGAATGACAATAAAATACACGTCCATCTGCACATAGGTCACTTTGGTGCAAATTAATGTTTCATCTTGTCACATCTGCAATTGAAACTTCTTAAACTCAATAATTCACATAAAAAGAATTAACTCATTGTTTGTCTATTTCAAATGTTGACACACACTATATGTTCTATTTTCTTAGAAGCATGCATACAATATAATACACCACGGACAGAAACAACCAAATGGTAGTTACATAGTCTATTTAGAAATTTTGGAGTTGTTATGACTCGAGATTGTGGCTTACAACCATAAAAATCACTATACTATTATATTTTTAGTCCTAATAAAGTTATCTACAAACAATTTTAGTGAGTAATAGAACTAAACATGTTTAATTATTTTGGAACTTTTAAATTTTTGAGTAAAAAAAATAGTTAATAATGTAACTATAGCAAATTAGTTCACTATGCAATTTGAAGATACCAACAAAAATGATAAGAGTTAAATACAAGTAATGAATAAGTAGTCAGTGATTTTTTTCTCTTTTCTTTATAATGTTTTTAACAACTATAACAAGGTGTTGCTTCAAGTTTTTCTGTACGAAGATACCACAGTATAATTTTCTCAACAGCTCACCTCCTCAAAAATTAACATCTCAATAATTTCACTAGAAGAAGCAACACAAACACAAAATGAAACATTGACAAGAAAAAAAAATTAACATATCTTTTAAGTTTTTTAAGTTTGACATATAAAGTCAGAAACAGAAATGTTGTAGTGACGTTTTATGAAAGAAATGGAAACACGTAGTTAAATTTAACCTTTAAATCAGAAACATTAAGCAATTGAGAGTGATTGTTCCCATGAAAGACTCAATCAACATTAAATTGGCATAAAGTCAGAAATGCTATAGAGACATAACTTAAATTGGCATTAAATTGGCATGAAATATGTGGCATAAAATCATAAATGTTGTAGTGACATAAATTAAAAATATTGTAGTGACACAAAATAAAAATGTACATTAAATATAGATGTTGCATAAATTATTAAATGTCACAGTTAAGTGAAGTGTGATATAAAGTCAGAAATATTGCAATGACAATTTGTTAAAGAAATAGACATAATTAAAACCTTAATAACAAGAAACATTAAGCAATCCCCCATGAATAAGGGGAAGGCCATCATCCATAAGTTGAAAGCAAAGCACATACATTTGAAACATTGAAACTAGATAAAATAAAACTTCTACATATCTTTCTTATATCACCAAAAATTCTGCACATCTACATGTATGTTTAAGTGTGTATCCGCCGTTGAATTTCTTCAACAAACAAAACAAAATAATTGATTAATTACTGTTCCTGCTTATTATTATTATTTGGACATGCCATGGTTTTTATATATTTACCACAGTTCAAATAATGTGTAATTATTAAATTTTAGGCTAAATTGCATATGTGGTCCCTTAACTTAATTTCAGTTAACGTTTTAGTCCTTTATATTTTTTTTTCCTCGATTTGATCCTTTATTTTAATTTTAAGTGACAATTTGGTCTTTTATGTTTTAAAATGTCAACAATGTTATCCTTTTTTTTTGCAAAAATTCATCAAAAATTTCAAACAAAATCCATAAAATTAATTATCATCCTTAATATAATGTAAATTTCATCAAATTCATAACTTAAATCTTTAAATAAACTCATATTTTCATCTCTAACAACATCAAATAAAGAATGAAGGACCAAATCGGAGAAAAAAAAGATAAAAGACTAAAACGTTAATTGAAATTAAGTTAAAAGATCACGGATGTAATTTAGCCTAAATTTTATTAGTCTTATGTTTTTCTTTGCGGTAAAACAACAGTAAATTATAGTCATAAATCTGGCATAGAGTGAAGTGTGGCATATAAAATCAAAAACAAAAATGTTGTAGTGATATTTGTGGAAAAAATGGACGCGTGTTTAAAATTTAAGTAACAAGAAATAAGCGTTTGTGAGTAAGACAATGATTGTTCTCATAAAAGACTCAATCAATATTAAGTAGAATATATAAATGTTATATAAAGTAAAAAATATTGTAGTGACAAACATGGGCCATAAAGTAAAAAATGTGACATAAAGTCAGAAATGTTGCAGTGACACAAAGTAGAAATGTGCATTAAGTAGAAATGTAACATAAATTATTAAATTCACAGTTAGAAGAAGTGTGACATGAAAGTCAGAAATGTTTTAGTAACACTTTGTGGAAGAAATGGACGCAAGTGGTTAAAACCTTAAGTAATAACAAAAAATTAAATAATTGCCCATAAGTAAGATGGTGATTGTTCTCATAAAAGACTCGATCTACGTTAAAATTAGAAAAGCGTCAAATTAGCAAATTATTATATGAATAAAAATTTGTCAATTTTGTTTCAAGACTATCGATCTTTTAAATTTTTTATATGTAAAACATTTTTTTTCAATTATACATTTTAAATGTCATAAACTCAAAATAAAAATAACAAAAATATAGATTTAAAAATTGAGTTTTAAACTCCATTTTTATAGACACATTTTTTACAATGTTGTAAACATGTCTACAAATAAATCATTCAAAAATATATATCAATATTTCAAAAGTAACTAAAAATATTTGAATAATAATTTTTGTATGAACTAAATAATATTAATAAAACAAAATTTTTAAATTTTATAAAAACTAACAAATTTTTTTTTAGAACGAGCTAAAGAAGTAATCGTTCGTGCTTAATGACGGACCAGGGGTGGACAGAGGAGTGCTGGGGCCCTCTCTCTTCATCAAGTTTCGTTGCATAGAATAATATAATAATACATAGCAGGAAAGTTCCATAATAGTGTATTTATTTTTTGTTTTACTTTAATATATAAAATCAATGATATATATAATATATTAGAGTAATAAATTAATTGTTGGTCTAAATAATAAATGCTATTAAAGGTTGGTTTATTTTTGTACTTATATAAAAAATAAAAAGTAACATTTGATATTTTTATTCAATATTTGATTTTATTTTTTTACATAATATATTTAATATTTTTATTATTTAATTCTATAGAAGTTTATTTGAATTTTGGGAATAGGTAAAAAAAAAAAAGATAATAATAATAATAATAGACTGATTATTTTTTCATCAATTTTAATTTTTATGTGATTTAATTTTAATAATTATTTAATATTAAAATAAATAATAAAAAAAAATTGTCCCTCCGTCTATTACATTTTTAAATTTATCACTATATGTGCTATAATATATAGTAAGAGCAGTCATATTCGTTTTTCTCTTAATAAATTCAACACTAGAGTTTTTATAATGTCTAAGAAAAATATATTTACAAGCACGTATAATATCACCAAATTCAGGAGCATTGTGATTAGATGCATGAAAACTATCTTCTATCGTCAACTTCAAAGTTCATGAACCCATTTGATTACAGACAATAATATTTCCTCTTCGGTAGATCTTGAAGTTTCAAAATTAAGTTCCATGGACCTGAACACGCAGATTTTTGAAATAAGAAGGAAGAATATAAAATTCAATTATCTTTTATGGGAGGAGACCACAATTTTCTCTTAATACGAATTGCATATATATAAGAACCAGAGGGGAGGGTAGTACAATTTATTCTAATATAAAAGCAAAAAAATAAAGAAGATAAATAAACAAGAAAGCAAGCAAATTGATTCACGTCAAAAAGAAAGCAAGGGACTACCTTATATAAAAGGAGATTAAACCACAAAAATATAAGTTTGGAGGATAGGGTTTAGAGGTGCCAACACTAGATTTGTTTGGATAATTAACAAATAAATTAATTAAGTGTTTATAGAATACAAATTATCATATAATTGCTTATATATATAGGTGTTTCTATAACAAAAATTAAATAAAGTCAAACTATTTCCATATAAGTTATAAGTTGTTTTCACAAGTTATCTGAAGAATTTATAGAAATAAACTCAAAACAATTTATAGACATATAATAAGCTATTTTTATAAGTTCACATAAATAGTCTCACAATTACTTATACAATTAGATAAAGTCAAATATGTCAATCTAAATATAGTCTAATTAGACTTATTCAGGGAAGTGTGATATAAGTACGACAAATTTGCTCTACATCTCCACATTATTCTCTCTACATTTTTAACAAAAAATTTATTTTACCCTTCTAAATTTTAACTATTTTTTAGATTACATTTTTTAAAATTTGTGGAAAACTCAAAATTTCAATTTTCTGAAATGATTTTTATTACAAATAAATTGAGTTTTTTGAAAAATTTCAGCCAAACCACAATTTGATTGTGGCTAAACCCTTTTTAAAAATAAATTAAAGTGCTTTAATAAAATAAAAGAAATTAAATTAAATTAAAGTGCATCATTCAATTTATTGGGTCATGGTTAAGTGACTTAAGTTTAATGAGTTCCTCCTATTAATGTACTTTAATTTTGTAAGGCTGTTTCTTCTCCTATCTATAATATTATCAAATACACAAACACATGTTTCGATTGACCAATTAAAATCTGAAAAATATATATTCAAATTAGTTAATTTTTATATAATTTGAGCGTTTTGAGAAGAGGTGAGAAATGAAGTTTTCACTTTGTAAAGATTTGGGCATGTTTGTGTTAGTGCATTATGTTGTTTTTTTTTTTTTTCAAAAAAAAAGAAAAGTTTAGTTTAAACAAACAAGTACATATAAAGAGACGAATTGTATGCAAGTTTGTTTATATATTACAAGTACTATTTTTCACGAGATCATTTGAGTTTGAAAAAACAGTTTTAGTGAAAGAAGAAATCAATTGAGTTTGAAAAAAATAGTTTTAATGAAAGAAGGAAAAAAATGTTTTAGTGAAAAAAAAGAGTAAATTTATGGATCAACAAGTTTTTACAGTACATGATTGTCTTTTTAGTAAAAAGATGTTTATTTCATTTCATAAAAAGTTAGAGGTGAAATAGAAGAACGAACGTCACAAAAATTATGTATATGTAATATAGGCATTAGCGACCTATTAACTTGCTTATGAACAAAAATCAACTGATAGTTTGGACTAGAAGTGAGAATATCACACTTATTTAGAGTGGTCTTTAACTCCCAAACTATGGTAAGAGTATTCTTAAGTGCATCTACTAGAGTTTTACAATCACACTCAAATTAGACATTCTAAAAACTCAAGCTGAGTGCCAATTAGAGAGATATCAAGATAGTAAGAGCTTCATATTCCATTCTAATTCCAATGTAGAGTGATGAAATTTTGTTCAAAAGATTTGAGCGAAAACAAATGAAGTTCTTTTTTCTTTTATGTATTTTTCTTTTCCACTTTTCAACTTTACTTTTATTATAAAAATTTGCATAATTGATTTACTCGATAAAAACTTTTGATTTGATGGTTGAATTAGTGAAATTCATCATTTATATTAAGTTATTTAGAAGAGTAATCTACCACAAAATTACTACTAGAGTCAACAAATCCCCACCCAATAAAACTAAATCGCTGCAATTATTATTTTATCGACACTTATGTAGACTTATGCGTTAGGTTTGTGCAATATCACATATTTACATTAAACAAATCTATACAATTCAATCACTACCAAACTTTTGTTTTGACTAATTATCACTACCAAACTTAGTACTATATTTGTATTACTTTCCATTATATACTTTTTTTTATGTAAAGAATCATAATACATTTACTTTTCTAAGGAAGAAAGAGGCTATATCACCCATATATACTATAATATTAATCGAACGTTAGTCAATATATAATCGTGATGCCTGCTTTTTTAGTTGATTAGTGGGACGTCTAGTGCAATAGATATATTATTATTGTATGAATTAATTATGAAGTTAGATATTAAATAAAATTAAAGGAGTAGACCAAAAGCGCCCGTGGCCTAATGGATAAGGCGTCTGACTTCTAATCAGGCGATTGTGGGTTCGAGTCCCACCGGGCGTGTGATGTTTTATGTTACTTGGTATTTTTAGGCCATTTTTCTTAAATTTTTAATTATTTCAATTAGGTCCTTTATAATCTAAATATATATTTTCTTTCGTAAGTAAAAGAAATTTAAGACATTTTATTTGTGGAGGATGTAATATTTAGTTGTATTAATATAAAAATATTAAATTTTAGTGATAGAAAATTATGTTTATCTATAAAACCCCATTTAAAAGTTCACAATTATATAGAGGAAAAAAAAAACTATTGTAAAGGAATAGAAAGATCTTGATTTTGCTACTTACATATTCCGTAGTTTTTACAAAATGACGATGTGTTGTGAATCACATTGTGAAAATAAACATGTGTTGAAGTGGATTAAATGAAATAGTATCATATTGTATAACATTGTAACAGAAGAGGGAGATTAAAACGACTCTATTAATTATTTATTATAAGATATATCATTCAGAAAAAATTTAAATTTAAATTTGTATTTGATTATTTTCTTTTTCTCTAATACTCTTGTGTTAGAGTGTTATTAGATATAATTCAATTATTTTGCTTTGAATATGTTGTTTGAGATAAATCTATATGTTGTAAAAAAAATGATAGTAATATTCTCTGCAGATAACGGTCATAATTTTTCTTAGTTTTTAGAATTCTCATGTTATATTCTTATATTTTATAATTCAATTTATTTTTTTAGGTTTGGGTTGAATAAGGATTAAAACAAAAAAACAGCAACACAAGATTACAATAATCAATATTTGAACAAAATATATAAAATAAAAAACAACAACCATAATAAACTAGTTCATTATACAAGTTGAAGATACCAACAAAAATGATAATAGCTAAATACAAGTACTAATCATGATAAAGAGTGAATAATTTTTCGATTATGCAATTTAAAATACCACATTATGATTTTCTCAAGATATCCGCTCCTCAAATATTAACCTCTCAATAATGTAATTGGAAAACAAGAAAAGAAATAACATGTCCTTAATAGGACCATATTTGGAGACTCAGTTTTAATCTTACAAATTTGACTCCAGTAAAAAAAATGAAATTTTAATAATTAAAAAAGTTGGTAAAATAAATTTTAGTCTCTATACACATATTAATATACATGATGCACTCTACACATATTAATCTACATGATGCACTATACACATATTAATCTACATGATGCATATCATTTTGTTAGATTAATTCATGTAACAAGAAAAGATACACATATTAATCTACATGATGCACATCATTTTGTTAGGTTAATTCATGTAAAAAGAAAAGATGTACCGATAACATGTCACTTTCAGACTAAGATATACAGTGATAACACAACAACCACAATTTTATCCATAAAAACAATTACATTTTATACACCAATATAGTTTAGTTTTCAATGTCAATAATTATTTATTTTTCAATTTTTTTAACAAATATTTTTTTTATAAATATGTTTTTCCAAAATCATATAAACAACTTTATTTTGAGACGACCATTATATATTCATCCACATAAATATTTTTTCTTTTCTAATATCAATACTCATAAAACAACTTATAAACATTAATATAATACAACATAACATAAGTACACGATATAATTCAACATTATATTTATTGTAACTCTGTTTCTATTTAATCCGTGTTTAATTCATAATTAACAAAAAAAAATCAAAAGAATATGGCCAATGTGTCCCATTTATTGTAATTCTCTTTTTATATTTTTAACCTATGTATCCCATTTAATGCAACTCTCTTTTTATTTATTGTAAGTATGTTTCTAGTTAGGTTGTTCTCTCTCACAAAAATCAGAACATTTGTTACAAAACTCAGAACAGTAATAACATAGTAACTTTGTTTTCATTTATTATAAGTATTCTATTTTTTTTTCTTATTGGCCATAATTCTGAAGACATAAACAACATGTACATTTATTTTTGGTTTGGTTTGAATGGGTAAGCATAATTCAAGACATTAATTATATGTTGTTTCTAATTGGATATGATTTTAAGATACATGTGTGACATTAATTATACGAAGTGTTGTTTATAATTGGGCATGACTCAAATCATATTTATGTTTATATTTATTTTGAAAGTGATGGTTAATAGAAAAAAAAAATAAAAAGACTGCCGTTACAGGATGTATCACATTGAAATTCCAAACTTGTGTAATCACTATTTTATTAATTTCATGTAATAGTTAGAAATCAACTGACTATTACGATATTGAAAATTTCAACATTTGTTTAATAGATACAAATAGTGATTTTCACGCCGTTTAAAGTACTTATTACTTTTACTTTTTGGTTGTAGTTGTTATATGTAAGTACTTATTACTTTTTTGGTTACAATTGTTATATGTCTAGTGGTTAGAAGTCAACAATTTTGAATTCCTTTGAGCACAAGTCACACGGTTATTTCAAATAACCATTGACTTATTTTGAAATCGTATATGAGCGCATTAAATATATGACAAGTGACTGGATATTGTAATAATTACAAGAAAAAAAAAGAAGACTATATGGCTATTGAATTTTAAATTCATTCGAAACGTAAGCACACGTCATATCGTAAAAGAATATGGGTGTCAAATTTATTTGAATATGTCTTTGAATTCATTTGAGATGTGAAAGTGCATAAAAATATGAACAATGTGTTACATTTATGGGTTATTTTTGTTTCGAATGAAGACTCATAAGCATATTGATGCGGGTATTTCAAATAATTATAGATTTATTTTGAAAACATATCTAGGTGGTATTAAATATATAGCAAGTCATGTATATCGTAATAATCATTAATTAGCGGGAAAAAAGACCGCTGTTCGAGAATGTATCACCTTCGAAATTTTAAGATTTGTTTAATCAATACAATGATCCGACCGATGTTTCAATTGATGATGCTATAACTTCAATCCCGATTAATTATTATCAAATTAGTTTTTGTAGGTCGCTCTAAAAGAAACCTATATAAATGTTTTATTTATAATGAGATAAATTAAGTTTTAGATTTGGTTGGGCTTACATTTATGAAATCATTATTATACCATTAGAAAGTTGTCTAAAAAGAAAAAGATTAAAAGAATAAACATAAATATTTTGTAATTCGTAGGTATTCAACATCGAAAATGAAAATATACTTGTATGGATCGATGTTGGTATGAGTATCTGAAACCTAGAATTAAATTAAACTCCAATGAATTTTTAAAATCAATATATCAACCATTTCAAACAATTTGAGTTTCTAAAATTAATAAATCACACAACCCTAACATCAAGATTTCAGCATACAAAAAATTTGGATACTTATTTGCGCATGTTAATTTTTAACCCCTTAACACCCGTATATACATAAAACTTTGTCAGCCTAATCCAAACAACAAGCAACTAGAACAACAGAAACACATAAAAAACCAAAAACAAGAGAATATAAATCTAGACCGGACAATTATTATTGTAGATATAAGCTAGTTGAACCGTCTGAACAAGCAAATATTACATACATACATAAGAGATTGGAAGGACAAACAAATTCACATAAATGAAAGGAACAAGCAACAATATCCACCAAATAGTCCCAAAATGCAAGGAGCAATTAAAGATAGAGAAAAAAGACATATTCTTGCATGAGCGAAGAGAGAGAAGACGGAGACACGATGCAAAGAGGAAGGAGTGAAGTTACTGGAGTAGCGTGAAGACGAATGAATACCTGGTTGAACGTGATTGTGAATTGAGACGACAAATCCATCGTGAATGAAGAGGAAAGAGTGAATGCGGAGTTATAATTTATGGTCGGTACTGAGGTAAGAGAGTTATGCACGGCTCAATCTCTTCAATAAATAAAACAAAATAATTAATTAATTACAGTTCCCGCTTATTATTATTTGAACAATTTGTATAGATTTACAAAAGTTAAAATAATGTGCAGTTATTAAATTTTATTAGCCACATGTTTTTCTTCTTCTTCTTCGTAGTAAAGTAGGGTAGTCATAAATGTAGTTAGTAATGCAGTCCGAAGTGTTATAGTAAAGTAGGGTAGCCAGAGATGTAGTCAATAATGTAATAAGTAAAGTAGTATAAATTATAGCCATAAATGTGGCATACAGTGGAGTGTGGCATATAATGTCAGAAACGCTGTGGAACAATTAGAATAATGTGTAGTTATTATATTTTATTAGGCAATTGCTTTTCTTTCTAGTAAAACAAAGTAACGTAGTTAGAAATATAGTCAGTAAAGTAAATTAATTAGTAGTCTAATAGAAATGTGACATATAATGGGGTGGGGCATATAATTTCAGAAATGTCGTGGAAGAAATGGATGCACATGGTTAAAACATTAAGTCATAAATGTGGCATATAACGTAGTTGCTCATGAGTAAGACGACGATAATATTTCTACAGTGATATAAAGTCAAAAACTGTGTCATAAAGTCAGAAATGTTGTAGTGACATAAATATGGCGTAGTGACATAAAGAAATGTGACATTAAGTAGAAATGTGGCCTAAATTATTAAATCTCATAGCTAATTGAAGTGTGGCATAAAGTCAGAAATGTTGTCGTGACACTTGGTGGAAGAAATGGACACAAGTGGTTAAAACCGTTTAAATAACAAAAAAAAAATTAAGGAGTTGACTATGAATAGGACAATGATTCTTCTCATAGAAGACTCAATCAGCATTAAAACTGGAAAAATGTCATATTAGCGAATTATTATACACATAAAAATTTATCATGTTTGTTTTAAAACTGTTTGATCTTTTAAATTTTTTATTTGTAAAGAGTTTTTT
>JBBPBP010000002.1:46171662-46184193 GCA_037974735.1 Cicer chorassanicum | reverse complement strand
GTCCCTAATCTCGTTGCCTCTATCATTTGTAATTCTTCTGGTAATTGAATGATTATATTTGCTGGTAAAAAAAAAAAAGAGAGAAAACTTAATAAATGTAATCAAGATACATGAAATAGTGAGATTAAAATGTTTGTAAAACTTTTTTTACATCCACAGATGCACACAAATTAAACTCTTATTTCATGATAATAAATAAACACCCGTTTGATGGACATGATAACGAGACAAGATATTTTTTAAATTTCCTTATCGAGGTAGGTTAAAATAATCCGTTCTGAACCGGATATCATTGTGTTCGATTGTTTTCTTATTTATTTTATTCTATAACAATATAAAAAAAATTGATGAAAAATAATAATTATTTTCCTTTCGAGATAATGTTATGATAGTAAGTGCTTGTTTGATTGTGTTTCACTTTTTAGTTTTTGAAAACTATTTTATAAATAAATTTTAAAAAATTGTTTTTAAAAATAAAATTTAAAAAAATTTGTTTGCTAACTTTAATTTTTTAAAACAGTCTTTGACTAGATAATTAAAAAAACTGAAAAATAAAAAAATAAAACACCATTTATCTGTTTTGCTTTTTTAGTTTTAAAAAGTATAATATTAAAAATAGTTTTACAAAATAGTTTTTAAAAACAAGTAATCCAAACAAATTGTTTAATTTTTAAATTTAAAAATACCAAAATAGAGTTTTTGGGATTTGAATCAAACAAACTCAAAGTCATTTTTCAATTGTGATAGATAAAGAAATCACAATTTTTTCAAGTATATAAAATTACTTCATAAATTATTTACATTTTTATGATAGTGAGTCATTCTTCAATTGATAGATAGAGAAATCACAATTTTTATGATAGTGAGTCATTCTTCAATCGTGATGGATAGAGAAATCACAATTTTTTCAAGTATATAAAATCACTTCATAAATTATTTACATTTTTTTAGCATTTTTGTTTATTTATAAAAGACTATATGAATGTTATTTTGAAAGAAAAACAAAATTAAATAGATTATAAGGACAAATTTGTCATTTTATCAAAATATAAATCATATCATCTTGTTATCTGTTGTGTTAGGATAAACTAATTTTATCAAGTTTGTTATCATGTGCACATCAAACACAGGACATGATAACTCTTTATCCTACCCATGTCATATCCTGTCTTTATCCTGCTCCTTATCCTATCCTGTGCATATCCTAGCTCACTTAGGTTAACCGGTCCATCAAACGGGCCCTTAATTGAAATATTTATCCAAATACTTGTACCTTAGGTTAACCGGGCTTATTGAAGAAGCTGGGACAGCTCAATACAACGCGTGCAAGAATATAGTTGTACTTAATATGGTTAGTAGTATATAAATTAACCAACATAATTTGTTACTAGTATATAAATTAATATGGTTAGCAACCAACATCATTTGTTACTAGTATATAAATGTTGCTCAGGTTTTTAGTTTTGGAAATCTACACTGCAGAATAAACTATATCTAAGAGAAAAGGGCATATATTTGCTTCTCAAATTACAATAAGCTTATTGCATGATGAAAACTACTATTTAACTTCCTATTCTAGCTCACTTTAATTGTGTTTTCACAGGTTTCTTGTATCAAAAGACATTCCAGCAATTCCATTTAAGTTACTAACATATCCAAAAAGATATTGAGTGAGATTAACATGGTTACAGCTAAGATTGTTTATTATTCTAAACTAAAATTAGTTCGGTTGATAAGGGTACTGTTTTCAAATTTTGTTGTTGATGTAATAAATGATAATCTTACTACTAAATAATAAATGTTCCAATTAAATTTTGAAGTATTCTCTCAGACGAATTGGCCTATATTTGAGTCCACGATTGATTTATCATTCTCGCTTCTCAATGTATTTTCACTGTAATTTTACAAAACTAGAAATTGATGTTTTTCACCCAACTCAAGCTATGGTTTTTGCAAAATCCAAACATACACTAATGAGCTTGAGATCCAACCTAAATTTTTTTATCTGTCATAAAAAAATGGTATTTTTTACTACCACATCCACTTGTCAATTTATAGTTACACAGAATAATGAAAGCATGCAATCTCTCTTCCGAAATTTGGCCAAAAGTAATTATACAAATCATTGAATTTTATATTTTGACTTTTGCACCTTTTAACAGTAAAGTTGAAGCTTTCACAGTAAAATTGAAACATTTATAACATTCTCGAAACTGCAACCTTTCTACACACTGCAGGCCACAGAGCTTCAATGCACAAGACCACCCTTTCATCAGATCATCACTTCCCAATACTCTAAATCCATCTAAAAAATCCTTCTCTCTCTCTCTCTCTCTGAACAAACCCATTGTTGAAGAAGATTTGAAGAAAAAACATGCAGCATTCAACTTATTTCTTAACTTTCTTGCTTCTTGTTGCAGTGTTCAACAATGTGGTTAAAGGACAGCCTCTTGTCCCTGCATTGTTCATATTTGGTGACTCTGTTGTTGATGCAGGAAATAACAACAACTTATACACAGTTGTTAAATCAAACTTCCCTCCTTATGGAAGAGACTTCAAGGATCACATGCCAACTGGGAGGTTTTGCAATGGAAAACTTGCATCAGATTTTACAGGTATTTTCTTTTTTATCCTGCCTCAAAATCCTCATTTAATAAAATAATAGAGTAAATAATCATTTTCGTCTAGCCGCTATCACTATAGTCCCTGCATGTATCTAAATGTGTCTTTTATATCAGTGAGTTTGGTCTTCCTATACGTCTTTTGTTCGTTAGTTTGGTCATAAGATGTGTTTTTCATGGATCAGTTTGATCCATACAATTCCTAATAGAAGATACACTTAAGGATGTTTTTGTAGTTTTGAATGCTTTCAACGACTATAGTGACACTATTTCACCCATTTAGAGACAAAATGATTGTTTACTCAAATAATATATACCTCTTTTTCTATTCATCCATATTATTTTGTTTTTAAATATATAAGGATTTGATCTTTGTTGAGTTGGTTCCATTCACTGCAGCGGAAAACCTTGGATTTACTACTTACCCACCAGCTTATCTCAACTTAGAGGTCAAAGGAAAAAACCTCTTGAATGGTGCCAACTTTGCCTCTGCTGCTTCTGGCTACTATGATCCTACAGCTAAACTATATGTAAATATAGACTTTCATTTTTAAAATTAAAAAAAAATCTCATTTTTTCTACTTTTCTTTGAACATATTAGTCCTTATTTTTTTCTTTTCTTTGTTCTATTTGGGTCTAGCATGCAATTTCAATGACGGAGCAGCTGGAACATTATAAAGATTGCCAGAATATATTGGTTGGAGTAGCAGGGAAATCAAATGCTTCATCAATTATATCTGGTGCTGTATATCTTATTAGTGCTGGAAGCAGTGACTTTATTCAGAATTATTACATAAATCCTCTGCTTTACAAGGTTTACACTGCTGATCAATTCTCAGACATTCTCATGCAACACTATGCTATTTTCATTCAGGTATGTCTTTCATAACCTAACATCAAGATATTAGTTGTCTATTATGTGTGAGTTCAATGGTAACACTTTGACTTTGTAACTTTAAAGCACAATTCAAATTCACTCGGGACGGACAGTTGTATATTACCATTAATGTCACTTTATTTAATGATAATTTCTCATTTCCCCAAAATTTTTCAAAACCAAATACCAATAACAAAAAATTACCAAAATAAGAAATAAAAAAGGTATTTTATTTTTCTTTGCCAAAGAACTTAACTAATTTTGAATTGACATTTTCAAATTCCAAACATGGATGTGGCAGAATTTATATGCACTTGGGGCAAGGAGAATTGGTGTGACAACATTACCTCCAATGGGTTGCTTGCCAGCAGCCATCACTCTCTTTGGTTCTCATAGCAATGAATGTGTTGCCAGGTTAAACACTGATGCTATGAACTTCAACAATAAGCTAAACACCACAACTCAAAGCTTGCAAAAATTGCTTAGTAACCTCACATTGGTTGTCCTTGATATCTACCAACCTCTCCATGACCTTGTCACTAAGCCTTCAGAAAATGGTAAACTACTTCCTCTTTCTGGCTCATTTTCTGTCTCATATTAAGTGTTATTTTAGAATATCAATAAAGCATTTATTACTTTTTCCAATATGTTACTCTTATTTATTGTCTCAAATTATTTGTTATTTTAGAATATCAATAAAGCATTTATTAGTTTTTTTCCAATATGTTACCGTTATTTATTAAAGTTGCAATCACAAGTATATAGTGGACTAATAATAAAAGAACTACAAGGATATTTTAGTTGTAACATATTATTTGGCATTGAAATTTGGTGCAAGTAATATTATTTTTTTAAGAAGTATGCCTTATTTAAAAGACAATTAATATTAGACAGAGGAGTACTTAATAAGGGTTGGATTTGAGAATCCATTTTCGGCTTCATTTCATGTTTTCAATTTTATTGTCTTGTTTTCAATTTGTTTCATATTTTAAAAGATTTGTACATGAAAAACACTGAAATCAAAATCAATCATAATTGCCAATCTTATTATGGCTCATGAACAAAGATTATAAATAGGTTTCTTTGTGTTGCATACACTATTTTCACAGGATTTTTTGAAGCAAGGAAGGCTTGTTGTGGAACTGGCTTGGTAGAGATATCTATATTGTGCAATAAGGACTCCATAGGAACATGTGCCAATGCTACTGAGTATGTATTTTGGGATGGTTTTCATCCCTCTGAGGCTGCAAACAAGGTTTTGGCTGATGATTTGCTCATTTCTGGCATCTCTCTCATATCCTAATCCAACACTTTGTGGATCATTATCAGAGCTTTATTTTATATTTATTCTTTTCACTTTTAAGTGTTATGTGTGGCTACTGCTGTTCAATGAGTTTGGCTTATGTATAAGAAGCTTGAATATGATTAATTACAAAGCTCACTAGGTGTTTCATTCGTGTAATAAGACCAAAATTCTTGAAATCTGTGCAAATTTTCTGTTTGAGTGTTCAAAGCAGCTCTTGCTAGATTTGCCTTCATTATTCTACCTAAAGAATTTAGTTTTATGAGACAGATAAACTCAAACTACTCCAAACATAACTTATATACCTTACTTAGACCAGTGCTTAATTACTTACACAAGATCACAAGGGATGTGTTATATAAATTAAAAATAGTAAACATGTTTAAAGTGGGGTCGTTGAGGTTGCAAATTCATGTGGAACTTTCTAAGATTGTGGTTATGTTCATATAACTTCATATCGTCACTTTTTAAAAATACTCTATCCTGCAGAAATTTACTAAGGACTGATTAGTAAATTTTAACTTACTAATACTGTAGCTTTTTCAGAAAATTGGTCATTTTGTCTTAAATTTTAACTTAAAATAGTGTATCAATCTCGCTATTATTTATATATATGGCTATATCAACTAATATAATTGTTTTCACTTAATTAATATAATTATTTTTATCTAAATAAATTTATATTTTCTTTTACTTATTTATTCAAAATGTCAATTTCTTGAACAATAAAAAGGCACTTTCTTCCAGCTTCATTCATCAGCGTCTTGGCCATAAAACTAATACGCTTATTTTGAGACTCTTTCAACCAGAATATAAAAGGAAACTTCATGTGAAAATATATTTGATAATTTTATAAAATTGGCCGTATATATAAGAATATAGACAAGTTATTTAAAGTGTACCTCTTATTATGGAAGATGCAAATCCACTTTGAACATCTGCTTGAATAAATCTCATAATTTCTCTAGCTTGAAGCAATCAAGCCAACGAAAATATGCTTCCTGTTTTAGTCTTAAAACCAAACAAGTTATGAACATTCAAGCCACTAAACTTCATAATTTCTCCATACTTAGATTTCTTAACTCTCAACGTCATAGCAAATTAGGATTCAGAAGTGAGTTAAACAATAATGTCAGAACCTTCAAAGATTGTCTGGACAGTTATAATTTACAAGATAATAAAGCAATTCTATTTCGAGAATTTATGACAACAATCCAACAACTTTTTTACATCTTTCTCACTGACAAAAACTTCATCATTCCCATTATTCTCAACATCGTCCTGTACAGCAATCCACTGATTCACAATGCTGGTTATTCTCATGAGCTATTATTCCAAAGGTAAAGGGAGACAAATAATAGACAAAACACGCGTCCACATAAATAAGCATGTCAACCTAAAAATAAATACATGTGGCTGGCCTTTTATTGTTCGATGCACTAGGATGACTAGTAGCAAGATAGAAGTCTACAGGTATGGATGAGAGTGAAAGAGATATATGTGAATTTTTTTAATGATGCATGATTAGTTAGTTGCTACTATTTTCTAGCCAAAACAATTTATTACAAGAGGAATCAACATGGATTTTTAATCATATAATCATGACAGCATGCAAACTAATGAACATCTTATTTCTAACAAAACTGAAACCTCATTCCAAGAATTATGATCCTCCGTAAATTTCACTTCCTGTCATCGAAAGGGGGGCTCAGAATTGCAGACAACAAATCCAAATATTAATAAAAGAGAAGGATACAGATGTGTTTCTAGCATCTATTGTTGAACCAGAACTAGAATCAACACATTGTTGGTTCAGAAGCTCATCTTCAATCAGATCAATTCTTCTCACAAGAACTGAAACAAAGTGCCATACACTTGATGAGCTCATTTCAGTTTCGTGTATTCTGACCAATATTCTAGCAAGTACGTTCCAAAGTGCATTTCTTGCTTCCGAATCATCCGAAGCAAAAGGAAAGATATCAAGCAGACCACCTAAGAGACACCAATCTGGAAGGCACAGTGCCATTTACCATTAGACAACTAATCTAGATACACCACAACAAACAAACAAATAAATAAATAGAGCATTGAAGTTTATGGATGAGAGTGAAGGAGATATATATATTTTACCCTGTGATATTTCAGAAGCACGATCAACAACATCAGACAAAATATTAGCAATAAGAACTGCAGCAGTAACACAGCAGTTCCCAACCTACATGAGATACGACAATTCACAATTGTTTTTCAGTTATCCAAATCATTTTCATTTCTTGTCACTCTAACAGAAGCACATATTAAATAGCAAGAGGCATAAGGGCGTGTAAGCCACAAGACGACATGATTTAACTTCTACCATTAATATTAGTTCATACCATTTTCTAGATCAATTTAGAAATCAGGTGTTGATTCTTTGAAAAATCATTTGATTTCCATGATACCTGGTCTCAATTTGGACAGCCTGATTAAGTTGGTGCACTCTAAAGATCACTGCTCAACTAAATTTAGATTCCACTATCAAAACAATCCTCTACACTGAAGGAGGAAGACCTTTTTGGTTCAAGTAACAGTAACTTCAATTCTCAGCCACAATGATATATTAAAAAATTGATTTTTCATTCATATACGTAAAGATTAAGATCTTCTCTTAGTCTGTTTTTTCTGAGACATTGTTGCAACCCTTTTATTCTCAATAGTATTTGAAAACCCTCCCTCATCTTGTCTGACCGAGCAAACCGTCTATCAACAACTAATCACTGACTAATAGAAAATTTGGAATATATCTAGAAGAAAATATCAAAAGTATACAGTCCAACCAATGCTACTCAAGGGAACAAAGCAAGGAAAAGAAAAACATTTTGTTGACGAAAAAAAAAGATTTTTACTGAAAATACATAAGCTTGTGATGCATCTTGGAAAGGAAAAAGTCATTGCTTATACTGGAGAAGTCATTATGACATTTGCATGAGTTCTGTGAATATAGTTTTTCAGATTAAGATACTCCTCTGATAATATTTCAACCCCTAACATGGATGAAAACAAACAAATATAAAAATAAGCATTCAAAATTCATAAATTTACAGGTCATCAAATACCAAGTTATTGATATCAACAGTTGATGTAAACTAAAATGCATCTTGAGGAAAGTGTTAACTACAACAATGCAGTACCTCAACTTTATCTGGGAACTTGACCAAGTCACATACTAGATGAAAAAGCTCTTTATTTGAACATATTTCCTGAGAATGATCATCAATAACAGAAAGGCCTTCAATAGCACGAAGAATTAAATCAAGAATTGAGTACCTGGAATTTTAAGATATTAGGTTGTCAAATCAATTCCACCAGACTGCTGGATGAATAGTTACAGACATGTTTCACTGATGTTGTGAGAATTGGTATCAGAAGATTATATGAACTGTGCAATTTCATCAATGATAAAATAAAGGGTTGTGGGTCATGGTACCTTTCAGGTATTCTGTCATTCGTTAATATGCTTATCTCAAAAGTCAAGAGATTGATCAATATACTTGCCAAACCAAGCTTCATCATGGGTGGAAGAAGATCATCTACAACTTTCTGCTGACTTTCTAATATAGCTAATATCAGCCCTACACTCTGTTAAAAATTAAAATACTTTTAGCTACTGATTAGATGGAACTTGCATTCAGACTCAAAGAATGCCAAAAAAGTAATCAAAATAATCATATTACTTTTCCTTCCAAATCTGTTTAAGTTTCTTGTGAAATATTTCATAGCACGCTTTTCACAAATTCCGGTGACTCCACACATTCTAACCTCCAAAAAAATCGAAAAGTTGAAACTACAATTAATGCAGCATTACAAAGTATTCATTACCTTTTCTAAAAGCTGAAGGTTCAAAGTATTTTCTGCAATCCATAATATTTGACACAATATATTTTCGGGATGCAATGCCTCAGCCCATGTAATACATTCACCACTTTGAAGGCCCACAGTCAACAATCTGTTCTCATAACACAAGTAAAGTTTGTAAAATAAAGATATAATTATGACAAAAAGTAGTAATGTAGTATGATGCCTAATTTCGAACACAACACAAATAATATTTTGGGATAGATAGATAAATAAATAAATAAAACACCATCCCCTCTTCCTGTCTATTCAGGCTGGTATATCTGCGTGCATGTTCTAATTTAATAATAGTACAAAGAAAGTGGATGAGAACACTTCTCAAGAAAATAGTACTGAAAAATAAAAACTACAACCAAGGAATTGAATCATGTAGCAAAGCACGCCAATATTTCTGCATGTCTTGGAAAGAACCAGTTCTAAAAACACCATGAGCAGAACACCAAAAGGTGACTAAAATAATAACCCTATGCAAAATAAGTCTAGAGCAAAACAAGAGCCCTTTAAAATTCTAGAATGTCCTCTCCAGTCATATGCAGCAAAGAATTGCAGAGACAGAGCTATGCTACAAAATATTAGTTTTTATGAGAACCAAAACCTCTTAAATCAACAGAGAAATGAACGCAAATCCCTAGGACAAACCGACTATCCTCCATAAACCCCACACAGCTTACTCTATGGAAAACCTAGGTAGTTAATCCCAGATAGCGGTGCGTCGCAGCCAACCCCAAAAGTGAGATAGCGGAATAGCGCGTTCTGCGATAGGCGGGATAACAGCTACCTAGTGGAAAACTAGCTATTAACAATTCAAAATGAGATAATCCCTGGTTGATGAACTAGAATTACACAATAGATATTTTGGGAGAGAAAGCAATGAGATTATTTGCTTCTGTAACATATCGTTAATGCTACTATGAATTCTGTAAGAACAACAGTCCAAACATAAGATTTGACCTTAGATGGAGTTTTAGAGATTCTATTACAAGGATGGGGAAGGAACTGAAAACAAGATCTGCAGGAGAAAACCCCTCAAGATGAACAAATTCAGCAAAAGTAAAAGAGAGTATAACTTAGTAACCTCAATAACAGGCAAGTTCATGAAAGAAATAAACAATTTGAGAGGAAATGAACAGAATAGAAAAGGCATAATTAGACTAGCATGATCATGTGTACATTTTTCTTTAATATGAAAAGAAAAGAGACAATATTTTATACTAGTAAGTTTTTCTTGCTCAGAATAATAATGCATTATAGAAGCAGAAGAAAAAAAAAATCAGGGATAATGATACATGGAAATAGCAACCAATCAATTAATTTGGTCCTTAATAAAAATGACAGTGAGAAGAACTACATCTACATGTGTCAAAAAAACATCATACCGACATGTTTCACATAGGCATTGAGGATCGTCCATAAACAGTTTATCCACAATTATCTCAATCAATCCTTTTGTTGAGACTATATGCTTCATTGGAACATCGTGGCAGGCAAGGTTCCCAATAATTCCTATGCTAATTTCCTGCAACATGTAATTCAAACAAAAATATGTAACATTAGATCTTCTCATCACCCGATAATTTTATTTTCACAAACCACAAATAATGCAGTCTGAATCATGGTAATATTTATATCTTGACAATGACTTACAGTATCCCGCACAGATTTGCAAACAACGAGATTTGCTAAAAGAACTTCAAGTATGAGATTCTCCACCTGCAAGATTAAACCATGTAACCATCTCATTTCAGTTTATATAATATAATGGTTGAAAGGCATACAACAATGACTACCTAAATGTGTTTAGACCTCATGTAAGAGAAAGTGGCCATGATGCTTCTATACACCAAAATTCATTCAAATATCATTTATCATATCATCTTAAAAGGCAACACAAATGAAATTTGAGACTAAAAAATGGATTCGTGAGGACTGGATTATGGTTGCACAACACATACTTGGAGAGAGCACTACATTTTTTGAATTGATACTAAGAAATGATGTATTTGAATGAACATTTGTTAAACATGATTTTGATTGGTTTTGTAAATTTGACATGTTTAAAATGGAGTTTCAAGTGAAGAGACTCTTATGTTTAAATATTTTCACTCCAAAAGCAATTGAGTAAAACACGATTTCAATTCTTCAACCAAACGCAAAAGATGTTATCTTTTATCACTTCTAGTTAAACAGAAAATTGAAGGCAAAACTAACATTAACTTTTCAAAATCACATTTTCGAGATACAATACATTTTAACACTTTTCACTATGAACTAACAAATAACTCAAATAAACACTAAACAAAAATACAATAGTACCATGAGTTCTGCATGCGTTTTACTGGCAGCTAGATCCCACAAAATACAACCGCATTCTTCCCAGGCGTCCGCTCCAACCAAGGCACCAGAATGTTCAAATCCATCACCATTTTCTCTACATTCTCCTCGTGCACGAGAATATTCACATGAAACGTCAACATCCATATTTTCGGATTTACTCTTGAACGATTCAGGGTGTTCATCATTACAAATAGATGCAGATGGTGCATCCCCTTCTTTATTATGTGTATTAGGGTCATCCAAAACAACTCCATTTACAGAAGCAGAATTCAACGGCAAAAGCTTCCTTATTAATGAGATTATATAACTTGGATCAACAGTCGTTGATAAATCAAAAAACTGCATAAGGAATAATTCAAATCAATCGCTCAATAAAAGTTTAAACAAAAAATGAATAAATAAAAGCGCCAAACACTGCAATCGCGTTTTCATTTTTCAATTGCAGATACCACTAATTTAAATTAATAGGTATTAACTACTAGTTACAGGTAATTTAAATGTACATGCATTCAAATGTAAGTGAAACTAAATTTCTAGAGTTTGTAATTAAGCGGAGGTTATGTTATGATGATAACCTCGTGTGACGGAGCCGAAGGATGATGCGTGGGACCGTCGTGCTCGTGCTCTTGCTCTTCTTCTTCGACAATGGTTGGATCTGCCGGAACCGCCATGCGTTTCGTTTCGGCTTTGATTGTTCCCTCCAAATTTCAGCTATAGAGAACGGGTGAGAGAAATTGAGACAGTGTTGCTACTTCTGTTGATTGAATTAGCATCCTTTACTACAGGTCAATTTCAATTTTATTCGCAGTACCTAATACAATACAAGGCCCAAATATATAACGGGATTGGACCAATGGACTTGCAAAGAGTGGCTATTACGAGAAGGAAATTTTCCATTCCCACCCTCCGATGTTTTAAAAAATCCCCGAAATTTAAGGGGTATGTAACTTTTTTTTGAAATTTTTTAATGTTTGATTAATTAATCCGGACAAGTCCTGTTTAAATCGATTAATTTAGAGAGAAAAATTATTCGAATGACCTTCATTGTTCATTTTTTCTGATTTCGATTAAATATTGTATAAAATTTAAGGGTCTATTTGATGAAAAAGATATGATAAGGATAAGTTATCATATTATGTCTGAATCTAATGTTTGATGAATCAACACGATATGATAAGTTAATTCATAATTCTATCATATCATATTTCTTTAGTTGAAATTTCTATCATGAATATGATCTGGGTTAGAAACCAGCGGGATAGAATAAAAACAGTAGTTTATTCAATTACTCTTATAAAATATAATTTAAAATATAAATTGAAATATAATAAAATATAAATATAAAAATAATTTATAAAATATAATCTAAAATATAAAAATGTAAACATAATCAAATAGAAAAATAATTTATAGAATTTAATATTAAACTTAAAAATGAAATATTAATAATTAATTTAAAAAATGTTTATGATTTTATACAAGGGTTGTTTTGTCTTTTTATA
>JBBPBP010000002.1:46158559-46171525 GCA_037974735.1 Cicer chorassanicum | reverse complement strand
ATACGTGATAAAATAAAATATTATTATATTGGTTATTATGTATGTATCAACTACATGATATAATAATCAAAATGATTTTTTAATCTATAAACATTTTTTTTTTGGAGTTTAATTGATAATATGAAAATTTTAACGCTATTAACACATCACAAATATTTATAAATAAAATCTTAAATATGATTATAATACAAATCAATTTTTTTAATAATTTAATAATTGTAATAAACTCACAATATTAAAATTATTTATATTAACTGTAAATTAAAAAAGAAAATTATAACAGACCTAAAAACATCCACAATGGTGGTTTCCCATTTAGGTGGCTAAGAAGACTCCACTTTTATATTATTCAATTATGATTTTTTAATAAACACTTATTTCCTTGGACCCAACAATTTTAATATAAATTATTAAGTGAGACTCCTCAAGTAAAGAAAGCGAGTACACTTAATAACCACTCTTCTTAATAGTATGTCTTCAATGAGATACTTAACAAGTGGTAGTCTCTCTAATAGGCGAAGTACCTACCATTGGAGTTGCACATAACATTAAGAGGAGACCGTCATTCTCATTTGTCATATGAAAAAAAATATCAACCACACGTTTACCAAATAAATCCATAAATTTTCGGCTTTGCTTTTTTCTGCTTATCCATAACCTCTCTCCAGTCCCATCAACTTCATCCGAACCATCTGTCAAAAAAAATAACTTAATCGGAACAAGGATACCGCGATTTAAATACTAAAAATGATACAATATTATTTTATGAGTAGAAATATATATAGCAATATACTCCATAAAAAAATACTATAAAAATTCAAATCCGGATAAATTATTCATCTGTTTCGTTTTTATCGTTATTACGAGTGAACCACAGCTCCAACTGATTGGTAACTAACCCATTCCGTTGGCATGCATGACCACCGTTACCGTAACAGTCACCGTAGTCATCACCACACCTGAACTAAATTAACATGTCTTTAACTTTAACTTGTCCGCACCTACAACACTTTCGTTTTCAACCTTCACTCACTCGCACCAACTACTTCTTCTTCTCCGATTCTCGCACTCTTCTTCGCCGGAGAGAGATCTCCGTTACTTTACCGCCTGCGCTGAAGCCGGTGAAATGCTTAAGCAGATCCACGGAGGAGAAGCAGTGGAGTGACGCCGAAACCGTCGCATCTGATTCCGACGAAATTGTGGATGATAGTGCGAATGGTCAGACTTCAAGCCAAACTTCTTCTGTTGAGTCTCAGAAGATTGTCACCACATCTTCCGGCGATTCTCTTTCTCTCGGAATTCGAGAACCTGTTTATGAAGTTCGTTCTGTTTAGCTCTTTTTTTTCGATCTTTTTGGATAACTGTTCTTAATTCCGAAATTGTGTTGTTGAGTTTAGGCAATTTTTATTTTTTATTTTTTTTGGTAATTCAATGAACTAAATCCCTAGGAAGCTAGAACTAATTTGGAAGCTTCTTGAATTTTGTTGCAGCTTCTCCAATTTTACTAGTTTCGTTTTTTGATTCATAATATTGTTTTCTTTTTCTTTTATATTTATGAATTGTGAAGGTTGTAGAAGTGAAATCAGATGGAACAGTGTCGACTAGAAAAATCAACCGGAAACAATTATTGAAGTCAAGTGGTGAGTTAAATGCTATATAATACTTGTGTTGGAAGTTGAGAGAACTCAATATTTCACCCTGCTAGTATCTCATCAAATTATAATGTTCTATTATTCATGCAATCATGCTGTGCTTCTTTCACTCTCTATAGGCTCAACTTCGAAGCAGTTTTTTGTAAACATAACTTTGGTAAGTAATTTGCATAACAATGGTATTTTGATTGGCCATATTTTTGGTAACCATGCTATTGATGTGAAGTATCCACCAAATTTGTCGGCGACTAATCTTTGTCGAGGAACTTAACTAATCTCCTTTAGTGGGGTCTCCTCTCCAAATCATTTTTTTCCTACACCATGTTGTCTTCTGTTTTATTTTTAATTTTGCAATGATAACTCCGATAATGAATAACTCTATATATAAAAAAACTCCGTTATTGAACACAGCTAACCTATTTATTTCGTTAATTATTTTTGTTTTCATTTTATGTTTGATGAGCGTTCAATTATTCAGGTCTTCGTCCACGGGACATCCGAAGTGTGGATCCATCATTGTTTTTGACAAATTCAATGCCTTCTTTGCTGGTATGATTACTTTCCCCCATCAATCCTTAATACCTTATGGTACTTATAAACACCCACATTTTAAGTTTCACAAAGATGTTCATCGAGTGCTCTGTTGTCGATATTATTGTAAAGTCCAGTTAGCTTTACTTAACATACTTTTTCTTCACTGTATAATTGAAAAATGGAAATGGAGATGCTCTAAAACATTATTTAGATATGTAGTATAAATAGGTAACATGGAAAACTAGAATTGTGCGCTAAAAGTGGTGGTATAAAAACTACACAAGACATCGCTATGAAATAAGAATCTTATCAGTCTATCATGAATGTTGATTGAAAAGTTGTTGTTGATCTACTCCCTATATTACACTGCTAATAAAATTTAATGAATTCATACTCATAAAAACTAATATACACCCCTTTTTGTTTCGGAAAGTTTACCCCATATGTGGCAAAGGATATACAACATCAATATTAATTTCCGTCTCTAACAATTCAATTTCCGTCTCTAACAATTCAATTTCCTTGTTTTGTATTAGGTCCGTGAGTATGCTATACTTCTAAATCTGGGTTCACTAAGAGCAATAGCAATGAAAGATTGTGTACTAATATTTGACTATACTCGGTATTGTTTTAATCTGAAATAATTCATATATTATGGGATGCATTATTGTCGCTATTTCTTTGATAAAGGAACGCTGAACAAAAACCAAACTTCTACCTCTATTAATTTTTTACCAGTAAAGGAGGGCAAGCTTTTCTAGAGTCATTGTTGCCTCGGTTGAACCCAAAGAACAACAATGGAGGGCCATCAATGCCATTTGAACTCGAGGTCTGTTGGAACTTTCGTCTCCATTTAACATGCTAATTACTGAATAGGAGGAAAATCAGAATAGATTTGTTGTCACTTTTCTATAGGCTTGTGCACTAATGCTATGTTTCCTAAGTCCTTACTCATTTTCAGGTTGTTGAAGCAGCATTACTTTCAAGAATACAACGTTTGGAGCGGAGACTGATGGACTTAGAACCTCGTGTGAGTATGGAAACATAGTGAGTATGAGTAACTGATGTTGTTTCTTTGTGTGTGCTGGCACATTTGTTAATTTGTCTGCTTTTTTGGTCCTATGGCTTTAATAAGTAGTTGTTTCTAAACCTGCACGAGAGCAAAAACTGGTAAAAAGTTATGGGCTTCGTGTGTGATGCTTTCCTGCCACTTCTCCATGCAGACATTGTATAAGATCTTAACAGTATTATATATTGCACTTCATGATGTTCATTAGTCATTTCTTGAGCATGTTTGTTTACATTTTCCGTAAAAAATGATTTTAAGATTGTGTAAAAGTTGATTTGTTTTTTAGAGCTTTTACATAATTAGAAGCTGTTTTTCATTTGGTTAAAGTTATAAAAAACACTTATATTTATATGCTTAAAATAAAATAAAATCTGTTTTCTTTCAATTTTTTAAGGGCGATTTTTTTTCCAAAATAAAAGCAATCTTTCATGAAAAAGTTGAAGTCAACTGGCTCTTTCTATAGCATATGGCTATTGGCAGAAGCTTTCTTATTGAAATATTTTACAGAGTAGATTGATTATTTGCCTTCTTGGTCATAACAAATTATATGTTTCCAGTTTCCACCCTTTTTCTGTCTCTCAATTCAGTCCCTGATTGGAATAACTATTTTCTCTCCCTCTATCTCCCTGGTCTTAGGTTCAAGCTCTTCTTGAGGCCTTGCCAAATCGGATAACTGGTGACATATTGGAGCAACTTCGTACTAGCAAACAAACTTTGGTATTTTCTTCTGACTTTTTTTATCACTAATCTTCAGTGGTTCTGGGGGGAAAACAACTGATTTTATTTGCTTCCTGCCAAATTGCTAGGTTGAGTTAGGCTCGAGGGCAGGAGCTCTCAGACAGATGCTGCTAGACCTTCTGGAGGACCCCAATGAAATACGGAGGATATGTATCATGGGAAGAAACTGTACACTTAATAAAGGAAACAATAACGTGGAATGCTCAGTGCCCTTAGAAAAGCAGATTGCTGATGGTAAGCCGTTAAATATTGGAGACATCAATTTGGATCTTCTCATTCAGCAGATGAATTTAAATTTATAACAGTTGTTCATTTGTTTTTTCTCATTGTATGTAGAGGAGGAGGAGGAAATCGAGATGCTTTTGGAAAATTATCTTCAAAGGTTATTCTCATTCCAAATTCGTGTACTACATTTCATGATTGATATTTTTGTGTGCTCATGCGTTGAGGGATGTATATATGATATTTGTAGATCTGCATTAAGAAACAAGTCTTTCAAAGCTTTCAAACTCGACAATTAGTTGATGATTCTGGCAAATGCTAATTAATTTTATTTTTTTTTGGTAATAAGTTTAACATTTCGAATGATATTTCATCTCAAAGTTGACTACTTTGTCTAAATGCACTTGCAGATGTGAATCCTGTCATGGTCAAGCTGAAAGGCTTCTTGATTCGGCAAGGGAAATGGAAGATTCTATAGCTGTCAGTTTGAGGTTTGAATTTCTTTCTTCTCTCTTCAGCCAGGGGGTTTAGAGTTCCATCAACTGATTGTGGATTACTGCATTGAAAGAATCACATAATTTGATGTTATGAAGTTTTAGTGCTCTACCAAAGCCATGGGATTATGTTTGGACTGTCATCTTTGTTTCCATTGTGAAGTCAAGCATCGAACCCTTTGCTGTCCCATATTGTCAATGAAATCAAAATCATAGTGTAATATTACTACATTCAAAGACTTAAATCACAATTAAGAATGCATGAAATATTTTGTGCTCTCGCAATTAAAGGGACCATCCAACTTCCTTCATGCAACAGTGTTACATATTGTAATGAAAAGCAATATGCATATAGTAAGACACCATAGTTTAGCTTAGCTTTAACCTCGATGCAAGAAAGAAATTTGCCGATGTCCATATCTCTCTGTCATCACTAACCTTATTGGTTCTAATAACTCTGGTTTCATTCAACAGCTCAAGAAGGCTTGAGGTTAGCAGGGTGGAACTGCTTCTCCAGGTTGGAACATTCTGTGTGGCAATTGGTGCCCTTGTAGCAGGTACATATTTTGGGTGATTCTTTGACAAAGTATGTGCAGTGGTTGTATAAACCCACTCATTTTTTATTTTTGGATAGAACCCACCCAGAATTTTAACCAATTTTAATTTAAATTATTCTACATTAAGCGGTTAGAACTAGACTCATAATTGGTTGATTATAAATTTTGTTGGTCGTATGGATGCACTTCTTAAAGTCTAATAATTTTATGATCATTTAGTTCTGAAGTGTTTCCTGATATTAACATGCATCGCATCATTTAACCACCTAGGTACATGTTCATGTTCATTTGTCATGCATATTATCTACTACCATCATCATAGCTGAATTTTGTTGTTTTAATATACTTCTCCATGAAGGACTTTCAAGATTTAGAATCTGGAAGTTACCAATTTGATCTCAAAAGGAACATGTAGATTGAATAAGAACTTTTGGCTACACGGCATGTTTGAATACGTCAAATGCACGAGACTGTCATGTTTATTATCTGAGAGAATATTATGTACATTACTTGATTTAATACCAAGATATATTTTCATTATTTCAGGTATATTTGGCATGAACTTGAGGTCCTATCTTGAGGAACGTGTGGTGAGTTATTGTCTAAAATCTTATTTCGTGCATGACTTACTTGGTTCTTTTTGGAAGTTATTGGCAATCAGTCTTATTAAATTAATCATATTTATGGATTCAATGCAGTTTGCATTTTGGCTGACTACAGCTGGGATTATTATTGGTGGCATTATCGTTTTCTTTCTTATGTATAACTATCTCAGAGAAAGGAAAATATTTTGATCAGATGAAACTTCAAATATAGGTAAACTTTTTACCTTTTGACCTATTTCCCCAGCAATACTGCTCTAATCTTTTTCTCTTTCTAGATCTCGATTATGAGAAATCTGTGGATCTATTATCATAATATTACTAATATAACATCTTTAACCCAAGAAATGTGAAGTATTTTCAAGGCTTTTAATGACCCTCCAAGTAGCGGTGGAACTCTCGATGAGAATTTATGACCTAGACTGAGCTCATTTACAAAATATATTAGGCTAAGACTTTCTTTAAAGTCTATTTAGCTAAAAAAAGCTAGACTTTAGGGCATCCAAAATGCCTTCTAGGTCTGTTACTTATTTAGTCAAATGTAAATCATTTAAAAAATTTAATTTCTTTTCATTGATAGTATAAGCAAGGTTAACATAGAGGTCTAGTCATATTTCATCATCTTAGCAAATCATATTATTACTTTTAAGGACTTACTTACACTATGATAAGATGATGGGATATGATTAGATGTATGTAAAATTTGTTTACGTTGTCACTGTGTATTTAGTTAATAATATTATTATTATAATGAATTAAAATCACATACCTCTAGACAAATTTAAAATTTAAGCTTATTGACCCACATATTAAGTTTATAAGCTTATAACAAATCTTATGACTGATTTAAAGATTTTATTGTAAAGCAAAATTCAAAGTAGGCTTTCAAATGGAAGGTCTTAAAAAAAGACCTATATCATGCAAATAGATCAGACTCAAGTTTTAAGTTTGGAAAACAAGTTAGGCTTCGCCTGTAGAAAGTTCGACCCAATCTAACTTATTTTAACCTTTACTTCTAAGTTTTAGTTATCAATATAACTATATACATGTTTTAAGTGCTCCAAACCTGACGTTAATCTGATTCATTTTTCAGGTTATTTTAGAATATGATGGAAAGTAAGCACCCACGAACGCAGTGATTGTGGATGAGGATCAATCATCTGAAATGGGTTCGGAAGTATGCATGATATTACTCACATTACTGATGCTGTTACAAGCATTAGTTTTTATTCTTCACGAGTTCATAATGGCTGTGTTCTGCTTCACGAGTTCATAATGGCTGTGTGAGCCATCAAGAGGCTCCTCACTATGTTGTTGCTTGTGTGGGTGTTGTGTGCGGTAAAACATTCGTCAACTTTCACACTATTTTTAGAGTCAAACAAGGTACTATATACGTAAGCTGCGTGAAGGTAGTTGAATGCAGACATTAATCAGCATTTAAGTTGATAATATTGGTATTATGTATAATCAAGTGAATTTTTAGGGTGGTGATACATGTCCAAAATCAGTAAATCAGGCAATATAGGAAATTATGTCCACAGTCATGGTGTATGGATCGGACCAATTCTTATGAAGAAATTAAACAAGTGTAAGATTTACACCGTAAAGCAGGCTTCTTTAGTTGTCAGGTTGAGTCTACTGAATTCTTGTGAAAGTTGGAAAGATATATAAACAGTACTGAGCATTCTTGTTCAATTTAATCTTCGAGATTAGATGAGATAGTTTGGGTCACTTGCTTTATTAGAGGTCATGGCTAAAATTCAGCTCTAGAAATGCAACAGTATTGAAACTCTCGAGGGAGTGCTTTACCATCTATTGTAAAATACCAACCAAACTCAATGGCTCCATAGCTTGAATGGCAATCATGATTGAATAAGAATAAGAAACACTTTCCGTGACATAGATGCCTAGCATGCTTTCCAAATGAGTTTTTGATTGAGCGGCTAAATTGAGATTCAATTTTGAAGAACATGTTATGAAAATTGTTTATTTATATACATTTTGACCAAAAAGAATTTATCAATGAAACATATAACAAGCAATTCTACTTGCAAATTTTTTTAAGAGAATTATTTGAAAAATAGAATACAATCATTATTTTTAAAAAGAAATTTCATTTGACTATCTTTTAAGGCTTAAATGTATTTTTTTCATCATTATAGTCCATCGACACGTTTAGTTTTCTATTTTTTATTTTGCAATTTTGACTGCTCTATGCTTTAAATCAGGCAATTTTAATCCCTACGAAAGGTTTTTTTACACGACAAACAAAAGAACAATCAGATGTAATAAACTTCACTTGCACAGCCAAGTATAGTGAGGCACTCGTGTCAAAGCTCAAATATATTCACCTCTTTAGTGAGACACTCACAATTATAATCAATTTTAAAATATAGTATATAACTAATAATCTGGTACTGAAACCAGCATTTATCTCGGTTCGATGCTGAGAAACAAACATTTTTTTAAGGCGCTTAGAAACAAACCTAGAAATTATGGTTCATGAAAATTATGTGTATAGTGAATCCTAAACTAAGTTTTAGGTTAAAAACCCATATGTGAATTCCAAAAAATAATAAACAAAATAGGTCACAGGTAATGTCTACAGCAACAAAATCCATTATTAATACAAAAAAATAAACTTATCCAAATGTACAGTTCAAACTCCTACAATGTAACATTTTGGAAGATAAACATCTAATCTATGAATAAGCTTCAAACAAACTCTCCAAAAAAATAAAACATTCTCGTGATTGTAAACTACTGCACTCTCTACTGAATGTGAAGGTCTAGACACTGTTCTGTAAGAGGTGAAAGAAGTGGTGTAACTCCATTGTAATATCCATTCAGCTTCCCTTGCCATACCGTATGAAGGGTTTCTCAAATCATAACCTCTTAAGCATGACCTATTTGCACACAAGTCTTATAATATGACAGTTAAATAGAATATCATGCTCCAAGGATCATCAAGACTTACCATATAAAAGTAACATGTTGAATAAACCACATCACACAAGCCAATTTGCGTCTATTCCGATGGCTTCATAGATTGGAGGTCTTTGGGTGGCTTTGAAGTTGCATTGATGGCCATATTCCCCATACCAACTTCCACAGCTTCCTGCTCGGCTTTTTCACTGGACTTTATAGTCTTTTCTCCGTCAATAGAATCAGGTTGCATGTTAGCCAGTGAGGGCTCAAGAGTCCGAGGACCTGCACTCAACCATGGATGATTAAGGCACTGAGCAGCTGTTGGTCTCTTTTCAGGAACAAAGTCGAGTAATGGAACGAGGAAGTCAGCCATGTCACTTGCATCTTGCTCGCTAAAATCATACTTCTCAGTCAGCACCTTGGTAAGAGGCCAGAATCGTAACCGGCGAATGTGTCTCAAATCACCGTATCTATTGAAAAAATCTCGAGAATAGCGGCCGCCAAGTGCAATCTGAATGAAATAATTGTTCAAGTTTGGAGGATGAGAACAAATAAAATGTTGATACTCATAAATTCAAAATTCAGAAAAAACCATAGACAGAAAAAGAGTAGATTCAATAGGGTCATAAGGTTAGTGTATGTAATGGAGTAACATAATAACATGTGGGATAATGAAGCATCTTTAATGCGTTGAATATTTTTCTCCTTGCGCATATCAAGATGTACATTGATACTATAACAACTTCGATATTATACAGCATAATATCTAACTTGCTTACCTTGCGAGGCATCATTCCAAGAAGCTCCATCATCAATGCCAGATGATCCTAAAGAGAAAATTTTGAAATCTCATCAAAACAAATCATCAATTAATTTAAAGCTGAAGTCCAATAACCACAACAGTATTTCAGATTTTTGTACATTTTTTTTTCCAAGAGAATACGAAATGATGGCATTTTCAGTGGTATAAAAAAGAAAAGAAAGTTATCAGTATGCATTATTTCTAAAGAAATAAGGACTTAGGGCCCCAACAATTTTAAGACTTAGTTGAACTGTATTATGGAAAATGTATGATTTTCACACCCAATAACTTTTTCAGCAAATTTAAACTGGTGAAGCTTCAATTCTAAGAACATCAACAAAATAAACAACAATTATATTAGAAAATTGAAAAGAGAGCAACATCTTTCGACCAAAAACTCATACTTTAGCTAATTAATAATTTCATAATGCTAGAGTATTGACATGAGCTCATTTCTTTGAAGAAATGTCTTCCGAGTGATCTAGTAGCATGATCACAAATCAAAAGCTATACCTCTATTTTAACTTAAAGAAAACAAAAATGAGCGTAAGTAATGTTGTAATCCTTAGTTGGTATAGAAGCTATTTCTAAAACAAACTGACCTTGTTTGTATAAACAATCTAATTAAACGCTTATCATATAAGTGCTTATGTATAAGCTATTTCAAAAGCAATCCTATAGAGCTTATGGAAATAAGTTGAAAACAGTCTCATAAGTTGTTTTCATAAGTTATCCCAAATAGTCTCATAAGTGCTCATGCCAAAAGAAAAGCTCAAATAAGCCAATTGAAGCAGACCCTATTTTGGCCACAAAAGCTATCAATTTAACCACCTTGAACCCACTTTTGAAGCACAAAAGTAGAACCAACATTTTAACAGAGTAATATTCCATCTAAATGTTTCTTATTTTTCACATGCATGTCATATTCCTAAGACAGTAAATATAAACAAATAAAAGTATAGACGAAGAAGTAAAGGCAACGAATTATTTTGAAGTTCATAACAGGTTACCTCATCCCTGTCATAGTTATCACCACTGTGAGGATCAAAAAGAACATCACCAGTGGTAAGCTCAAAGCAAATGCAAGCAAAGGACCACATATCTGCCGTAGTTGAGTATTTAGATCCCAAAAGAACCTCGGGACATCTATACTGCCTTGTCTGAATATCATTTGTAAATTGTTTATACGTCCAACATGCATTACCGAAATCCACCAGCTTGCACTTAAGATCAGCAGCTGCAAGCAACTTCTTTCTCGTAGAGCGGCTACCTCTCCTACGACTATGACTTCCTTGTGAGACATCCTTAGTTTCAGAAGTCTTTGCTGATTCATCTTTACTTGCGGGACTATTAGGTTTCGCTTCACCACATTCTACATTTGGCTTCACATCATTACTAGTATCATCTTGCTCAGGTGTTTTTGAATCATCCTCTTCTACCTTGGGACTTTCCTTCCCAATAGATACTTGAGCTGCTTTTTTAGCCTTTTTCCGCATTTTCTTTTTCTGGTTCTTGGTTAGATCTCCATTCGAGCTTTTATCGTCTTTTATGGTCCCATTCTTGGACACGGTCTTCTCCTTGGTGTTTGGAAGTATAAGTGGGACTCCTGATTTTTTAGGATCCTTAGATGGATCAATTGGAGAGAGAAGCAAGACATTCTCCGGCTTCAAATCAGTGTGTATTATAGAAAGCTCGCGGTGCAAATAATCCAAACCCACCAAAACATGGTAACAAATTTCTTTGACCATGGCAAGGGGAACACCTCGATAATCACTATACTTTATAAGTGTGAGAAGATTATCACCAAGGAATTCAAACACCATACAAACATGCTGGCCATTTGGCCCTGAATGCTTAAAGTGGTCCAAAAGCTTCACAACACATTTCTTGTCCCCCACATCCCCGTCTGCGATTTGTTTGAGAATCTTAATTTCATCCATTGCCGCTTCAGTGTAGTGCTGAGCACTCTTTTGAATTTTTAAGGCAACATATCGCTACAAACAAAATAATCCCCCCATCGTTAATAGAGTTTTAAACAAAATATCATAGCAATAGCATGTATGTTAGCTAGGCTTTCAACAAACACAGTCATGAAGTGAATTATCATCTAATGAAAAGAACTCCAATGACACAATAGATATGACCAAATACCAACAACTTAACCAATTAGAAGAAGCATCAAGGCAACAAAAATATGAATTAACTATTTACAAAATCATTTTTTTTACTAAACACACACACACACATATATATATATATATACAGAGAGAGAGAGAGGCAACAATGGCCAGATTAAAATAATACATAAAATCAAGCAGCAAAATCTCCTAATCCATGCACTAGTTGACAATTTGAAAATGATAAATTTCAGTTGAAAATCAATCATTTTCTATTACAAAAAAATATTAAAATCCATAGAAAACAGGAAACAAATCATACATTTTGGTCAAAGTTATCAATCACAAACACAGTGACACCCCTTCACAACCCAAAAAAACCTAAACTCAATTATCAATAATCAAAAGTCAAAAGCATGAATCTTTAATCAAATGAAAAGATCACAAACCAATTTTTGAGTATCCCAAGCAAGCCAAACAGTGGAAAAATGACCCCAACCAAGCTTACTCTGAACAACATAACACCCATTTTTGAAAGTGTCACCAATCCGAACCGAATGATATCCACCACGTCTGTAATCTTCAGTTCCTTCATCCTCCGAACTGTAATCACTCGTCTCTTTGCGGTCCTCCGCCATTGAAGTCGAAGGACTAAAAAAAAACCCCAAACGCTTTGAACTACACACAGAAAACAAAAAGTTAAACAAAAGATGGAAAAATTCAACGATGGTGAATCTATTTGAACAGTTATGGGAGTGGTTGAGAGAGATTAGAGTGAAATTGGGGAAAAGAAAAACCTTGAATTGAGTGAGAGATGGAAATAGAAAATTAGGGTTTTTGAGTGGTGTTGGTCCTTATTGTTGTTGCCGGGAAAAACAAACTAATAGAAGTAAATAAGAAAAAAATGAGGAATTAATATTTTTATTTTTTATTTTGGACAAAAGGAATTAATTGAAGCTGTTTGTTATACTTTTAAAAAAAACCATTTTTATAGTATGTTAAAAATTTTTAAAAATAATTTTTAAAATAAAATTTTAAATGAAAATTTGATTCAAATAGATTATTTTAAAATATTATTTTAAATATTTTATTTATTTATTATAATTTTTTTTTAATAATGAAATTTTGAAAAACAATTGAAATGTAAAATTATTTTTAAAAACTCTTCGTAAAAATCATATTTGAGATATATATTTTCTTTTAAATGCGGTTTTTATCATGTAAGAATATGTAATAATAAATATGAAAGTT
>JBBPBP010000002.1:46139569-46158199 GCA_037974735.1 Cicer chorassanicum | reverse complement strand
AAAAAAAAAAAAAAAAGAGACAGCAAAAAACGAACAACGGGAAGGAATAAGTTCCTTTAATGGAATAGATGGATCTATGAATTTCGAAGAAGAAAAAAGAGAATACAAAATAAACAACAAAAACAAAAGATATGAGTTCAAGCATGGTATTACAAACATTGTCCTGAGGTAACATTTCATGAGGTTGTATAAGTGTTTTGCTGTAAAATGTAAATACACAATAAAGATAATTTGCTAATTACAAATTTTAGAGGTTAGATTTCATCTCATACATTCTAAATTGGAGAGAAAGAAAAATGTGAGAAGAGATGGAACGAGATAGAATAAATTTAATAATATCTTATTTTCCATTCATTTTTTAAAAATTCAAACAATATAATCTCATTTCATACTACTTTATTCTACTTCAATCCACCAATTCAAAGAAAGACATAAGACTATAGTTCATTATTTTAAAATGAGTGAAATAGAATCGAAACAAAGTGGAATGGAATAATGATTAAAAATTAAAACAATTAAAACACCCATTCGAGTTTCCCTTAAGCAAACTATGTTTTCAAATTTTGAATTTTGTTTTAGAATTGTTTAATATCATCAAACCTCTATTTTTTTTTATTCATCAAATCTCAACTTTTTAAGTCAATAGGTTTTAGATTTTGCTTTTCATAATGCAAATTATGGAAACACCCTTTTGATCTCTCTTGAAGAATTTATTGAGGATGAATTGTTGGAAAAACACAAATTTTTCCTCTTCTCTGTCTCTCTTTCTTCCTCAATTTCACTATGGCTTTCACTAGGAAAAAGTGGTCTTATTTTTTTGGGCATGAAGTTGTGAGTATGTATGAAGAAGAAGATGAATTGATAATCTGATAGCAACGGTCGAATGTTATCAAGTGCGAGGTACATGTCTGAGGAGTTGGGAGTAGATGAGATAAAAAAAAAATCCAATATAGTGAATTTAGGATAAATTTAATGAGCTTTCTATGGTAAAAAATAAATTGTGCACCGTGCAATGCTTAAATGGTTTGTACACAGGAGAATTCACATAAATGTATTAAATATAATATCTCTATTTATAATTAAAAGTAATTAATTAATTAAAATATATCTTTTTTTCTCATATCCTACGAGTCAGATGATATTTATATTTTGTCAACACTGATGTGATCAAATACCTTTAAGGGAATCTACGTTGTTGGACTTATTCTTCGGCTATCTACTCATCAGCTTCCTCATAGTTCATTTATTCAGACTTCTGAACATCCTTGTCATGTTCGTGAGACCTAATATTACGCCTACGATGATGTTGATGAGGTGGACGGTTAGCCTAATTCATTCATCGATTATATGCACTGGATGTAAATCTTTCGCCAACATTATAGACGATAGTGCGAATAATTTCTCCATTTACGCCTATTCACTAACATAAAATAAACATATCAATAATTTGTATAGAAAAAAAAATAGTTAGAAAATTTAAAATGTTTCGAGACTTTCAAAATTTTAATTTTCTTCTAAAGTTTTGAAATTTCGTTTTTCTGAAAAAATTTGCATTTCAGAACATTTGACATAGTTGAAAGTCTAGAAAATTTTTAAAAATGTATTTCAGAAGTTTCATATTGCTCGAAATTTTTGAAAATCGTTGAAGTCTCTATTTTAAAATTTTCAAATTGGTTGAAACTTTTGAAAATTGTTGAACTCTCTATTTCGAAAGTTTCTTATTGTTCGAAATTTTCAAATACATTTTAAAAAACTGAGAAGTACATTTTTAAGATTTGAAATTTATCAAAAAGTTTGAAAAATTAACTCGTGCTTTGGAAGTTTCGAAATGCAGAGAATTTTTGTCAAATATTTTAAAATTTTGGAATATGTAAGTAAAAAAGTGAATAAATTTTTTATTTAACTTTATATATATATATAGTAAAAAAAAGGGTTAAAAGATATTTGTAATATATCTGGGATTGGGCTAAATTCATGGAGAAAAATATACATGAATTTTGTTGGGCTAATGTATTGGGCCGTTATTATATTTGTGTATTTTGAGGGGCTTTTCCTTTTTGTTTGTTTGTCATGGGCTCCTAATTTTTTAACCTGCTTCTTTCTCTACTTCTTTGGGTTCTCAAAACTCTCAATTAACACATTTTAATTGTCTTCAAATAATACATTTTAATATATTAATAGATTCAAATGAACGAATACTTTGTATGACTGAGTGAAAACAACAGAAGTGCTGACTCAGTAGCTAATTTCATCTTCTCTTTAAATTATATGAATGATCATGTCATAGAATCTCCTCATAGAGATAATATTTCCAGAAATTTCATACTTGATTATAATATTGGTCTAGCATCTTAGTTGTGTTTTCCTTTCCTTACCTTTGCACCTTCACTGAAAAAATATTTTTGCTAATTCGATATTGATATTATAAGGAAAATATTGGACAACTTCTTATTTTATTCTCTGCCCGCGTCGAGGTGAGAAATGTTTTCTAAACTTCTAGAGCATATGTTGTCAGCAGGAGTAACCTATTTTATATTCATATTTATAGCTACTTTGACTTGGCAATCCTTTTTTTCTTTCTTTTATGTAGACCAAAAGTTTGAAATTCATTTGTTTAACCATCAATTAAGGACCGCAATAGGAACTAAGAGATTTTTAGTGCATTAATATTAATTAATATTATGATGTGGAACATACATCACTTGCAAGAAAAGTTCAGCGCATAAGTTGGTGACTAAAATTGGGTACATCTGATGCACAAGTTATATGTGATTTACACACAATTTTATCCAATTATATATATATATATATATATATATATATATATATATATATATATATATATATCAATGTTTACACCAATTTAGCTTATAAAATTTTTGTCAATTTTTTATTGTTTTGACAATAGATTGATGCACTCAGGTCTTAACATATGTTTAGAAAACTACTGAAGTTTTATGTTTGAAATTCATGTTTACATAGTAACTATGTGTAACTTTATAAAATCACGGCCAATTTATATTGAAAAGCGTTATTGTAAGTTTAAATGTGAATCCAAACACAATATTAGTGTACCTATTTTCTAGAAAATATATATACCATCATTATCAAGGTATTTCAAACCATGACAATGACACAGGCCACAACGTTGAAATCAAAACAAAATGATAAATTTGCTCCCTCCACAAATCAAATTTGTTATAGAAAATGAATAAAACTTCATGCTCTCTTACTCCATTCTAATTCCTTAATAATTTGATTTCTTTAATAAAAGTAATTTTAAGATCTAGACATAGATTAAAAAAATTATTTTTTCTGAAAAATTATATTTTAATTTGATATATATTTGTACTAAAATATTCTTATTATATTGTCAAATAATATTTTAAGAGTTTTAGTGGAAAAAAAAATCGACAGTAAAATGGTATTTATTTTGTTTTAATATTCAAATAACTAATAGAATCACTAAAAAACCACAACAAGTCAAAATCTCAACAATTTAAATTAGATATTAAAATGGTCTCGGAAGCGTAGTTATTTCTAACGCGCTTCATGTTGAGATTAAATATGTGTTACAAGTAGATTTCAAAAATCTATTATGTTTTTCAAATTATTTACATGTTGTGCAGTTGATAACTATTAATACAAATATATTTCATTATTATACCAATATTTTAGTGACTATTCCAGAGTTTTTGACGACAAGATTGAAACTTTACCTTATATTACTAAAATGGCATGGAACTTTTTGGTTTATGAACCTCTCTCTTGCCTTATCCATGTTTGTTTAATGATGTTTTAGAAACGTCCTTATTGAGATGCTAATTTCATTTTCCATTTTTCTTTTATTTTTATTTTTTTCCTTCATGTAAAAAAAAAAACCAGCTTCCCTAATTCAATTGTTGAATTTTGAGGTTTTGTGAGTCTTTACTTTTCGTTTATCTCAGTATAGTTCTTTTTATAAACTTATAGGTCACAATTATATTAAAAAAATGTATTAAAGCAAAAAAAATTGAAAAATAGAACTAGGGTATAAACAGCTTTTTTCTTTTAAATTTTGCTATCATATGAAAATCATGCAAGGGGGTGTATCGTACTACACAGTTAAGGTTCTCCAATAATGGAGATGACCATACCAATGTCTCCCTATTTATAAAAAGATAAAGGCTTGATATAAAATTAAGTATATAATAATTAGAGTAATGGTCCTACTAATTACACCCACATGGAAATGCGCAAAATTGAAAGCAAAAGATGGTTGGTCGTGTATGTGGACTGCATTTCCCCTTCAAAAATGATACAAATGCAATTTCATAATTGTGCATTGAGCTTAGTTAAAGTTCGAAATGATGGAAGCAAAGCAAAAGCTCAATACTCCAATTTCTTATTTTCATGCCTTCCCTTTTGGGTGACACCAAAAAATAGGGAATAAAATTATGGTCGAGATTAAGATTCTTTCCTTTTTATTCTTTTATTTTGTGAGAGTGATATATATAAAAGTAATTTTTATAAATTTATATAAAAAATAAATTGAGTAAAATAATGTTTTTGTATGTTCTTACAACACGAGAGAAAAGGAGAGAGCATAAAGGAGAAGATCTTAACTCCAAACTATGTATGAATTTTATTTTATAATTATAATAAATAGAAAGTTAAATAAGCTTTTAATCTTTATATAGAAATTTCACTCATTTTCATTTTTAGTTTTTGTAAAACAAACTAAATATTTTAGTTTCTACAAAATTACATTACGAACAGTTTTAATCTCCATTGAAACAAAAATATTTAATTGTCTTTCAACTTCTAAACATTATAAAAAATTCATCAACAAAAGTTTAAATTTTTTTAATTTATAATGAATTAAATATAAATTTTTTAAATGTCATAAGTTTAAAATAAATGTAACCAAAATATAAACCTATACATCCAATTTTGAGATTATTTTTTACGAAAAAACTTTTTATAACATATCTACAAAATATCATTCAAAAATATATATTAACATTTTAGTAAGAATTAAAACTGTCTCAAGATGATTTTATAAAAATTAAAAATATTTAATTTTTTTACATGAATGAAAATGAATTTTTAAATTTATTAATACTAAAAATATATTTAATTCTATATTCAAATGTTAAGACAAGTTGAAAAGTTGAAAATCTTCAATTCACATATAAAAAAAGGGTTAAATGGGGCAAAATGACATCCTCAACCTTATCTTATATCGAAAATGAAATGAAATTATTGTATTCAATTTTATGGAGTTTTAATTTTTTAATATAATTTTTTATTTCTGAACAAATACTCTAATAAGTGCCCTTTATAACGAGAATATTTTTATTTTGACTAAGAGACAATATTTCTATCGAACAAAAGAGGTATATGCATTCACCTAAATGAATTTGATGTATATTCTCAACTATTGATTTCTGAATGGAACATTCTTTTTGGTCAAACCAGTAGAACATTCGAACGAGTAGTAGATTCATCATTCAAGTGTTTTTGACCAAACAAAAGATCAAGCAGTCTCTCTTTAGAAAACGCGTGGGAAGGACGCACATGATTATGTAAATATGCATGTTAAAGTGAGCTTTCCTTGAATAGAAAAAAAATAATAATAAAGGACAGATAATGACAACTTTATGTAATCCATACTTGAATGTAGAAAATCAGAAATATTATATATTTAGTGTATTTTTAATTAAAGTGGGTGGGTAGTTTGAGTTAAAAATTTATAAAGCGGAAAATTTGAATTTAAACTCGAGTGAAATAGAAAAATATTAATATATTAATGACTAAATTTGATTCTTTTAAAAAAAGTGTATGTTTAATCTCACTTTTAAACACATTAAAATTGATTTTGAAGGTGACAAATTAATTTTTATGTGTTGTATTATATATTAAAATTGGTTTTGTATACAGTATACATAATTAATTCTAAATTGAAGTAAAATTTGTAGTTTTTGTATGATTGAATGGGATGAATGAAAGAGAACACTATTTATATTTTTATCTTTAAATTGTTAGATTTATAAATTTTATTCCTCTTATCTTAAATATAATTAGAGAAAATTGAATTAATAGAAATTAGTGCATTAAATTCAAAATTAATATCAACTATATTTATTTTTGTTGACTTTTTTACCTTTGCATAATTCACGTGAATATTCTTACTTATAACTTTATAAAGGTTACAACACTACCTATATGTCATTTTTTTTGTCTCATTGATAAAATCAAAGTTAAAATAATCACATAAAACTAATTATAATTTTTACACAAATGGTAAACTCAGAAAATCTTTGAAATTGAACATAAAATGAGAAGCATTTGTTTTGAATTTGAGCATACACATGCATAATAGTGAATGATGCATTTAGAAGGAAACAATTGTATTGATTATAAAATACTCCTTTACGATAAATAAGTTTTAGTTTCAATAAAATTTTAATTTTTTTTAATCATTACAAAATTATGATACAAACAATTTTTGTTTCACTTCGAACATCAACATATATTATTAAATAATTTTTTGAGAGACATATTTATAACATAAAAAAAAATGATATTCAAATTCAATTCATATGTCAATGTGTTTTGTTTCTTTTATAAATACGAGTTAAAAATTTCTAAATTTTATATGAAAAAACTTTTATTAATGTCTAAACATGTTTGTAAATTATCGTTTAAAATTTTAAAAATTAAAAAACAATTAAATATGTTTCGTTTTAGTAGGAACTAAAACTGTTTACAACTAAAAAATGTAATTTTCTTAGAGATACTGAAAATTAAATTTTAATATTTTACAAAGATCAAAACTTATTTACCCTAATTTGCTAGTTGGTTGAATGATTTTGAAAATTATTTCAGTCACATCAATTACATTTATTTATTTATTTATTTATCATGTTTTCACTTCATAATATCATTTTATAAAAATATTTTCATTCTATATTGTATACCTTATTTATTAGGGTGCTCATTTTGAAGCACAACTCGTGCTTGATATGTTAATTTTATTTATTTATATTTATGAAATGAGTTCAGAGCAGTAGCTAGGCTGAAGTTCATTTTTACCAATATTAATTTAGCTAATATAAATAAGTTTTCTTCTTTTGTCTAAAAACTTAAAAACTATTTTTATATAATAATATTGTTCAGAGCAGTAGATCTATTTTTCATGTTGTTTCTACTGTGATAATTTGATCTATATAATAATATTTTGTTGATTTAATATATGTTAGGCGATGTTAGATTCGTATAACTATAAACTATGTTTATTCAATTCATGATAGTAATATATATATGTTTTTGGAATGAAGATAAATTTGAAATTATAATTTGTTTATATTAAGAAGTGTTAATTACTAATACACTTTAAATACGATTGATATATTAGAAAATGAGCTTTTAGTAGTAGTTGTTAAAAAAGTTGAAAATATTGCATTGTTGCGTTGGAATTGGCAACTTAACTTAACTTACCTATCTTCTCTTCCATTACGAATCCAAATCCAAATCCTTTTATTCATTAAATCCCTTTGATGACACTACAAATACATTCTCTCTTTCTTTCTCTCTCTATTTCTTCAATTACGATGATGCTACAAAACATTCCTTATTAACTAACAACAACAACAACCACAACATCCTCAAAACCATTCATTCTCTTCTTCACTTACTTTGCTCTTCTTTTCTAATATACGTACCTAACGTCGTATATACACACGTATACATACGCATTTAAACATAATTAGTAACATTAATTAATTACTTAGTTACAAATTAAACGACGTGAATGGCGCCTCTTTTTATCGTCACCGTCGTGTTACTAACGGCGACGGTTATTTCTGGATCGCCGGCGACTCTGACGTTGGAAAGAGCGTTTCCGTCGAATCATGGAGTGGAATTGAATCAGTTGAGAGTTAGAGACTTGTTCAGGCATCGTAGAATTTTGCAGTCTTCGAACGGCGTCGTTGATTTCCCTGTTCAAGGAACCTTCGATCCCTTCCAAGTCGGGTAATTGAAATTCTCTCGATTCTTTCCAACTTCACTTTTTCAACTTTATTTATTTATTTATTGTTTTTGGTTTCGTGTGCTTTAATCAATTCGAATTCCAAAGCTTTTTTAGGATTTTGGTGTATTGAGTAATAGGTTTCCTAATTTGTTTAGTTGTTTAAAATCTTTTTTTTTTTTATACAATTAGTTGTTAAATGTTTAAACTAAAGATTGCTTGATTTAGTAATTCTCTATGGCTCTTTTTTTATTTGTCCGAGGATATGGTAAATAAATTTGCACACAATTACGAGGTATTGAGTTCGAATCTAACAATATCTATGACTCTCAAATTTCAACTCTTTTTTGGAAACTCCGAGATAATTTTTCTTGTCTTAACGCCCCGGTTCAAAGGAGAAAATGGCTTTGGTAGTTTTGAGTTAAGCTGGTTAAGTAAATTCTAGCTAAAGATTGTTTCAGGTTCAAACTTTGGTACTCTCGATTTTCCTTACTTGAAGTCCATTAACCATTTAAGCTCAACTGCTTGTTTTAGAAGATAGTTTCTTTATGTAATGGTTGGCCAATACATGCTTCTTTTATAATTTACTAGAAATTAGTTTTTTCCCCTTTGCATTATATCTTCTCTTTTTGTGTGTTTGATTTGAAATTAATAAATTATTTCAGGCTCTATTTTACAAAGGTGCAGTTGGGTACTCCTCCAGTAGAATTTTATGTGCAGATTGACACTGGAAGTGATGTTCTTTGGGTTAGTTGCAGCTCCTGCAGTGGATGTCCACAGACAAGTGGACTACAGGTAAATTCAATATTCTCTATTTATTGATTTAGTGTCATGTTTGTAGAACTGTGATCAATGTGCCAATAGAATCTGTAGATATAATGGTTTATGGATTTTGTCACAGATTGAACTCGATTTTTTTGACCCCGAGCGTTCATCAACGTCGTCTTTAATCTCTTGTTCCGACCGGAGGTGCAACAGTGGTATACAATCATCAGATGCAAGTTGTTCCACTCAGAACAACCAGTGCTCTTACACTTTCCAGTATGGAGATGGTAGTGGAACATCAGGCTATTATGTGTCAGATATGATGCAGTTGAATACTATTTTCGAGGGATCTTTGACTGTAAATTCTACAGCTCCTGTAGTTTTCGGGTGAGCTTTCACGAGCCTGAAATGGTTAATAGCATTTCTCCTTTTCATGTTTATTGATTTTTAATCTCAGAAAACATTACTTTGTGAATGGAGCAGTTGTAGTAACCGGCAGAGTGGGGACTTGACAAAGTCTGACAGAGCTGTTGATGGTATATTCGGATTTGGGCAGCAGGAAATGTCTGTCATCTCTCAGCTCTCCTCACAAGGGATTGCTCCTAGAGTATTCTCACATTGTCTTAAAGGAGATAGCACTGGTGGGGGAGTATTGGTTCTTGGCGAGATTGTGGAGCCTAACATAGTTTATACTCCTCTTGTTCCATCACAGTAAGTTCTTTCATCAGAAAATTAATGCAAGATATTAACATCCATGATATCAATTCAACCTTTCTGTTGTTGTTAAGTATCCTTGCTGAGGGTATTCTTAGTTCTTTGGTAAACGTGGCAAGTTAATGTAGATCTGTGTGTTGGTTCTTTGAGCCTAATCAAATGTTTGTGTAAAAGTTTCAGACCTAATGATAGATGGAAAGTATTTGTGTAAATGTTAAACCTGAAAGAAGTTGAAATCATCCCTTTGAACCGGAAAGGAAATATATCCACCATGAACTAGATATGGTGTACATTCATTATAACTGTAGTCAAGTGTCTTGAAAGAATGTCCATCTAAAAAGTGTTTAGCTAACTGCACCCTTCACAAATATTTCAGGCCTCATTACAACTTAAATCTACAGAGCATCTCTGTCAATGGCCAGATGTTGCAAATCGATGCATCAGTTTTTGCAACATCAAACAACAGAGGTACCATTGTTGATTCTGGGACAACATTGGCATACCTTGCAGAAGAGGCCTATGATCCCTTTGTCAATGCGGTGAGTTTCTTTTATGTAATTTCATGTTATTCAATTAATTGATAACATTATGTTGCTTTATTGCTTCATGTATTACTTAGTAATCATGGCATGCCTTTTGCTTGGTTGGAGGTTTATCAAACATTGATTGCAAAATGATTTTTCTACTACTTCAGATTACGGCTGCAATCCCACAATCTGTACGCACTGTTGTTTCAAGGGGAAATCAGTGTTTCTTAATTACTAACAGGTTAGCCTGAGCACTTAATACATCCCTTTTTTTTTTTTTTTTTTCTGGACTTCTTATTGTTGCTTTGCGCTGATTATGTGCTATAAAATACATCATCCTGATGCTCTTTTCCTCTAATTCCTTTCTTATTAATGTGTTTAGTGTCACCGACAATTTTCCTCAAGTAAGTCTGAACTTTGCTGGTGGTGCATCTCTGGTTTTAAGACCTCAGGACTACCTTATACGGCAGAGTTCTATTGTAAGTATTCAAGTCTCAATTTCTCTTTCTTTTTCAATTTTCCGAGGACTGATTTGGATTTTGTGATTTCCAAAGATATTAATTTTAAGTCAGAGTGAGTTGCATTTAATAATTATCGAAGAACCACTGTCTATTAATCTGATTTTGATTTTATTTTTGTTTCTAACGCTGCATGATGTTCCTTTCTGTAAGACATTTTACATGATAACTTATTTTACATGCATTTATTTTTCATATTCAGCTAATGCTTCACTTTGTTTGGTTTTTATATACCATATGTCATCTCACTAAATGCTACGGTGAACCTATGCATGTTACAGGGTGGTGCAGCAGTGTGGTGTATTGGCTTTCAGAAAATCCAGGGTCAAGGGATAACAATTCTAGGAGGTATAACACACCACTTTGAACACTCTAGATCACGTATCCACATATTGTTGTGATATTTTGCATTTAATTGAAGGTCAACTAAAAAATTTGCATCATGAACCAATATTTAGAAATAAATTTTTTATTTTGTTTAGATATTATATATGGCCACTTATAGACATATATAGTATCAAATTATTACCCCCTCATGTTCGGATTTAACATTAGTATGATTCTACACTTAACCTACCATAATATCAATTTAAAATATCATTTCTTGTACTTAAGTTATTGTTTATAATCTGTTAGGGATCCTTTCTTGAAGAGTATTATATTATTACTAACAACATCACTTCTTTGTGTTTTGGCAGATCTCGTTTTAAAAGACAGGATTATTGTTTATGATCTGGCCGGTCAACGCATTGGATGGGCTGACTATGACTGTAAGTTTCAGATACACTACCCGAAAGACATATAGCGAATTTCATGAGGAAAAGGAAATATTTTGTTTTTCATGGGGCTTCTACGTTGTTGGTTTTCTACTCCAACCAATAAATTATTTTGTTCTTTTGAGGGTAGGGGCAGCAAAGAATGAGCCAATTTTATTCCATAATTCTTAAGATAGCATAATGATATTTGAGTATGATAAGGTCAATTTGAAGACTTCAACTGTTTGCTTTTGCTCCCAAAATAAGCATCTTAGACTACATAGCACCAATATTTCAAATTGAAAGTGTGTCCGGTGTTTGACATTGGCACATGTATTTACATTCAATTGCTTCAAATTTTCTTAAATTATTACTATTGTGGACATGTCATCGTCGTGTCATGAATTTGTGTCTATGCAAGGGCTTCATAGGTCTAAAGCATGATTGTCATGAATTTGTGTCTATGCAAGGGCTTCATAGGTCTAAAGCATGATTGTTCAGTTAATGCTATTATTCAGGCTATCTTAGTTTATCCTTGACATTACATTATTCTGACCAATGCTGCTCAATTTAAATTCAACCATGTAGGTTCGTTGTCGATTAATGTCTCGGCAACAACTGGCACAGGCAGAAGTGAATATGTGAATGCTGGAGAGATAGGTGGATGTACTTCTTTACATGATGGTCTTAAGTCATCAAAGACAGGGTTCTTGGCTCTCTTTGTAACACTGATATGCTGCTTTGTGTATTTATAGTATTTATTTATGCATCGTGAGATATAGATCTAATATTCTTTTTCCTATGTATATTCTATTTCCACTACTGTATATTTGTGATAATTTGAGAAACCACATATTATTTCCAATATTGCTTGTGTTGTGCTTCCTTTCTGCACAATAGGTTTTTCAGGTTTAGCTTAGATGATTCTGTTGGACACTCTCAGTCTTATAGAATCTAATCATTACTCCATTTGTTATTTTTTTTGGCAGTTTTGTAAAGTACTTCACAGGATTACTGTTTGAATCGCTTATACAAGTTATATGATATAGTTTTTTATACTTCTACTTCAGTTAAGCATGAATTCTGTACATAATAATTGCTAATCATTGTTGTTGTAAATTGGTACTCACACATCTGGTTTAGATAGAAGCTGATATGATGATAATTTTTTGTAACAAATATAGCACTCATGAATATGAATAATAAACCACCTGAAAGCAACATTTGAAGTTCATGTGGAAGGCACAGACATAGCTATCAGATACAACACCTTTTTTGTGGGGTGTGTGTGGGGCTGATGCTGTTTCTGAAATTGACAGTGCTTTGATATGTAAATGCTTCCTCAGTATGCTGTGTAGCTTTGAGCCATACCTTTCTTAGTGCCCCATCTCTATATTAGGCACTAACTTTTTCTTTTCGGTTTTCTTTTTCTCTTTTCTAACAAAAAAACAGAAACATATAAATATATAATTCTCCTAGTCTGTAATTTGGCTAGAGCTAGAACTTTTATTATTAGTCCCCAATATTTTTTTATCAAAGTTTCTATTGTATTGATTATTTGATATTTAATGAAATCCACTAATCCTTTGGTATAAAAAAAAATCCCAATATCATATTTCTTTCTATATTTTTATTCTTAAGTATTATTATAGGCCGAGTCAGACCAAATCAGGACCATCCTATCATATTTCTTTTTAAAAAAAATCTCAATATCTTATTTGTTTTTAAATTATTTTTATTTAAAAAAAAAACTTCATTAATCCATTTTCAATTCACTAAAAGGTTTTAACAAAAATTCAATGCAATTCAACGATTAAAAATAAAACTATCTAATCCATCAATTATCACATTTTAATGAATGGATATCCATCCAATTCACTTAATAATTTTTTTATACTATAATAAATTATATATACCTACAATAATAATAATAATGATTTTTATTTATTGTAGAAAAAAATCATTAATTTTTTAGTATTCCTAAAATTAATTAATTTTTTATTTTCAAAAACTATTTTTTTAAAATATTAATAAAACTGTTTTTTAAATTAGTTTTAAAAATTAAACTATATTTAAAATATAAAAAATACTAGAAAATTACAGTTTTTATATATTTTAGAAAAAATTATTTAAAACTGCTTCTTATATTATTTTTAAAAAACAGTTTATTATTTTAAAAAAGAAAATAAATTTATTAATTAATAACGGTGGTGGTGGGAGACCTCGCTCCAACAGCCACCACGGGGGCGCTCCATGGCACCATAGAGGAGGACGGCGGTGCATTAACAGCGGTGTTTTGGCGGTGCATTAACAGCGGTGTTTTGATGAGTCGTGGTGTTTGTCGGTAGCTCTTCGGCGACGGACCACCATCAACCATCTCCTATTTAAATTAATAATTTTTTTAAATAATGAAAAAAATTTAAATTCTGTTTATTTATTAAAATAATATATATTTAAAATAAAATTATGTTTTATAATATAAATATATAATTATTTAAATTCTATTTTTTAAATATAATAAAGATATTAGTAATAAAAATAATAATTAAAACTCTGATCTTTTTAAAAAAAAGTTTTTAAGATAATAAATTTTAAATCCATTTTTAGAAACACAAAAAATAAAACTATCTTTAGAATTAATTAGTTTTAAAATTAATAAAAAAAAGTTGTTTTCTAAAATAATTTTATAATAAATAATTTTTTTTTGAAATAAATATAATATTTTCTTAAAATTATATATCTAAAAAATAATAATAATCCATTAAATTGTATTTAATAAAATGTGTGATCCATTGAATTTTGAAAAAAAGTTGGATGGATTAAAGTTCATTCATGTTTTTAAATGGATGAATTGGATCCGATCCATTAAATTTTTTATTATGTAATAGATGGATTGAATGAATTGAATGATGATAGATAATTTAATCAAATTGTCACCCCCTAATTGATTCCATAGTTTATTTTCACTCCAATTAAAATATATGTAATTGAGTTTTTCAACTTTGCTTTGTGATTAATCTAAAACTTTTAGTTTTCACATGTTACATTTGTTTTAACAGTAGAGAATAATAAAAGTGAAAAAAAACCTATAAATCTCTTGACATAAAAGAAATGATACCCTTTTCATCAGCCACATTATATAGTGATCATCATTACAAAAGATGCATCCTCATGGATAATCTTCAGGTCAAGAGCAACACTATATGATAATCCTAAAATTGTGTATGCTTTTATTGGAAATAATTTCAACTTACAGATAAAAAATATTTGTAATAAAAATATAATAATTATTTATCCTCACACAGCTTCCTTGGGTTACAATTTTCCTCCCACACACGGTAGTAGCTCCATAAATGTCTAAATTATCACTTAAAACAGACAAATCTCATTCAACCTTGTTTATCACAGCCCAAAATTTCTGAAATACAGACAACAGTGTAGTCTTGTACCTACACAGAAAAGAGAATTTTTCAAACAAGAAAAACACTAAAAAGAAAACAATTAGGGATGATAGCTATGATACAGTGACACACAGACACTAGAATTGGAAATAATTTGAGAAAATAAAAACGATTAAATATAATCAAATCTGTATAATTTGATAAAATAAAAATGATTAAATAATCAAATGTGTCGAACACCGGACACACCTTTTGAAGTGTTGGTGTTACGTAGATGATAAATAAAGAGAAATAAAATGGTTTAAAGAAGTGTTTATTGATATAACAATGGTATTATTACCTTCATTACTCATCTAGAAGAAGTGATGTGCATGAAAGAAGGGAAGAGAGTTCATCTTCTGTTGCCACTCCAAAGCCCTGCCATCTTACTCTACCAAAATTATCTAGTAGGAAGATATACCTGTGAAGTTAGTGTTAAAAAATGTACTACTCACAACTTAACTTCACTGGCTAAGAATGAATTGTACAAGCAAGTAAAAGCACTTTTATACCCGGTGAGGAGATTCAGTATCTTCAGTTCTTTTCTGAAATAATAGTGGTCACCAAATGAATACACCATTTTCCCTTGAAGTGCATCCTTGCTTTCATTAAGATTAGGTTTCTTCATTGTCCGCAGAAGTAAACGTTTTATAGGAGAGCGGCATAAAAGCCATGAGTCTATAAATGATACCTGGTAGACAAAGCAAAAGCTTTATTGTAAATTTGTAGCTAATCATTCAAAAGGTGAAAATTGAAAGAAATAAGAGTTGGTCTGTATAATAAATAGGATTATAATTTGGAATGCTAATTTTGATTCTGTCAAAATTGGATTTGAGAATAATAATTTTCACATTTTGGACAAAATAAAAGTTGAATTGATATAGTAAGACAGTAGGAATTCTATTAAGTGAGGCAGGTCGCCACGTGGATATGATAATCATTAAATCAGTGGCAACAATGGAGTGATTGAAAGCTAAGGGCCCTTTTACTTCAGGTGTTTTCTATTTTCATTTTTACTGATAAAATAATCATTACAGAAGGTATTATGGAAGCTTCGGAAAATACATTTTAAAAATGTATTGAATATTTCAGCAAACTCAAAAAAAATCAAAATATTGTTTTCAGTATTTCCAGAAATTTATTTTCTCTAGTTAGCTTTCATCTTCTCTCTATCATAATTAAAAAGAAAAATCCATAGCCAAATGTCATTTCAACCATTGACATACAAATTACAAACATACAAAGTAAAAATTGAAATTCAATTTTGTTTAGAAAGTAAACAGCCCCTAAGCATTTTGAGGGAGAGTCCAGTTATGTGTTATCACAAATAGCTGATAATTATGTCACACACAATGACGAAAAAATGCATAGAATCTCAACAAAAAAGATAATTACCTGATATAAATGAACATCGTTCGAGTTACTAAATGCTTTAGCAAAAGGCACGCTCCAAGAATTGATCATTTCCTGTCAAGGATATAGAAAGGAATTTGATTGGAGCAACAGTAAATCAAAACCAAAACAAATAATTGCTCTTGAAATAACAAACAACACATGAATACATGCTATGATTGAAAGCAATATATAAGTGATTTTCATGCCAAAAACAATGACTGTATCGGCTGAATCACAAACACAAATAAAGTGGTTTTTCACTGCATCTTTCAGCATCAATACTTCTATCATTTTCCAATTACACTATGCTACAGTGCTATAGCACTTCTATAACCGCCACTTAATAACACTTTGTTCTAGATAGCATGTCGTGGAACAATGTCGATTTGTTCAAATTCTGCTGTGCTATAGTGCCTTCATAGCGACTATTTGAAAACTGTCATATTTAAATCCATTTCACAGTGGACAACAAATACAAGACACTGTTCAACTTTCAAGTTAAATGGTAAGAATACAATAAATACTGTTATCGAATGTGTTAATCATTTAACACATAAATGGCTGGTGTTGGCAGCATTTGGATGAGCACACAACAAAATGCAACAGTGCAGATATCAGTAAGTCATATCTTTACAAAACTCTGCCATGGTCCATTACCTGGGAGCTTGCTCGAAATGAAAGACAAACCAAAGATGCCTTGGGGACGGATGATTTGGCAGAATCAACTGGATTATCAGAAACACGAATAGGAAGCTTCATTGTTTTACCATCTGAGAAGCTGACTTCGATATCCGGAAATTTAACAGCCGCCATTGCGGGTATAATCACTTTATTAGCTGCAGCAACCTGCACAACACAATTACAGATGAAAATGTCACTCTTATCTGGTAAGCCCAAGATGCACTTCCAGTCTAACCAACTCATCACTGCCACTGGTTAATCTATCTATAGCTATATATAAAGGAGATATCAAGCTTTGGTGTAAGTGTGTAACATTTTTCTTTCAATTTGACCCTTCATTTAAACTATTTATTTACAACTATTTTTCTTTGCTCGATACCTCGATCAAATAACTAATTATTTTAAATAACTACATAAAACTTCATAGCTATCATTATTTTTATCGAAACAAAAACGGACAGACAGACACATTACTGTGTATACGCCTATTAGATAATAGCATGAATGTATTAGTCAAATCAAATAAAAAATATAGAACTAACTATTTTGAGGCTAGCCTTGCAGAATTGCAGAGAAGTCAAGTTCCAAGCATGCTTTAACAGACCGACTCAGCAAAATTTCTGCTAAAACTAACCAATTTGGGGTTTTAAGAGTTTGTTTAAGCTTTACATAAGTTATGATGGCAACTTCATTCGAACATAGAACCCCAAATTAAGGGTGAAAAACTATCTCGATCCTCAATAAAATGGAACATTCCACATTATGACATGCTATTGAAACAAAACATTAAACAATCAATCAAATAGTTCTTTGCCACTAACAAACTAAATCCACCCCAATAGATTATAGATTATTATTATGATAAAATTACAATACCTTACCGCCATGTTGCTTGAACTCAGCCATATCAGCAAAGTATCCCCTATTCATTTCATCATTTCTGCACAAAACCCCCATTAACATAACTGAATCAATACTCACTTACACTTCATTACATAATCACAACTCAACAAAAAACAAACCCCATAAACAAAAATTAATGAACTTACAATCTAGCTCTCTCCTTCGCTATAGCTTCCTTATTTCCAAGCTGCAAAATTTTTACCAAAAATTTTGTTAAAAATAAAAATTCGATTTTTGCAACATTTTGTTGTGCCCATTAAAAGAAAATCGAATGAGAGAGAGAGAAGGACCTTGTGCAAATCGAAGAAACGTTTGGGTGTGAGGCGAGACAAATTCTGCGAGGGAGGTGAATAATGGAATTTTTCGGGTACGATCGAATTTCTGATACAGGAACATCGTCGTGTTAATTGCTTAAAACCTTGCATTTTTTTATCACACTTCGATTCCGAATTTGATGTGTTAGTTCTCCTAATTCGTCTTCTTCCTTTTCAATTTGTCTGTAATTTGCATAACTCCATGTCTAGGTCAAGATGATGATGCACCTTTTTTTTATAAATTATTTGTCTTATTATTAAATTAAGGTTTAAATGGGATTTCATTTTTGTTTTCATTCTCTGTTTTTGGTCTAGGCTCTGATTTGAATACTTATTATTTCAATTTTTTTGTCGGATTTTTTTTATTTATCAAATTTTAGATTATTAAGACTCACATGTAATTTGTAGAATCATAAAAATAATGAACTAAAAAATTTTAAATTAGTCAATTTTTGCAATACTCTAAAGAAAAAAAGAGCGTACTGATACTAGCAAAATTTTAATTAATTTTTTACTAATTTATATACGTCAGCATTCATATATTATATAATAAAAGTTGATTAAATCAATAGTATCTGTGCATTGTCTATGTAATTTAGTCCCTAAT
>JBBPBP010000002.1:46087469-46103008 GCA_037974735.1 Cicer chorassanicum | reverse complement strand
TATAGATAAAAATTATATTAATTTAATTTTATTGAATATATCATTGAGATAAATTAAGATGAATATAAGTTAATTGTGTATCTATTAATATATAGGATTAATTATAATTTTGATTTTCACTTTTCACATTTTTAACTAAAAAATAGTGATGTGATATTTTTAATCTCATAAGGGATGATAAATACTATAATTAACTCATACAACTGTGTTCACATAGCTGATTATATTTTTAAGAATATGATGTGACATATTTTAAATACATGATATATGATATGATGATCTTAAATGATTATTACACATGAAATTGCAATAAAATTCTCAAACTTTAGCTTCAAATCCTAAAATTATTAATTTTTATAATTTAAATAATAACATAAAATAAATTATGCTTTTTAATAGTTATACATTATGATATCGTATGTCATGTGTCATTTAAAATATATCAAAGCACCATATTTTAATTAAGATATATGAAGAATCATCAAAATTATTAAATTTTAAAATATAGAGATCAATTCTACAAATTAATAAAAATGAAGAGAATAAACTGCAATTAATTTTATTTAAAAACTAAGTCACAAAATAATTAATTGACAGCTATATAATCTTTTCTTATTCAAAAAAAAACTATGTAATATACTATTTTGCCACATCACTTACATATTGAGTTGTGATTATGAAAAACACATCCATCCATTTCTTCTTTATCTTTCGGTTGATTTTTTTTTTTTTACAAAATGAACCACATGCTTGAGAGAAATGATTAAACAGAAAAATATCATCAAAACGCAATATATGAAGCTCACTAAGCAGAGTCTTCATGATAGTACAATCAAAAGAGTCTAAGGTTAGCCTGAGGTTAGCAATTCAATCAGGACGTCTATTTCCTTCACGCAATATATGGATGACCTGAACATTGTAATTAAGAGATAAAAGATTACGAATATGACTCACCAAAGTAGAGATCAAACCCTATAAACTGCAGTTCATATTGAGCATATTGATTAAGATTTTAGAATCACTTTCCACAATAAAGTGAGTGTTTCCTTCTCTCCCCGTCAAATTCAAGCTAAGAAACACTCATATTTCTGTACACAACGTTTCCCACACCTCAATCTTCCTTATGTACCCTTTGAGCCACATCCCTTCAACATTACATCTTTGTCACTTCAACTTCTCCAAACCATCAAACTTTATGACTCCTTATAGATATTATGTTTCTTGTTTGAACCATGCACGACATAGTACCGGATCACATTAAAAGGAACTTCAACAAGTAATAAAACGATGAAAAAATAATCTTAATTGGATACCATTGCCAAATACCAATTCAAGAAATCAACTACTCATCCAAGTCACAACTAGGATTGAAGTTGTTGATGGTGATGTATCATGCAATCAAGAGTAGCGAAAGAAGAAAATTATTTTTAGATTTTTCTTATAACAACAAAATATCAATTATTTGAAATGCAAAAACAATAAGGTTCATTGCATTAAAATCATTGAAATTAAGTTTCATTTGATTACCCTTTTTTATGGGATCAATTGTAATACCTAGATTGCGTTAACATGAATAGATTTTTTCTATTGCGTTGATCGAATTTTCAAAACTATTCAAATTATAATTGCTTAACTATATGAACCTTTAATACTAATTGAAAACCCTGACTTTTGAGGCTATTCCAAAAGGGAAAAAACATTAAGATGAAGAATTCTAAAAGGTAACAAATAAGTGTTTTTCATTACTTTTCATAGGAAGCTTGCATACTTCAAAATATGAGAAAGAAATATATAGTCAGATACTCCTTAGATATTTACTTATGGATACGTATAATAGAAATATCTAAATGTTTATAGTAATTTAAAAAAAAAATTACTATATACATGGGAGATAATTTTAAGATATTTTTGAATAAATATCTTAAAAATATTTGAACTTTTTTATGGTCATATATATTACCATATACATTTGAGATGTTTTGTAAATATGTATCTATTTAGGCTGCGATATAGACAGGACAACGTTTATAAATCACACTATATACACGTTATAGAAAAAATTATTAATATACGCCTAAATATTCCGATGTCAACTTTGAGAGAGAGAAATAAATAAAATAATGTGATAGATGTAATATATTGATAATATGATAGGATAAGAGATAAAGAAAAAATAAAGTGTTAAAAATGTATATAAAAATAATCGGTGTATATGTATCATTGTTGTATTGTATAATATATCATATATGTGTGTCTTTTATTATATTATATACGTCTACTCTCAGCCTTCAAGTACCTGGAAATTCACTCATTGTAATGCAATTAAGATATTTTGGTGTTTGGAGCTCTTCTACAAATTCAATTCCATCCTTTGGGGTATGCTGCCTTGATGCTTGCAGCTGTAGCTCAGCTGCACTTGTTCATCTTGTTGTAATGCCAAATCAAAATTTAAAGTATGAATTGTAAAAATATTGTGTTTTTATTTTTATTTTTTTAAATGTGTTTATTTTACGTTTACGAGAAATTATTGAAATCTTGAAGTGATGCATTGTCACAGAAAAAATATAAAATGTTGGTTAATAAAAATAAATAAAATGAGGATTTTCGTAACTATCATGCAGAACAAATTTTGTTTTCAAACCTCAACTTTTTATTAGAAGTGAAAATAATATAGCTTTTTGATTGAATTGAAAAATTTAACCACTAGATTTCATAATAGAAGCTTTTTTTTTTTACGCAATAGAGGCTTTTGAGGTAATGACATCCGATCATAAAATACCAAACTCAATCGTGAAGAAATCAATTCTACAAAATTATTTATATTCAAAATCACATTTATCAAATATATGTTTCTATATACTGAGTGAATAGGTTTGTGTTGTGTTACTCGAGATTTGTTTGGATTAGATTTTGATGGATGTTGATTCAACCCCTCGTGTTTGTTATTTTTACTGTATTTTAATTTTCCATAGTATCGAATTTTAGTTTCCTTTAGTGTATTAAGGTCAGCTTAATTTGTTGATGGGGAAAGTCCAAAACAGTTTAGTCCAGATTTGGTTGTATCATTCTTATATCTTGAAGTTGTTTTTTATAAATAAATAAATATAGCCTTCCTAAAATCATAATATAATATATACGACGAGAAATCCAAAATTGTTTCGGGATATAGAATAAGAGCTGTGTCGTTTTCTACAACTACGAGCTGGCAACTTGTAGAACTTCCATCATCAACAAACTAGAATAACTGATGTCCCAACAAAATGGTCCTGACGTAGGTAGATAACCAAGTTCTTTAAAACATCAAGCATCATAAAGTGAGCATATTATATTATTATATTCTATGTAATAACATTTCATACGAGATTGTCATTTTAATCTATAATTCTACAACAACAAAAAAATAGATTAATTCTTTAATCATCAAAATAATTATTCAATATACAACTTAATATCATAAAAATATTTGAAAATTATATTTTATTATCAAAATAATTCATGATCATTGTAACGTCAGAGATTAACTGATTAATTTTTTGTATAATTATTCTCAGCGGTCCCTTATTTTAATTTTAGGTAACCCTTCAGTTATTTATCTTTCTTTTTTTTTCGAATTAATCTTTTATTTAATTTTAAGTAACAATTAGATCATTTATATCTTAAAATGGCAACAATATTATCCTTTCTTTACATAAACTTAAAAAATTCATCAAAATCTTCAAACAAAAACCATAAAATTCAATACCAATTTCAAAAAAATTCATATATTCATAAAATGCATAGCTCAAATATTCAAATAAACTCATATTTCTATATCCAACAATATCATATTCATCAAATAAAGAATGAAAATATGAGTTTATTTAAATATTTGAGTTATGAATTTGATAAAATTTGCATTATATTGAAGATGATAATTAATTTTATGGGTTTTGTTTAAAAATTTTGATAAATTTTTTGAATTTTTGTAAAAAAATTATAACATTATTGACATTTTAAAACATAAAGGATCAAATTGTTACTTAAAGTTAAATAAAAGATTAAATCAAAAAACAAAAAAGATAAAAAAAACTAAAGTGTTACTTAAAATTAAATTAAAGGACAGCATATGTCTTAATTTTTTTATAATTCAATTATTAATCTAAATTTTTTATTAAATCAATACTAAAATAACGTCTTATATTTCGTAGTCAAAATGAAGAATTACTTAATAATAATAATAATAAAAAGCAAAATAAAGCAAGTACAAAGGAGAAAATGAAAATGGACATAAACACCGTGGCACCTCCTCAATTACTTTTTAGAACTTACCATTCACTTTTAACCCCACGTATATACTTGATTCATGAGCTCTTGACACATAACTTCCACATGTCAACAATATAGCGCATGTCAAAGGGTTAGTTGGTTATAAAAGTTAAAAAATAATTTTCCCTTTGCGAATTTATAATTTGCAAAGAAGCTTGAAAAGTTGATGGCTCCAAAGCGTGCTAAGAAGGTGGTGGTTAGATCCACAAGGAAAGTTGTTGAAGAAAGTGTGCAGGTTTCAGTTGTAAGCAGTGAAAAAAGATTAACCCGAGGTAACAAAGATGTTCAGATAGATAAAGATGTAGGTAGTACTCTAAAACAAGAGCATGTGAGGAACATTCCCGTTCAAGAAGTGACGCCTCAACCCAAAGAGGATACAATTGCAAGCACAAACACTGTCACTACTGAAGACAAAACAAAGCAAGAAAATATTCCAAATGAAGCTACCATGGAACCCAAAGAGCAGGAGAAGAAGGTCAAGTACAAGGAAGGAAATGATGGGAGTAAAGAGATAAGGAAGAAGAAAAGGGGGAGAAGAAAGGGAGAAGGGTATCAGAGATATGTGTATAGGGTATTGAAGCAAGTGCACCCTGACATGGGCATTTCATCACAAGCTATGACTATTCTGAATAATTTGATGAATGACATGTTTGAGAGGCTGGCTGATGAGGCTGCAAAGCTGAACACATACACAGGACACATGACATTGTCGTCAAGGGAGATTCAAGGAGCAGTGAGACTGGTTTTGCCAGGAGAACTTGGGAAACATGCTATTGCTGAAGGAGCCAAAGCTGTTACAAACTATATATCCTCCTATGCTGCCTGATATCTAGAACCACGAGTGTACATGTTTCTGTTATGCTTTATTAACCTTTTGTATAGTAAGTTTAGGTGTACTGCTGTGGGTGAGTGTGACCCTTTGTGTATTCTTTTCTTTTTTTTTCTTTTAAGAGGAGAAAAGGTGCAGGCAAAGAGAATGGTTGTCCTTTACGTGAACTGCTTCACTGAGTGTGGATTACTAATTGTTACCTATAATGAGTTTCTCCTTTAACTTCCATACTGACTATTTAGGTTGGTCATAAAAATATTGCATTCAAAATAACTTTTCACATTCTTTCATCATCATTTAAAATAGTCAAGATAACCTTATCTAAGAAATAGATTGAAAAAATGTCGAGTATATACAACAAAAAATGTCAATTATTTATTGATACAAGAGTTTCTCAAGATAGTATATGACCCACCGAGTACATTATGCTGAAATAAGTCATTTGTCAAGTAAAGTCTGCATATCATCCCACAATTAGATATGGTCCTATTTGATCTAATCTATACAATCATTTAAAGGTATATCGCAAAACACCCAAACCAAATAAAATACACTTCTTATTCAGTTCAGAATCATGGTCCCAAAATAGAACCATCAGGTGTTGCTTCAAAAAAAGACATTAGGTGTTTCCCTCAATGCACTCAACGTAAGAAACAGTGAACATGGCAAGAATCAGAAAAAGAAAATTAAAAACAAAAGAATACCTGGATACGTCCAGGAGATAAAACTTGCTGAGATCCTGTATTTAGTTATGTAACCCTCTAATATAAAATTATTATTATATAGAATAAGCACGTATTACTTCTACCACTGGTGCTCGACACATTGGACACTTTTTCCTACTATCGAGTAATTCATTTGCACATTTTGAACATGTGCACATGTGGCCACATCTGCAAGTACAAGAACATGTAAGTGATTAACATTAGGAACAAAGTAGTAGCTGATGTATCAAATTGATACTTAATATTACCTGTACAACAAAGAATCAATAGTGCCTTCGCAGCATATACAGCAAAGTCCATTCCTCACACATTCCCATTTAGATTTATCGTCTGGTGAAACATGGTCATGTACTCCTGTGATGAATTTAACTTGGTTATCAAAAAGTTGTGCTTGGGTGAGAGATTGATAAACCCCAATTAGTTTTGTAAAATTCATTTAATTACAAGTGGGTTTGAAGTAAAATGATTTATATGTTGAAAATATTTTATTTTATTACTCCTAGTCAAATTAATATTTAGAGTTAAAGTCAGTTTTTCCTAAAAAGAACAAAAAACATATTTATTCGCTAAAATCACATTTGACATAGGACAAAATCAATTTTGATACAAGTCAAGGTGAAACCAAACACACACCAAGACTGTTAACAGAGGAAAATTACTTTTCTTGAAGATTAACACCACTGGTCAAGGAAAATGCTGTGAAAACAGGATAGGAAATATGAAAGGCATCAAAAAGTTACGGACCTGATGAACCAGTTGAGCGATTAAGGGCTGCAGAGACTTCTTGTCTTATTGAGCGTTGCAACTCAAGCTGCATATCCATACAGGCCTCTAGCATTCTCTGCATATTATTCATTCTTTGATGTAGCCTAACCATGTCAATTCTCAAGTCACTAATACTATCCCACTCCTGCCACAAAAATCAAATCACAAAATTATTCAAATATTAACGCTAGTATATGGTAGAAAACTTTGTTCTAAAGACTCAAGACTCTGGAGTATGGAGTACATCAGCTAAGGGAAAGCGCGTATGTCCTGAAAATGAATGCACAGTTCCTGCACGCTGATTATTTATGTCATTCTGTGACCAATTTTGATGACGTGAGTGGCGATCCCATAGAGGGAGTGGGGGAGGAGTTGGTGGTAAAGGCGGGTTAAGTGAACTATTGACATTGTCCTCCGGACCAACAATCTGATCACTTCTCTGCTGCTCCAGGTCTTGTTCTGTTGAGGAAGAAGAAGGGGTTGTTTCTTGCAGCTCCCACTCAACGTGAGCATGACCCTGCCTTTCAACATATGATTGTATCAACTGGTCAAGACTTTCACGAAAACTGCTGCGTAAGAGGTTTGAGACACTTCTCCTGCAAATGGGAAAGAGACATTTATTCTAAATTACTTTAAATTTTCCTATTCAAAAAAGAGATTTGCTGAAACACTTCAGTCATATCTACATACCTACTCAGCAGTTCCCTGAGTTCAACACTGTACACATTGTCATCCTCTGGAAAATAGAATCCATGAATTCTACCAACTGGAGGTACTTCATTATCAGAAGGCCCTCCCAACCAAATTTCCACAGCCTCTTGAAAACTACCATCTTCTTGCCACACTTCAGAGGCTTCTACTTGCTCTTGCAGACGAGAATTTTCTTCGTCATCATTTCCTAAGATGTTTTGGGGCCATTCATTTGATGTGCTACTGTGCTGATTATCATCCACACTTTCCTGGGGGCTATCTCTCGGTTCTTCGTTAGTTTGATGCCAGTTACTTCCTTCATTTTCAATAATAGTTTCTTCCTGTTCCTCTCTTTCCAGAGAAACAGATACAACCGAGTCTCCATTATCAACAATATTTCCCCCTACATGGTCGTGGTGATTTGATACATTGCTTTCATCACCAGTTGTATCACCCAGCAGAAATTGCTCGGTATGTACCTCTCTTGGTTCTTGTTCTTGCATATTGCTATGCACCGTAACTTCAATTTGCAAGCTTTGTTGGGTAAGGTCATTACCAGTATGCCCCGTTGGCATTATATCAACATTTTGTGCAGTGTCGTCTCTTCTTTCAACCCTGATATTGGAAGTCGATTCCCAATTTCTTGTTTCTTCTTCTTCTTCAAGAGCACATGATATCCCAAGTCTGTCACTTCCATTATTATTAGGCTTTAACTGTTCAGAATGTACAGAGGGGACCACTTGTGAACTGGTAGCTCCAGTCTGTTCAATTGTATTGACATCAACATCACTGTCAGATAAGGTATCAGATAGGTTACTTGCTGCTTGACCGTAACCCAAATTGTCCTTTCTAAAAGAAAATCCTTCCCTGTTCAGAAGACAAGTTAACGTCATTGGTATAAAGCAGACAAAATAAACAAATTTAAATGAAGGAAGGAAAAAAGGACAGGTAGCTTTAAGCAGTAAAAATAAAGCAACAATAAACAATTCCACTTTATTTGGTTTAAGGGAAAATAAGAACAAATAGAAGAATAGTTCAACAATGAGGACATATTCGCAATTGTATTATTAATTTCAAAATGCCTCTAGCAGCAGTAGCATCAACCCATCAAACTGTCATTTCCCAGCAAAATACAAACTATAAAAAACACACAGAACAATTTGGACACATTGGCAATAACATTAATTTCAAAATGATCCTTAAACTATTTGTCAATTTTCCAACAAAATGCATACATACTACAAAGCAAAGACACACACACACTCTCATATAAAATTTGTCCTAATTTGTTTGTCAACTAAAACAAACAAACCTTTCTTCAGTGAACTGAAAAAACACATAAAAGCATGTAAAACTTTCATAAAGCAAGGCTATCGGAAAATCTGTTTAAAACCATGAAATATCATGAGGTGGCTTGTAAGGTGGACCAATCGGTTAATTTGTCTATGGTGGAGAAATTGAGATCCAACCATTAATATAATAATATAATATTCAATGGCTAGAATGTAAGAAGGATAACCTGTGGTTACTGTGTGATCAATTTTTATGTTATATTATAGAATGTTCCCATTTTGTTTTTTTGTTATAGTTTTGTGATTTTTGTAAATAATCTAAATTATTGAACAAAATATAGTATCTCAAATATTAGTAATTTAAATCTGTAATTTATTTATTTTGTTCTAAGAAAAACCAAGTGCATTTTTATGACTAACATTTGTATTATATTAACCAAACAAATTAGTATTTATTGAAGAAAAGAAACGTGTACAACGTATTCAATGGCTAGTATTTGTTGAAGTCCACGAATAGTCTCTCTCTATGAACTACAGAAGTCTACAAATGGTCTGGAATTTGTCTCTATGAATTACAGAAGTTTACAAATGGTCTGGAATTTGTCTCTTTTTCTAAAGCTGTATTGAAATCTGACCGGAGATTTGAGTGAGTATGGTGAGATTACAACCGGATCTGAACAAGAGATGAGTTGAAGACGAGTGAGTATGGTGAGATTAAACTGGATCTGAACCAGAGAGATGGGTGGTTGGAGACGAAGAGATGAGTTGAATCAGAGTGAGTATGGTGAGTTTACAGCTGGATCTGAACAATGACTGTAGATGACGAAGCATGGGGGAGGACGAGAATGGTGTTTTGTTTCCAAGTTTCATAATAATAGATGAAACCTAATTTCTCCATTTACTCATTTAGTGTAAATGAATCGATGGTTTTTCTGGATGACGATATTGTGGTTCAGCACGATTTGTCTCGACTATGGGAAACCGATTTGAATGGAAAAGATAACGGAGCTGTGGAAACTTGCAGAGGTGAAGATGAATGGGTAATGTCGAAGCATTATAGGAACTACTTCAATTTTTCCCATCCCCTACTTGCAAAGCATTTGGATCCTGACAACTGTGCTTTTGGGCTTACGGGATGAAAAATATAAAATATTTGATAGAAAATAATTGAAAATCCTACACATATAATAACAGATAAATGTGGACATAATATATAACTCAATAGAGTTTTGTGGAAAATTTGCAATAACAAAGAAACCGGGTTATCGGCAGTATAAGGTTTGATTTGAATTTCCCCGCCATATACAAATTAACCAATTGGGCCACCATAAAAGTCACCAATATCCTGATTGAAAACAAGATATAGAATGGAAAAAATGCGACATTTCTGCAAGTATTAGTGAAACATATCAACTAATGAAAACAAAAACCAAAAAACACACCCTTAATTTTGATGTTAGAAACTTTCACCTTCTACACTTCAATTTACCATCTTACTTTATCGTACTAAATTAAAGTGACCAGGTCCAGGTGTTTAAACAAATATAACAGATGCGCACCACTAGACATTAGACATTGCAAAGATGGATACAATAGCAGACAATCTCAGTACAGGTCAGCTAAATGGATCAAAAATAAAAGAAAAAGTCAACAGAAGATGTTTGACCAATTAACAGAACACAAGAAACTTTTGAAAGCAAAAAAGAAGCCACAAATAGAGAAGTTGGAAGAGAAAGCAATCAATCCAGAAGACTTCAAATAAAAATTAAATGGATCATGCTAAGGGCACTTGTTAAGGAAATAAAAAAGAACTTCTGAGTTGAAAATTTCAATTTTTACAATTCCAAAGTACTTAATGCACAATTTCCAAGATTTTATTTACACATTTAGGTTCTTAACAAGTGCCTTGAGGGTACCGGTTAGCATTTCCCAAATTAAATTTAGTTTCTTCTCAGCATAATTGAAATATGGCTACATACCTTAGACATGATACAGTCTGTTTTTGTCTCAATAAGCCTAATTCACTTTCTGCAATGGAAGTGGACCTGTTATTATCAATGGGTCTATCATTTCTCAAAAATCTGCCTCTAAGCAAGGCCTGAAAATATTTTCAACATACAATCATCAATTGCAAGAGCAAAGTTCAAATTCAAATCAAGTCCTAGATTTTAGCTTTTGGCTTTAAATATAGGTTGTGTTCGTTTCGGTTCAGCCTTGAAAAAAAATGCTTTAAAAGGAATAGTTTTTATTTTGTTTCCCCTTCAGACACAATCGTTTTAAGCTTCTGAGACCAAAACATTTTTTTGTTTTAGGTTTTAAAAATCATTATTATGAAAATTCTTAAATATGTTTTTCAATTAATTATTACAATAACTATTTTTGTTTAAAACAAGCGCAACAAGCGGACCCTAATAGTCTTTTATTTTCTTCAATTGTTCACATTTCAGATTGTAGGAAGCTTTTCAGTTTATAATGCACATACTACAAGTCACTTTTCGCAATGCCTACTATGAAACTGCTTCACTTCAAATTTCCCAATAAATTGAGCACAAAAATGTTCTCTAGCGGGCACTTTATAACACTCTAACTGAATTAAAGCAAATAATTTTACTCAATACACAGATAAATGGTCCAATGTCCACACTTAGTAGTACACACATGGTACAGAAAATGTAATGAAATACGATAAAAAAATATATATATCAAAATATATGTCATTTAGTGGACAAACCTGAATGCGATTGCGATGGGGAAAATGAGATACAGCCCGACGTTCCAACAATTCCTGAACCTCTCTTTGCCTTTCCATCTCGGCCTTCTTTAGCATATCAAGCAGAAACTGTCGACCACGTAATTTACGAATTCTTCTACGTGATATATGTTCACTTTGGCCTTCATTCTGATTGACAGCCAATCCATCACGAACACATTCAACTTGGTTACCAACTTCAGAAGATTGTTCTTCCCTATTTTCCCCAAAAGAAACACCTCTCTGCTGGCTACTCATCTCTACCCATTCCCTTACGACACTCACTCTTTCCTGCTCAGTTTCCCCAAGCAATCCGCCCCTTGAACCATTATTTCGTCGAGTAACATTTGATGCATGATCCCTAGAACCACCATTACTCATCCATTCCCTGAAAATTTTCCTCACTCTTTCCCTCCCAACCTCTCCAATATCAGAAGAATTTTCACGACTAGAATTGTTTAACTCCTCCTGGTCCTGTTCATATTGAGACCCATTCTGACTCTGTGACTGTGACCATGTTTCAGATTCATTCTCACCCAAAACTGCATCTTCCGTCATCCGACTCATATTTTCCTGTGATGATGGTTCTGAAACCAACCCATCACTCCTTTGTTGAACAAATACTTCATCAGATCTTCCTTGAATCTGTCTCACCACCTGCTCATCTTCAATCTCTCGCCACATTTGCAAGAGTGAAGATGATCGTGTGCCTCCTCTTCCTCCGTCTTCTTGACTCCGTGGTGACTGCGAATGAGACTCCCTCAAAAAAGTAGACTCCAACACAGCTGCATTGTGCACTCCAGCAATAGCCATTTCTAATTTTCTAACAACCACGCAGAATCGCCGATCTTTTCAAACCATCCAATTCAATTGGACTGAAATATGTAAGCAGGTGGTGACCGGTGAGATTGGAAAATCAAAAAGACTCCCAAACAAATCATTCCATATTCTCATCAATTTCCAATCACATTTTTCATTACAACTATTCTCCCCACTATCATCATCGCCAGGGTTTTAAATAGAGACCGCGGTAACAATTGCAGCTGCGATCTTGATATTGCAGAGCATCAAGGTCAAATGCAACCGACACGGCCTCAATTGCGGCCGCGTTGTGCTCTCGACAATATCAAAAACCGTTAAATTGCAATTTCAAACCTTTATTTAAAACCCTTCCTCCTTATCCCCATCAATAATTTTCGAAATTTATTACAATTGAAGAATGTATCGATACTAACTATATCTTATCATGCTTGTAATAATAGTATCATAATATAAAAATAAACAATAATAAAACAATTTATACCTACATTAGATATTGACCAAACAAATAAACAGCTATATTAAGCTAAAATTCTTAAAAGATTGAGAATCACAAAAATTCAAAAGGATCAAAACGGCAATCAAATCGGCGTTCCAGATCATTCAATTATTATTAATTGACAGTTAAAAAAAATCGGGATACTATTGATAAAACGCATATTGGTTAAAACGCAGCGTTTAATTAGTTTGGGATGCAAATTGAACATTGAAGGTTGAGAAAGAAACTTACCAGTGATTCGAAGTTGTGCGAATTTCGGAGTAAAACCAGAAACCCTATATATTGTTTTGAATAAAAATCTTAGAGAGAGAAAGAAGGAGCGAAAATGGAAGATTCATACAGTTGAGTTGAGGAGAGAGAGAGAGAGTAAATATGGACACGTCAGCGGGAGGGGTCTTTTTTGCTTTAGAAACTGCCGTGACTAACGTCTGAATATTTTATTTGTTTTTTCATCAAAATGTCATCATTCGAGGTGACACGTGGCGATATCTCTTGTGTTCCGGGGAATTGACGATACTTAGTGCCGATGCCAAATCTTAAATCGGACGCCATGCTTGACAAAAGCCAAATCAACTGAAATTAAACGATATGATATGTCCCTCTTTTTGGGAGACTTTTTTTTTAATAAAATGTCGCAAATGCCCTTCTCAAATGAGTTTTTCAATTTTTTTTTAATTTTTTACATTCATTTGTGTTTTCTATGATATTGATAGTACTTATTTTATTTTTGTAATATCTGGTGATTTTCTCTCTCCATTTGTAGATTGTTAAGACGAAAATCATATGTTTTTGGAAATATGTGAGTTCTTCTTTTTATCAAAGGAGTATAAGTGTCATAATTGTCTCTCTAACATTGATGCATTCTTTAGATCGCATATGTCTCTATTCTATCACCTATGTTGGTTGATTTCTCCTGTCATAGTTGTTGTCACTTTTTACATACTAATGTAACCAATAGCTCGCCATTGAAGCTTGTCCAAAGTTCCTACCGGCTTTCTGGATATAGAGTTTGAAAAAGAATTTGGCTTTAAGTTTGATACCATAACTTGTAATGCTACATTTTGGGTTAAGATTCTTTATTTGAGATGTTTCATCGTTGAACTTATCCATGAATGAATTAAGCGATTCATCCAACCTCTATCGTAATCCAACTAGGCATATGGAAATCTTTTGTGTAACTCGGTTGATGGATAATTTGGAGACAAATATTTCTGCTAATTATTTCAATGACTTAATTGAATGTTCTTCAAAGCTTGAGAACTAGAAGAGGGCTCGTCTCTTCAAGGTGCACAACAAGACCCTGCATTTAAGAGCGTCAAATGCATTTAGTAGTGTGAGTCGGACATTGAATTGAGTGAGGTGCTCATTAGGATCATGTTTGTTGCCATACTCTTCGATTGATGGCCATCGAAAGTTGCTTGGAATTGATTTGCAACTTTGCATGTGATTTCTGAAACAAAGAGGAGCAATGTTGCGTCTTCTCTTTTAGATCTTCTAGAATGAGACTCCCTATCACTTTGTCCTGATCCACTAGTGTTTTCGTTATCACTTTTTGAATCTTCATTCTTCCCTTTTCTCTTTGTCTTGTTTTTCTGGTCCATGTTATGGAGTTTTCACTTCAATGTTTTGATAAGAGTGTCGATAGCCTCAGTGGTGTTTTCATGTTCAGGTATTGGGATAGATGGACGTTTGACTTCTGGTTATAATTCTTGTCTTCTTGATCCTCCATTTTGCACGTGAGAGTTATGGTTTTGATAACTTGGTTCCTTATGCGATAAATCATGTTGAACATTACTTTTGGTGACTCCCATGTTGTCAATCTTGAGGCATGGGCTAGTTTTATCGAGGCCACGCATGGGTGTCAATGTTCTTGTATGAGAACACGAATTTGACCACCTCAAAATCATTATCATTTTATGTTGATTCATTGACATCTCGTTCGCTTCAGCTTTAATGCAAAAGTGGGGGCACTTGAAAAAACACTTTGATTGCCAGAGCAAGGTAGGGTGATAGCAGAGTTTAGTATTTCAAAGTTATGAAATAGGTGCGTTACCAAGGACCCCGAGCTAGTCAATAACTAAAATCATTTGATCAATCTACTTGTGTAGGTCTTATCTTGATTTGAAATTCATAGCAGCTCGATCACAATAAGGATCGTTGAGAGCACTTCTTGATGCAAATGAAAGTTGTTACTGATGTAGACTTGGGTGGTCGATTACTTTAAGAACTCGGTTCTTAATGACGTGAATTGGACCATTTAATTGATTCTAAGGTTAAAAATGGATTTCGATATACACTCCAACCCCTAATCAACATTTGCAGCACCTCAAAAGTTTATTGAGTAAAAAAAATAGCTTAAGTGGTGGTAAAAGTCTAAGAAAACGGTCATTTGGAACAATATACAGAACAATTATTATCAGAATTACATAGAATTTATGGCTTTGTTTACTTTGGGAAAATATTGTGTTTTCTTTTTCTAAAATGCATGTTCATTTTAACTTGACGAGATAGTTTTGAAGTGAATCATTGTCTTGTAAAATAGATGAAATATTAGTTAATGAATATGCATTTTCGAAAATACTAAATTGGCATTTTAATTGTTTATATAAATGTAGATAATTGTTTACTTCAAAAGTCTTTTTATATCTTTATTAATAAGTAAAATCAACACAAGTTTTATAAAATAAAAATAGAAAATGTTAGAAAAGTTTTATAAAATAAAAATAGAAAATGTTAGAAAAAATTTAAGCTTTCAACATAAAATGTTAGAAAATTTTAATTGGATATATTAACTCTTTGAGTTGTAGTAATTAATAATATTATTGTTCCACTTTTAATAGATAAATGATTAAATAATTCAATCTAT
>JBBPBP010000002.1:46071081-46087214 GCA_037974735.1 Cicer chorassanicum | reverse complement strand
TACTACAGATGATTGGTAGGAGTTGGGATGTCGACCTATTAAAATGTTATACTTTTATAATGCCTTTGCTTTGATTTATTTTTTTAAAAAAATAATCATTTAGCATAATAAAGAAGTATATTAATTAATTTTGTTAAAATTCTTTCAATATTTAAATTAGAGAAATAAAATCATCACCACCACTATCAAAATGTTGACTTAACCTAATTGTTTTTTAAAGGTGAATACAATTTTTTTTAATTTGTCCACCTAAAAAGACAAAGTCTTAATTTTCTTTGAATGCAGATGAAAAATTAAATATGTTTTCATATCATAAAAATTATTCAAAACAAGTGTTTCTTTTTTTTGAAGAATTCCAAATAAATATTACTTATCAGATGAAATATAGTATTACATATGGTTGAGTATTATTTTTCTTCCACCATTGGGCCTTTTACTATTTTTATTTTTTCTAAGTATACTATTTAATTATATATGTTAGGTTATACCTTTATTATGATAGAAGATTTACTAATGATCAAAGTTTAGATGTCTATAAAAAGTTAAAGGTAAGATGAAGATGGGTAAAAGAAGCTCTTTTGCCATGTAGACATGGTCTTATCAAATAAAAAACTACAGGTTGTTTATCGACTCGATTAGGGATACTTTTCCTTTCCAAGTCTATATATAAGTCTACAACTTTTAGTTGCTAGAAAACATGGTATTTATGGAATGATAAGCGAGAAAAAGTATAAAGTTGTACTCATTGTGGTCTTATGTATAAGAAGCAAAAACTAAAAATTATAAAGATGAAGAAGACTCATTTAATGTGTTAATTTTGAATTTTTTTTCTTAAAGTAACATTAACATTAAATGTTATCACATTTACGAATACGAACATTAATTGTATTTTTATTAAAAATCAAAAAGCATAAATGACATTTACATAATAAATACACTTTGAAACTTTTAACTTTTTCTTATAGTTGGGACAAAAAAATTCTCAAATAACATTCTTATACAAAAGACCAGAGATAATATTATATAGATAATGATAAAATTATATAAATAAAAAAATACTGAGTTTAAATAATTAAATCAAGTATATTTATAGACTTTACAAACTAATAACAAACAACTATTTGTTAACTACATCCTTAATAGTCTCTACAAGTTCAAAAGTGTTATAATTTTTAGTTTGCTATGAGCATTAGAATTATATATCAAATCAAATAAATATTTAAAGAGCATGAGTTTTTAAGAACTGTATTTTCAATCTCAAGGAGTAAAGTTCAAATTCTTTATATGACAATTGAAAAATAGTGATTAGAATTATTGTTTTTAATAATAATTTTTCCTTCCTCAACGTAAAAAAATATAATAAAGAAAAAAAGAACATTCAACGGGAAATACATTGAACATATATGTCACAACTCAATACTTATCCCATTGGAAGAAACAATAATGCAATGCTTAATCATAAGCTTTAACCAAAAGCCATAACTCAAGGTTTGACTACATAATAAAAGCTATAACATTTAACCACCATTTGACATAAGCGAACAACAAAGTCAATTAAGCACAAGAGCTCTTCTCAAGACATAGCAAACATATAAAAATGTTTTAACTATTAATGCCTGAAGCACACATGAATATTTAACCACCGTGAACAAAAAATTGAAATCAAGTCAATAAGGTTAAAAATAAAAAACAAAACCTTCGGACAATCAACTTTACCAACTGTACAAAAATAAAAGAAACAACATTTTTAACATGTCTTCAAAGACAACGTTAAATCTTGTGACCATCAATGCCATGTTGAATCAACAACAACAATCATACTCTATTGAATTGTCAAATCTCAAGAAATAGTTGATTCAATGATAGCAATATTTGAGACATTATTTTCCCAAAATTTCATAATTGACATTGAATGCAAAAAAATGCTGATTTTTTTTATAAAAAAAACTATAATTGATAAAACTATATTCACAAAGGAATCATTATAATATTAATAACATAATTATGCACATAGTGTATAAACTCCGCTAATATCAAATCAATATTAACAATGCAATGCAAACTTATTGTCTCACAAATAGAAGAGTCTAGTTTACGTAATTCTCAATGAGAGTACCACGATATATCATCTTTACGTTAGACCATCACACTAAATTTTACACAAAACTTTCTCGACCGTTTACTCATCAAATTCTACTGTAGTTTGACCCTCCAACATGTTCTATTTGTGATGTAGTAGAAACATGTAGAACAATTAACACATGGTCGTCGTTGTCATGAAATTATCAAGTATAACTTAGTCCATGTTTGCTACCAAAAACTTCATGGTAACAATTAATCACAACTAACACATCAATTAAGCCACACATTATCATCGAGTAAATAATAAAATAACTCAAAACATCATAAGATAAATGGGTAACAAAATTAGAAATTAATCTTCACAAACAAACAAAAAACGAAAAATTAATCGAAAAATAATATCCAAAACAAAGTTAAGCGTCCATCACAAAACAAAAAATAAAGACAACAGGTCATCGTCGTTTCACCATTCATGAATTATTGAACAAAAATGAGATAAATCATTGTTGGAGCATGAACCGAATATACAAAGAACGCATAATACTATGAGTTCATTTTAGGTTTAATTACAATTTTGGTCCATTTATTTTCATCAATTCATGGAATTGGTCTCCTATTTTAAAAGCCGACAGTTTTAATCTCTCATTCAGAATTTTGAACTGAAAAATGATGATTTAACTTATTTTAAATGATGTGACATACAATTTCATGATGTATAATATGCATTAATTATTTATATCTAATTAATTAAATTACAACAATGAATAATTTTTGAAGTTGAAAGTTAAATTTTTATAGAATTTTATTGCATTTCATGAGTATTAGTCATTCTAAATCGTCGTATTATATGTCATGTTATTTAAAATATATCACATCACCATTTTTTAGATAAAAAACAGACTCAGAGACTAAAATGATCATATTTTAAAATAGAGAAACTGATTTCGTTAATTAGTAAAAATAGAGACACTAAAATTACAATTAAACCTTCATTTTATTATCATAAATCATAATTAGTATAAATTGAAAAATAAATTGAAATATGAAAATGTTGCTTAATATTTATATTTTATTGTGATTAAATATATATAAACTTGTCAAAATATAGACTTATCTCAATCTCCTATTGATCCAACGTAATGTGAAGGCTAAAACAAACATTTGTTTCGAGTCCTAATTTTTCTTAAGATTACACAATATTGCATAAAAGAATTTATAAAAAATTTATTTTGAGTTTAAAACATTATCTTAAATAAATAAAGAAGGTCATCAAATAAATAAATAATTGACATAAATATTCAACAAGTTCATCATATATTATCATTAATGCTTTTTGTATTTTTTTAAAAGTGATCTAAAATTAAAAGGTGTAAGAACCAATAAATGATCAGTTTAATCTAAAGATCCAAATTAAGGATGCGTAACTTCTCACATTCGCTATTTGTGATAGATGAGAGAGAAAAATGCCATAAATTTTAAAAACACGGAACTTAACTCGAAGGAAAATGATGCAATTACCTTTATCCTTTATGAAAAATCTAAAATTATCCTCCATCAATTTTTACTAGAGTTTTTTGTTTCACGCACTCAATTCTGACCGATTTTTTAATCCATGAGACTTTGATATATGTTTTCATCAAATAAGTTTTCTTCTCCTTTTTAATTTCTCCACATCTTATTTTTGTTGTTTTTATATCTTTTATTTAAATCATTTTATTTTTATATTATTCATATGTTGATACGATATTTTTTGCTTTTGTATGTTTATTTCTTACTTTTTGATGAGTATTTAAGGTACATTAATAAATTTTAAAATGCATATACGAAATGATAATTAGAAAAGTCATGTCTTTTATGTTTATTTTTTTAATTTAAAAAATCACTTTTATAAAATTATATTCAAACAGATTAAAAATTATTTTAAAAAAATCATTTTTATAATAGTAAACAAACAAAAATCAAATAATCATTTTTAAACAAATCTCTATAAAATAATCTCTAAATTTTTTAAACTAAAAATCATTTTTATTTAAGCTCAAACAAACGCACTCTAAACCAAACCAATTAAATTGATTAGTTTTTTTTTCTTCTTATTTGAGTCTAAATCAAACCAAATCAAACTAATCAAGTCTAATAATTATTGGTTCGAGTATCAATTTTACATAATTCAAAATTGATCACCCGAAACTCAACCCAAATTATTTTATTTTATTATTATATTTTATTTCACACTATATTAGTATATTTATCTTTAAAAGTGCATTCATATGGTTTTTTTTTTATCTTTTTTAATTTTAACTTATATATTTATTTTAATTATATAAAAAATAGGATTTTTTTCCTAAAATATCCTCTTTTTATTTGCCTTTTCCCAAATTGCCACAGTTTGAAAAAAATTTCTCAATATGCCATTCTTTTTGGGCTAAAAAGGAGGTCTCATGGGGGGTGCGACCAGTTGAAGTGGGGAATTTTTTGGGCCCAGTGGGAGGTCGCTGGCCCGGGATGCGACCTCCTACTGGGGAGTTTTTTTTTTTTTTTGTCTTTTTCTGCTTTTATATTTTTTTTTAAGTAATTAATTAATTATAATAATAACAATTTAAATAATTATTATTATTATTATTAATAAATAATAATAATAATAATTAATAAATAATAATACATTAATAATAATGATAACAATAATAATAATAATAAATTAACAAATAATAATACATTATTAATAATAACAATATTAATAATAATAATAATAATAAACACTGGAATGAGCGTCACAATTATGTGTTGCAAGGTAAGATCGTGGAAGGTCTTTTATGCCATACTACAGAATATATGATTTGGTTCAGACAGCACACCAAATTATTGAAGTAGCAATGTCAAGTTACAAGGAAGGGGGTTTGAATTGTAATCTTGCCTTTTTTTAAAATTTCCTGTTAAAAACTTAAGAAAACAACTCAAGAATGATCTTGGTTATAAAAAACAGAAACGGAGAACGTTCTTGGTTTTAAAACAGAAAACGCAGAACGTTCTTGATCAGTTAAAATCACAAGTTTAGTTTCTCTTTTTAATTATGATAATAACAACAACTGAATGTAAATAGAGATAAGGAAGAAATACCACGCAAGAATATATCCTGGTTCACCCAACGTGGACTACATCCAGTCCTCACAACTGTGAGATTTTCACTAAGTGTTCAAAGACAAATGGAGAACAATCACAGTTAGAGATCAGCCTTGATCTGTAACTACACTTCCTTTCCACCCAGAAAGGATTAATCAGGTCACCTAACTAATCTGTTTAGGATTTCGAAATTAACTCTTTTGATTACGCTCAAACTATAAACAATCCTTATAGTTATGAGTTTATACAATAATAATTTGAAAGGTTTGTTTGAATCTAGTTTTGCTCAACTCTTGTTTGAGAAATGGATTCAGAACAGAGAAAGAAACCAATAGAATAAAACTGGAAGTATGTATTTGGTTCAGCTTGATTTCTTGAATGAGATGACTTTAAGGATGCAAGTGAGTATGATTTTGTTAGAATGCTTGACACTTAAAGATCTTGTTGATGCTTGCGAATTTGCCTTCCTTTTATAGATGTTTTGAGCAATTAATTCTGGTCAAAAAGAGCTGTTGGGAGTGCTCTGTTTTCCTTCTGACAGAAGCAAGGAATCTGTTGACAAACAGAGCACCATGTATTTGACCGCTTTGGGCTTTCTGTTATGGGCCTTTTGCTTGATCTAAAACAGACCTGTTGCTCGCTTTAATGACCCATTAAGCTTTGATAATATTTGATAGTGATTGGGCTTCAATTTGAATGTTTAATTTGATCCAAAACTGTTTGGAAAGGAGTGAATATTTTTCTGCAGAAATGAGAAGTCTTCTTCTGCAGAAATTGTTCTTCTTAAAAACGGAGAACGTTGATTATAAGTGGAGAAAGATAATCAATCTTGTCTGATAGACTTTTGGATAATCTGAGGACTTATATTCAATCTTGAGTTTCAGCTTTGTTCAACTTTCTTGACAGTTTCCAGACTGGAGAAAGTTGCAGTCCGTTTTTTGATATGCTTAGATTCGTGATGATTTTTCTTAATGATCCGAGAATCATTTTGAGTACAAATGATTCCTATCTGTTCCTTGCCATGTGCTGATGAAATTGATATAAAGACTTCAGACATATTCAATGTACAAGTGTTGGAGAAAGTTTGGTGAAGTGGCTGTAACGATCTTTCTTGATTCTGCTGATCTTTCTCTGTTTTGTATAGTTTATGATCATGACTTATTTCTTTGCTTTGCTTGGTTCCTATCTTTAATAAAAACACTCAAAAGCACAGATTAAATTAACATAACATTTAGAATCATAATTAATATCTTTAATTAATTTTTTGTTTATTTTCATCAAAACTTAATTTGAGAGTTTGTCTTAACAATCTCCCCCTTTTTGATGATGACAAACATGTTAATTTAGATTTTAATTCTGATTCTAATTTTAATTAAGAGGGTAAAAACTCCCCCTCAATTGATGCAACAAATGTTTTTATTGATATAACTAATGCAATCAGTTTAATTTCAGCAATAAAAGATATTTCATTAATAAAGTGTTTTGCTGAATTACAAAAAGTAGGATCCTGAATTTTAATTGGATCATAAACAGAATAAAAAACTAAACTTAATTCTCCCCCTTTGTCATACAAAAAGGAAGGAGAAAAAGATCCCTATTTGGCTAAAGAAGGAGAAGATCCTTCTGATGATTGAGACTTGGATGGCACAGGGACAGGCTCGGGAGCTGGAGCAGCTTGAAACGGAGGAGGAGGAGGTACACCGAGCTTGGGTGCAAGTGTATCAGTGAGCCAGGATTGCAGCTGAGTCTGCTGAGCCAAGAGGATTTGTAGAGTGGCCATGATTTCAAAGTTGCTTGGTTCCCTTGGAGGATTCATGATTGGTGGAGGAATAGGAGTAGTGCTGGTTGATGGAGTTGAGACAGCTGGGAGAGAGGTAGGGAGAGGCTGAGGGTTGGATTGATTTGACGAGTTAGCGTTGTTGGAAGGTTCGGAGGAAGCCAAAAATTGACTAATGCCAAAAATAGATGACGTGGTGGTTTGAGGAGAAATGTACGCTGGTGACATGGCAGAGACATTTTGGTGAGAAATCATTGTTGTCATGGGGTCAAGTGGAGAACGAAGAAGCTGAGAGACAGAAATGAAATCTGTGGATGAAATGGTGGATTGTTGAGGAAAAACAGAGAATGTTGGGTTGGTAGGAGGAGGGGTAATTGAACGTTCTCTGTTTGGAGGGGAACTTTCTTGAGCAGGATTAGGACATTCTGGGTTTGGTGGTGTTTGTTCTGGTTGTTGTGGAGAAAGTTCTGGATTTTGGGAAGAACGTTCTGGGGTATGAGGAGAACGTTCTGGGGTTTTATCATTAGCTCTATCTAGCGAAGGAGATAATGATGTGGGAACAGGAGCTTCTCGTCTGGCAGAACGTTTTCTTTTTAGGGTGGAAGGAAATGAATGAATAAGTGGGGCAGACTGTCTTGTTCTAGGTCTGGTGGTTTGTGGATATCGTGGCTGTGATTCAGATGGGGGAGAAGGCTGTCTAGTGACATTGATTTTCATATGGGACATGTTTTTGGTGGAAAATTTGGAGATTTTGATAAGAGATTTTTCATCGGTCAGGGGGATATGAAAATGATTAAAGACTTTTGTAAGAATCATACCATAAGGAACAATATTCTTCTTGTAGTCTTTATTGGCAACAGCAATCATATGGTGAAGTATCAGATGAGGCAGATTGAGACGCTTGCAGTTGAGTAGATGATATATAACCAGTGCGTTGTTTTCAGAAACATACTCATGACTTCCACAGTGAGGAAGAAGAGTATGTTGACTCATGTTGTTGAAGATCTTAGGGAGAGGGCGCAGGAATGTTGACAAATACCTGGTGGAATTCTCTTGAAATAATTCTGAGAGAACTGCAGTCTCTTTAAGATTTAGAGCTGCATACCAGGATTTTCCAAAGACAGCAGGACCTTCAGTAGGAAGATCCAGGATTGAGGCCAAAATATCAGGAGTTAACCTGATCTTAATTCCCTTGATAGTGGAAATGAATAGAGATTTCTCAGGAAATGTTTTGGCTTGACAGTAGAAGGCACGAACAGCATCTGGATAGTGTGGTTCAGAGATTTGCATAAATGCAGTCCAGCCTAGGGCATCAGTAAAGTGTTTGACAGAGTTGCCATCAACGATGAGTTTGTCGAAAATGAAAACTCTACCAACACCAATGGGTCTTTGAGCCCATTTGTCTTTGAAAAGTTTGGTGGCAGTGGGAGGAATTAGAGGAGTGGTATTTGGCTTGGTCTTTTTGGAGGGAGGAGATGGTGGTATAGGAGAATCAGGGTCAGATGAAGGTTCTGATGAAGCAGAGGAAGGAGTTTGAGGTGAAAGTGGTCGTTTGGTGGTTGTTGAAGGATTGTTAGACGGAGAACGTTCGTCGGGAGGTGAACGTTCTTGATTTGGAGAGGGAGAATGTTGATGTTCAGGGGAACATTCTTGAATGGGAGACCGTATTTGAGTGTGGGAAGGAGAAGTAGTGGGAAAACGTTCTGAGGGAGGAGAACGTTCTTGAGAAGGAGAAGTAAAATGGGGAGGGATAGGAGAACGTTCTGGAATTGGAGAACGTTCAAGAGTAGGGGTAGGAGTTTTGTGAGCAGTTGTAGCGGAATGAGTGGGAGAACGTTCGTGCATTTGGGTGGGAGAAGGTTTCGGGGTTTGGGAACGTTCTTGAGATGAGGAAGGGGAAAGGCGAAATTTGTTTTTAGGTACAGTGGTTTTGAATCTCTGGCAAATGGGTAAGTTTTTTCTTGCCAGAAATTTTGAGGTTGAAATGGTGGTTTTGGTTTTTAGATTACGGGTTTTAGGTTGAGAAGATTTGGGGGAGGAGAAAAAATCAGTCATTGATCTTTGTTTCTGGGTTGAAGGAAAAGATTGAGAGGTTTCAGAAAATGAAGATTTAGAAGAGGTTGGTATAGAGGTTTTTGATGTAGGAATAGGTTTTGTTGAAGGTGCAGGAGTATCAGATGATTCATCTGAGTCAGTGTCTGAGATGATGAAGTAGGTAGGTTTAGTGTTTGGTGTCCTTGAAGTCCCAATTCCTGCCAGAATTCTCATTGAGCGCCTCTTAGGTGCTGGAGGATTTACAAATTTATGTGGTGGTGGGGTGGGTTTGGAAAATGATGTTCTTAAATGAGGAGGGACTTGAGTGAAATTTGGGGTTTGACAGGAATGGAGAGGAGGAAGAACAGAGGAGACAGGTTCAGGAATGGAAGTGTTGGGGTTGGATTCAGGAGATGAAGACAAATAGTCAGAAAATGAGGAATCTGATGAGTGTTTTGGAGGAGTTGGCCTGGGTGGAGGTGAAGGTGAACGATCATAGACTGGTGAGAAGGATGATGATGGTGATGGAGTTTCAGTGCATGCATTTTTACGAGCAGCTTGCTTGGTTCGAGCCATTTTTGATGCTGAGAGAGAGATTGAAGAGAAGCTTTTGAGGAAGATGATAGTTTGAAAGAATGAAAAACTGTTTCAAAAGAATTGAACAGTTGTAATAACTGCAATTTTCCTTTGCAGTTTCAAGAGAGAGAGTAATGATGATGAACCTAGGGAAGTGACAAGTGTTTGGGGAAAGGGATGATTTTGACGGCTGAGCAGTGACTTGATGCACGCGCATTTAATGCTGAGACATGCCTTGCCTGCGCATGAGGGAGATGATGTTTGGGAAGATGATTTAAAAACGGAGAAAGATGTTTGAAAAACGGAGATTGATAAACGTTCTCCGTTTTCTGCAGAAGCCATTTTAGCTGGATTTTTCAGGATTTTTCAAAATTCTCAGTTTTTCTTTGATTAAATTAAAACTTTCCTCGACTAAGGGCTTTGTAAAAATATCAGCAAGCTGATTTTGAGTATCAACAAAAATTAATTCAATTTCCTTTTTATTAACGTGATCGCGAATAAAATGATGTTTTATTTCAATATGTTTTGATCGAGAATGCTGAATTGGATTTTTTTATAGATTGATTGCACTAGTATTATCACAGTAAATTGGAATACTAGAGTAACTTATAGAGAAGTCTTCAAGTTGATTTTTAATCCAAAGCACTTGTGAGCAACAATTTGCAGCTGATACGTATTCAGCTTCAGTGGTTGATAAGGCTATAGTATTTTGTTTTCTGCAAGACCAACTTATCAAAGCATCTCCCATAAATTGACATGCTCCACTGGTGCTTTTTCTTTCAGTTTTATCTCCAGCATCACAATATGCTACAAGATCAAAATGAGAACCTTTTCTATACCAAAGGTCAAGATCAGTAGTTCCAACAAGATATCTAAAAATTCGTTTTACAGCAGTTAAATGAGATTCTTTTGGTGCAAATTGAAATCTAGCACATAATCCTACTGCAAATACAATATCTGGCCTGCTAGCAGTTAAATAAAGCAAGGAACCTATCATGCCTCTATATTCTTTCTCAGAAACAGATTTTCCATGTTCATCTTTGTCTAAGGAAGAGGATGGATGCATAGGAGTAGACATAATTTTTGCTTCATTCATTTTGTACTTAGTTAACAAATCTTTAATGTATTTTTCTTGACAAATAAAAATACCATTTTCAAGTTGTTTAATTTGTAAACCAAGAAAATATCTTAATTCTCCCATCATGCTCATTTCGAATTCACTTTGCATAAGTATTGAGAAACCATTACACATTTTTTCATTTGTTGATCCAAAGATAATATCATCAACATACACTTGTACAATGAGTAAATCATTTTTATCAATTTTCTTAAAGAGTGTAGTGTCAATTTTTCCTCTGGAAAAACCATTATTTATTAAGAATGAACTTAACCTATCATATCAAGCTCTTGGTGCTTGTTTTAACCCATACAGAGCTTTTGTGAGTTTGAAAACATGATTTGGTTTTGATTGATCTTCAAATCCAGGAGGTTGTTTCACATAAACTTGCTCATTTAGAAAACCGTTTAAAAATGCACTTTTAACATCCATTTGAAATAATTTAATAAGTCTGTGAGATGCATATGCACGGAGTATACGAATAGCTTCTAACCTTGCAACGGGAGCAAAAGTTTCATCATAGTCTATACCTTCTTGTTGATTGTAACCTTGAGCAACCAATCTTGCTTTGTTTCTTACAACCTTACCTTCTTCATCTAATTTGTTTCTGAAAACCCAGCGTGTACCAATAATTGTTTGATCTTGAGGATTTGGTACCAAAGTCCAGACTTCATTTTTATCGAACTGCTGCAGTTCTTCCTTCATGGCTTCAATCCAAGATTGATCAACTATGGCTTCTTTAATTGATTTTGGTTCAACTTGAGAAATCATTGCCATGTTGTTTTCATCATCCTTGAATGATTTTCTAGTTCGAATTCCATCTGCTGTATCCCCAATGATTTGAGTTTGAGGATAATCTCCTATTGTTCTCCAGCTTTTAGGTGGAGAATGATACGGAGATTGTTTATCGATCTCCGTTTCCTGTATATCAGTTTTCTGTTGTGTGTCTGGCAGTTCTTCATCCTCATTTGACTTTTCAAGTATTAAATCATCAAATTCATCAAATAAAATATGCATGCTGATTTCAACAATTTTAGTTCTTAGATTAAAAACTCTATAACCTTTTGAATCGGTTGAATAACCCAAAAAGATAGCTTTATCTGATTTAGAATCAAATTTTCCAAGAACTTCTTTGTTGTTTAGAATATAACAGTAACATCCAAAAATACGAAAGTATGAAATGTTTGGTTTTCTGTTTTTCCAGATTTCATATGGAGTTTTGTTTATGATTTTTCTAATTGGTTTTGTCAGATTTTTAGAACTTTCTCCGTTTTGTGTTTTACCTGGAGAACGTTCTTGGTTTTTTTTAAAAGCTGTTTTTCTTTCAGATTGTTCTTTTTTCTGTTTGCTCTTGATTTTCTCATCCCTTTTTTTAAAATAACACGCAAATTCAAGGTGTCCAGGTTTACTGCAATATGAACATTTGATTTTGCATGATTGTTCTTTTCTTTCTGGAATAAAGAAATTTTCATACATTTTGGTTTTCTGAGTTTGATCGAAACCAAGACCAGCTTTATCAAATATTCCAACTTGAGATCCCATGATTTTCTGAAATGTTCCAGTAGCTTTAATAAAGTTTAACAGATCATTTTTCAAAAGTTGAACTTTAGATTTAAGGAGAACGTTCTCCTTTTGAAGTGCAGAACGTTCTGGACTTTCTTGATTTTTAGTGTGAAAGTTTTTGGTTTGAGATTCTTTCAGATTTTGAATGATCTCCTTTAGCTTATTATTCAGAACCTGAGTTTTTTCTTTTTCTTCTTTTTCTTTATAAAATTTTTCTTTTAAGGAACTACATTTTTGTATGAGTAAGTTTGAATCATTTAATAAGTTATCAAATTCTTTTTCCATTTGTTCACACAAAATGCAGGATTCAGAATTTGTTACCTCATTTTCTTCAGTGTTTGCCATTAAGCATATGTTGGCTTCTTCATCTTCTTCCTCATCGGATTCATCTGAGTTATCCCATGTGGCCATCATTGATTTCTTTTTGAAAGGAAATCTGTTTGGTGTTCTTTTGTTTAGAGGACATTCAGATTTGTAATGTCCCAGCTTATTACATCAAAAGCAAGTAATTTGACTTTTATCTTGTTCTGTCTTAGGATTTTCTTTTCTGTTTGGAAATCCCTTCTTCATTTGATCTCTTCTTCTCATTATTCTTTGAATTCTTTTGGTGAGAAAAGCTATTTCTTCATCAGCTTCTTCTTGAGTTTCTTCTAGTTCTTCCTCTGTTTGGTCAACCGTGTTTTCTTGAGATGCTTTCAACGCTATTGTTTTTCCTTTCTTGACAGGTTTATCTTCTTGTAATAATACCTCGTGTGCTTTTAAGGTTCCAATTAATTCTTCCAGTGCCAGTACTTCAAGGTTCTTGGCTTGGCTTATGGCTGTTACCATTGGTCTCCATATGACTGGAAGACATCTCATGATCTTTCTTACTCTATCTTGTACTGAGTAAGCTTTTCCTAAGGAACGCATTTCATTTACTATAGTTGTGAACCTTGAATACATTTCATCAATAGTTTCTCCTTCATTCATTTCGAACAGTTCAAATTTTCTTATGCCGATGTCTATTCTTGTTTCTTTGACATGGTTCGTTCCTTCATGATGAATTTGTAGTGTATCCCAGATTTCTTTAGCTGTTGTGCATTCATCAACTCTTTCGCTTTCTTCCCTGCTCAAAGCGCACGATAAGAATAATTGAGCTTTAGAGTTTAAGAGTACCTTAGTTTTGTCTTCAGATGTCCAATCGACTTCTTCCTTCTTGGCAGAGTTTGAATCATTTTGATCAGCTCTTGGAATGAAATCTCCATCTGTAATGATGCGCCACATTCCTGTGTCTTGGGACTTTAGAAACAACTGCATCTTGTTTTTCCAAAAGTAGTAATCAGTTCCATTAAAGTATGGTGGCCTGTTTGAGGATCCTCCTTCAACAATGTATTTTGCTTTTGACATTTTTTCTTCTAGATCTTTTTCTCTAGCACTTGGTTAAAGTGTTTTTTCTAGAGACCTTGCTCTGATGCCAATTGAAGTAGCAATGTCAAGTTACAAGGAAGGGGGTTTGAATTGTAATTTTGCCTTTTTTTAAAATTTCCTGTTAAAAACTTAAGAAAACAACTCAAGAATGATCTTGGTTATAAAAAACAGAAACGGAGAACGTTCTTGGTTTTAAAACAGAAAACGCAGAACGTTCTTGATCAGTTAAAATCACAAGTTTAGTTTCTCTTTTTAATTATGATAATAACAACAACTGAATGTAAATAGAGATAAGGAAGAAATACCACACAAGAATATATCCTGGTTCACCCAACGTGGGCTACATCCAGTCCTCACAACTGTGAGATTTTCACTAAGTGTTCAAAGACAAATGGAGAACAATCACAGTTAGAGATCAGCCTTGATCTGTAACTACACTTCCTTTCCACCCAGAAAGGATTAATCAGGTCACCTAACTAATCTATTTAGGATTTCGAAATTAACTCTTTTGATTACGCTCAAACTATAAACAATCCTTATAGTTATGAGTTTATACAATAATAATTTGAAAGGTTTGTTTGAATCTAGTTTTGCTCAACTCTTGTTTGAGAAATGGATTCAGAACAGAGAAAGAAACCGATAGAATAAAACTAGAAGTATGTATTTGGTTCAGCTTGATTTCTTGAATGAGATGACTTTAAGGATGCAAGTGAGTATGATTTTGTTAGAATGCTTGACACTTAAAGATCTTGTTGATGCTTGCGAATTTGCCTTCCTTTTATAGATGTTTTGAGCAATTAATTCTGGTCAGAAAGAGCTGTTGGGAGTGCTCTGTTTTCCTTCTGACAGAAGCAAGGAATCTGTTGACAAACAGAGCACCATGTATTTGACAGCTTTGGGCTTTCTGTTATGGGCCTTTTTCTTGATCTAAAACAGACCTGTTGCTCGCTTTAATGACCCATTAAGCTTTGATAATATTTGATAGTGATTGGGCTTCAATTTGAATGTTTAATTTGATCCAAAACTGTTTGGAAAGGAGTGAATATTTTTCTGCAGAAATGAGAAGTCTTCTTCTGCAGAAGCAGAAATTGTTCTTCTTAAAAACGGAGAACGTTGATTATAAGTGGAGAAAGATAATCAATCTTGTCTGATAGACTTTTGGATAATCTGAGGACTTATATTCAATCTTGAGTTTCAGCTTTGTTCAACTTTCTTGACAGTTTCCAGACTGGAGAAAGTTGCAGTCCGTTTTTTGATATGCTTAGATTCGTGATGATTTTTCTTAATGATCCGAGAATCATTTTGAGTACAAATGATTCCTATCTGTTCCTTGCCATGTGCTGATGAAATTGATATAAAGACTTCAGACATATTCAATGTACAAGTGTTGGAGAAAGTTTGGTGAAGTGGCTGTAACGATCTTTCTTGATTCTGCTGATCTTTCTCTGTTTTGTATAGTTTATGATCATGACTTATTTCTTTGCTTTGCTTGGTTCCTATCTTTAATAAAAACACTCAAAAGCACAGATTAAATTAACATAACATTTAGAATCATAATTAATATCTTTAATTAATCTTTTGTTTATTTTCATCAAAACTTAATTTGAGAGTTTGTCTTAACAATTATTTATATCTGTTGAACAATATCTCCGTGATCCCCGTTTGCAACTACCGTCGTATCCTTATGTGACGTCAACCTCCGAATCCACCCCACAACAACAAAACACTACACAACCGTCTCTATCATCACCTCATCTACATGTCCATACTGAAGTTCCATCTTATGATCCAACACCGACTCAATATTATGTTCCGCCAGTACCAGAAATGCCTACCCTCGGTTATCAGACAGAAAGTGGGCTTTTCTATAATTTGTTTGGAACTCAGTGCACAACTCCTGAGCCTCAAAATTTCATGGAAGCAGGTGGTAGTGCTTCTAATCCACCTACGACTTACATTGAGGAGGATAATGATCAGGATGAACCGGAAGAACCTCAACTCGTTCAAAGAGCTAGACGAGTTCGACGACATCCTAGATGTGGAACTGGAGGTCATTTAGGTGGACATCAATAATTTAATGTATTTTTTTATTTTGTTTCATTTTATGTGATGTATTTTTTTTTAATGTATTTTCTTTAAAATTTTAATATAATTTTCTTTTGTTAATTATTTTTAATTGTCATCATTTATAATCATAATAATAATATATTATTATTTTTTAATTTACTATTATTAATTAATTAATTAATTATTCTCATTGATCATTAATTAATAATAATAATTTTTATTATTATTATTCATTTATAATTAATTAATAATAATAATCATTATTTATTAACATAATAATATTATTTATTAATTTACTATTATTAATTAATTAACTAATTAATTAATTATTATTATAGTTTTAATGTATTATTATTAATTAATTAATTAATTATTATTTATTAATTTTATTAT
>JBBPBP010000002.1:46046462-46070787 GCA_037974735.1 Cicer chorassanicum | reverse complement strand
AGACAAAAAAAAAAAAAAACTCCCTAATAGGAGGTCGCATCCCGGGCCAGCGACCTCCCACTGGGCCCAAAAAATTCCCCACTTCAGCTGGTCGCACCCCCCATGAGACCTCCTTTTTAGCCCAAAAAGTAGGGTAGATTGGGAATTTTTTTTTCAAATTGTGGCAATTTGGGAAAAGGCAAATAAAAAGAGGATATTTTAGGAAAAAATCCTAAAAAATATACAGTGTTTGAATAAAAGTTATTTTATTTTTTATTTTTTAAAATAAAATTTTAAAATATCAATTCGATCGAACCAAACTAAACCAACTTGTTTTACATTGGTTTAGTTTGGTTCGAATTATATGAGTAAAGATTATAAAAACAAAACAAACCAATTATCTTTGATTGATTCAGATATACTTGAAGTAGCAATGTCGATTTACAAGAAAAGGGGTTTGAATTGTAAATATCCCTATTTAAAATTTTCTTGAAAATACTTAAAAATTCAACTCAAGAATGATATTGGTTTAAGAAAATTGAAAACGGAGAACGTTCTTGGTTTTTACCAGAAAGTGGAGAACGTTCTTGATTAGTTTAAAATCAAAAATTCAGTTTATGTTTTTAACTTAAGTGATTAATCAGATTTGATAAATAAAGAGATAAGAGAAATAATACCACACACGGATGTATCTTGGTTCACCCAACTTGGGCTACGTCCAGTCCTCACAATTATGAGATTTCCCCCTAAGTGTTCAAAACAAAGAACCTTCTTGATTTTACAGCACCGAGCTCAGATCAACCTTGATCTGTTACAAACTTCAATCATTTCCACCCAGAAAGAGATTTAATCAGTTCACCTATCAACCTTTATAGGATTTCTTATAATTTACCCAAATTATACTAAACTCTTATAGTTCGAGTTTTACAATAATGATGAGATTGTTTTGATAGAATTTGAGATGTCTCAACTCTTGTTTGAGATTCGATTCAGTACAAAGAACTCAGTACAATTATAAATGAGTAATGAAAAATTATCAGATTGGTTCTTCTTTGAATGATGAGAGAGTTTCAAGTACGTGAATGTGTTGCAAGACTTGCTAGCACTTGAAATTCGATCGTTTCCCTGAGCATTGGCCTTCTTTTTATAGGAGTTTTAGAGCAATTAATAACGGCCAAAAGAAATGTTGGTGGTGCTCTCTTAGCTTTGATCAAAACCAAATATATATGAATAAATATATTCCAGCATTTGAACATTTTTTGAAATCTATTTGACTGGACTGATTTCTTCGTTCTAGATCAAATTTCTCTTGTGTTTAATGATCCTTTATACTTCATATATATTTGTTGATGTCATTGCTTTGATCTGGAGCTTTGATTCTGTCAAAAACAACTTGGAGAATGATGATGAACTTATGTAGAATATTTAATGAAAATTCTGGAGATTGATGATCAATCTGGAGTCCTAGTCTTTGAACTTGCTGGAAATTGATAATCAATCTAGTGGTTCAGTCTTGATCATTCTAAATGTCTTCCTAATTAATCTAGATGTCTTGTTATTTTCAAGATAGTTTATCTTTCTTGACAGTTTAAGCTGGAGAAGGTTCAAATATGTATGGTCTTGCTAATTCGTGATCTTCTCTCTTTGTGATTCGAGTAGTTTCTTTAAATATGATTATCTCAGTTTGTTCCTTGCCAAGTGCTACTGATATTGATGTAAAATCCAAAGGCTAAAACATCTTTTAACTATTAGAGATTGATTGATCTTGGAGCTGTTATGATCAGTCTTGATCCTGGAGAACATTCTCTGTTTTCACAGATTTTGTCCAAAATGTTCTCATTTCTTAGCCGATCAATTTTTATCTTTTATTGCTGATTTCTTTGCTTTGCTTGAGTCCTATCTTTGAATTAATCCACTAAAAAACACAAGTTAAATTAACTTAACATTTAGAATCATAATTAACATTCTTAATTAACCTTTGTTTATTTTTATTAAAACTTAAATTGAGAGTTTGTCTTACAATACTTTCTTCTAAAAACTAAATTAAACCGAGCCGTTACACCCTAACTAAAACATTTAAGATCTAATGATTTTTTACATAAAAATTGGTCTATTAATAGTAGGACAAATAAGTTAATTTTCAAGGGACCTAAAGCAATGGCTTTAATAGCCTCTCATTGGATGAACTATGCCCAATCCGATCCCATATATCAATTAACTTGATTTATGGTTGCTACTCAATGTCGGTCTTGAACATCTTTAAGACGTGCAATTACATATTGTCCAAATTTTTAGGGACACTAAAATTTATTTTTTATAGTATAAAAAAATTACATAGTAAAAAACATCAAAGTTTGAGGGTTCAATGTTTTTTATTTTTAAACTCTAGGTCCAAAATTTTAAATGTATAAATTATTGGTTCTTACAGTTGAATATGTACAAAAATTATAGACTTTTTTATCCTTATATTAAAATTAAAATACTATAATGGTTGAATATGCAAATGAAATGAGGATTGATGGCATGTTTGTTCAAAAACAACAAATTAAAAGAAAAAACATCATGATAAAAATCCTTCTAAATGCACACAACTAAATATGAGTCTTCTAATGAGTGTTTTAGAATCCATTATTTTTACATATATTATAGATTAAAGATAAAAATTGATGCTTATGTGAGATGCTCTACCACATGTTTAAATTCACAGATACATTGTATAATTATTCTTACTATAATTATATAGTAGTTTTGATTTTAACTTTTCAATACGTTGACTTATTATATTTTATATATCGACTTATAAAAATAAAAAAAAAAATACTTAGGACACCTCAAATGCCACTACTATATATTAGGTCGAATATGATGACATATATAAGTGGTTTTTCACCCCTAGAATAACTATGTATATGCGAAACCATGATGTATTTGGTAAATCCATATAGAAAATGCCCACAAAGTATATACCTTTCCGAGGTTCTGACTCTCTGCCACTCCACTACCGCATCCTACAATATTGTTATGTGTCATGCTAACTCCTAAAGATTGTTCTTTATTGAATCATTTTAAACTATTTAATAACTAAGCATAAAGTGGACGAAACTTCTATTTCAAATCACCTTTTTTAATACTTATCACTTTATTATTGTATTTCTAATTCGAAAGATAGCTTTAATTTAGTTTAAAATTTTGGTGGAGTGAAAGAAAGAGGATTTTAATCCACGAAGCATATATACCCCTATGTTTTCCACGTATTCATAATTTTTTGTTTTAATAATCTTAAATTTGTATCGTTTGTTTTTACCGATCGAATAAATGAATATTGTTATTTTTTATTCAAAAAATATTAAAAACAGTGTTACTACTAGTGTAGCTTTTTAAAAAAGAGAAAAGTACCTAAAAAGAGGGTCCATGAAAGTATGTGGAGCATTGAAGTTGGTCGATTCTACGCATATCCCTTGGAAGATGCTGAAACTCAGTTACAAACCCTTTTGTCTTCTCACGTTTATAAATAAACTCTTCCTACTCCAACATAGACACTTTAATTTTCTCTATTTGCACCGCCAAAAAATGCTTTCCGCACCACCCAAGTTGGCTATTCTATGGATGAGGCATATGAGGGAACATGGAGATGAAGGTGGTGGTGGTGGACGAGAAGGAGATCATTCATATGTTTGTTCTTGATTTGGAGATTAATGGTGCTAGTGGCGAGAGATTAATTATTAATTAATTATAATTATTCTTCTCACCATACACACCTCAGGGCAACTCCAATCCTTTGGCATATCACTTTTCTTTTTATAACTATATGTTTGTAATTTGGTCTTATAGGCTATATCCTACTTTTATATATCGAGGGTCTTGATGCATAACCAGTTAGAGTGCTTTTCTTCAATTATATGTAGTTACTATTAAGTACTACTACTTGTATTTATTTATAACTAAAACCGACCCGGTTTATAATTTGGCTTTGTTTTGTGGATCTATCAATGCTATTTGACATCTATCATGTTCTCCCTTTTATATTTTATATATATATTTGTATTGAAAAAATTCTTTTTGGTAGAAATGTGTACTTAATACTCTGAAATGAAATATTAGCAAAAAAAAATGTATCTGAAAAGTTGATGTATTTATTTTTAACTTTTAACTTGATACAACAATTTTTCAAATATCATTTTTGTTTATATTTTATTTTAGAGAAAATACTTATATAATACAATAAATGTATCAATAATTCAAAATTTCAAGTCAATTATAAAGAAACGTGAATAAAACCAAACTAACAAAGAATAAAATGCATCAAATGTGAAATTTGTAATCTAAATACAATGATATTATATGAGAATACAAATAAAAAAAGGTCAAGACAAGATACAAGAAATTAACACCCCACTGATATTTGTTAGTTAATTTATGTGAAATGAACTTCATAGTGTTCAAAGATCTTCATATTCATGTGATTTGAATACGAGGTAGCGATTAAAGTGGCAACAAAACAATGATTGATGGTGGTTTTTCTTTCATATGAGGGTCTTGTATTAGCAAACATTTAAAGTCTCAAGTTAAAGTTTGAGTAAATGATGGTAGATAAGTGAACTAAAAATTGTGTACTAGGATCTCGCTCTTCTCATTAATGTCAAATTCAATCATTACGACAATAGAAAAAATTAGCCTTGTGACTTTTTTTTATTGTGTATATGAATTGAGTCGTGGTCATTTGAATCTGTTGTCCGTGAGATTCATCGAGATAGGGCCTAGACTATTCTAGAACACATCCTGTTCATAAACAAAAATGTAAAATGTCTTGTACCAAGTCAATAATCATTCTGTTCATAAAAAAATGTGAGATGTCTTGGACCAAGTTAAGAATCATCTCCAAGCCACCACTTTAAGGTATATTTGGTTGGGGAAAAATGGAGAGAATTATAAACTTTAGTTGTTTGCTCTTTTTTTAAGCAGACTATACTCTACTAAGTAAGTTTATTTTAATTTTACGGTATGATTGATAAAATAACAGTGAACTATTTTGATTTTACAAATTTTATCACTCTTAAAATATTTGTTAAAGACCACTCCGATGCAAGAGGAAAATTTGTGTTTCTTAAAATAACGGTGAACTATTTTGATTTCTTAAAGTATTTATGTTTCCTAAATTGGTTGATTTAAAGAAGTTTGTGAGAATGAAGAGGAGTAAAAGAATTGATTCTTTTTTCAAGAGGAAAATTTGTGAGAGTGAAAGAGATGAAGAAATTATAACTTCTACATCTGAAACTATCTATGAGAATCCAAGAATTGAAGAAAATGAGAATCATTTTTCCAAGGTTCCTAGAGTTTTCGAAGATGACTTTGAGAAATGTTTAGAACGTGACCCTGGAAAGCGCCCTCAAATTTGACAATATCCACCAAATAAATTGGATGCAATACGAAGAGCTTATCTAAAATTTGGTCTTTATCAAATAAATTTAGAAGAATGTCATTTATCTGACAACGAGGTTCATCCAAGAAGGTTTCAATATGTTTGGTTTAACATATTTTCTTCATGGCTAGAATATTCACCTTCTAAAGATGCTCATATTGTTTACCATGCTATCTATTTAGCATAAGACCAAGTGGATGTCCCGGATCAGATGTCTTCATTGGTACGGGTTTTAGAAATTGGAATAAAATTAAAAATGGAAAATTTTGCGCCTTTCTTAAACACATAAGGATGGATCCTTGCTCGCCACACAACAATGCAACGAATGCTTTGTTGAGACAAAATCTCAATTTAATGTTTTGATGAAAACAAACAAAAAGTTAATTAAGAATGTTAATAATTATTTTAAATATTATGTTAATTTAACTTGTACTTTTGAGTATATTAATTTAAAGATAGGATTTAAACAAAGCAAAGAAATCAGCATAAAAAGACAATAAATTGAACAGACAAGAATGGAGAACATTCTTAACAAAATCTGGAAAACGGAGAATGTTCTCAAGTTTCAAGAATGATCATCACAGCTCCAAAATCAATCAATCTCCACTAGTTAAAAGAAGTTTTAGCCTCTGGATTTTACATCTATATCATCAGCACTTGGCAAGGAACAAACTGAGATGACCAGATTCAAAGAAACTACTCAAATCACAAAGAGAGAAAATCACGAATTAGCAAGACCAAACATATCTGAACCTTCTCCAGCTTGACTGTCAAGAACGAAGAACATTCTTGACAGCATTCTGATCATTCTCTAGCATGTTAACATTAATCTCCAGCATGCTAACATCATTCTCCTACATGTTAACATTAATCTTCAGCGTGCTAACATCGTTCTCCAACATGTTAAACATCAATCTCCAGAATGATAACATCAATCTGTAGAAAGTTCTCACCAGTCTCCAGAATAATCAGATCTGTCTCTAGAATGATCAGATCAGTCTCCAAAATTTTCAACATCATTCTCCAAGCTGTTTTGGCATAATCAAATCTCCATATCGATGCAATATCATCAACAAATATATCTAAGGTATAAAGGATCATGAAACACAAAAGAAATATGATCAAGAACTAAGAAAAACTCTCAGTCAAACAAATTTCATAAAGTGTTCAAAGGCTGAAATATTTTTATTCATATATAATGGTTTTGGTCAAAACTGACAGAGTACTACCAACAACTCTTTTGACCATTATTAAATGTCATAAAATCCTATAAAAGTAAGGCTAATGCTCAAGAAAAAATTAGAGTTTCAAGTACTAAGAAAAATCATTACTCATTTCAATCATACTTGAATTTCTCTCACTCACATACATTGAATCAATTTTAATTTTTCCCATTCGATTCCTATAATCATTCTCGTGTATTTCTCTATCAAAGAATCAAAACTCAAACAAGTGTTGAGCCTTCTCAGATTCTAACAAAACAATCTCATCATTATTGTAAAACTTGAACTATAAGAGTTTAGTATAGTTTGGGTAGATTGTAAGAAATGCTATCAAGGTTGATAAGCGACCTGATTGAACTCCTTTCTGGGTGGAAAGGTTTTAACTTTGTAATAGATCAAGGTTGATCTGAGCTAGGTGCTGTAAAACCAAGACGGTTCTTTGTTTTGAACACTTAGTGGAAAATCTCACGGTTGTGAGGACTGGACGTAACCCGGGTTGAGTGAACCAAGATATATCCTTGTTGGTATTTCTTCCCTTATCTATTTACTTTTAGTCTGATTGATTATCAAGTTAAATAGATAAGTTAAATTGTTGATTTTAACTAACAAAAAATGTTCTCCGTTTTCTGGTAAAAACCAAGAACGTTATCTGTTTTCTGTTTTCTTAATCAAGATCATTCTTGAGTTATTTTCTTAAGTTTTTTAACAGGAATTTTTAAAATGGTGAATTTACAATTCAAACCCCCTTTTCTTTTAAATCGACATTGTTACTTCAACCTTGTCTAGACTTGTTGCATCAAGCTGGACATATTAGGAATACTTTTCAAGTTCAAAGCTCGGAACAAATTTTGAAGAATCAAATACGTCTCAAGACATCAATTAACACTGTTCGTTGGTTAACACTTCAAGCTTGTGCTTTTATGGGACATGATGAAACTAGCGGGTCAAGAAATCAAGGCAATTTTCTTCAATTGATAAAACTCTTGAAAATTTACAATGATGAAGTTGCGAAAGTTGTGTTGGAAAATGCTCCATATAATTCCAAGTATACTTCACATCAAATTCAAAAAGAGCTCTTGCATATTCTTTCTAGTAGGGTGATAAAACATATCTGTGAAGAAATTGGTGATTCCAAATTTTGCATCGTTGTAGATGAAGTTCGTGACGAATCAAAAAGGGAACAAATGTCTCTTGTGTTAAAATTTGTTGACAAAGTTGGTTTAATACAAGAGCGATTTTTTTTTTGTGGCACATGTTAAAGACACTGCAGCTTTAACTCTGAAAGAAGAAGTATGTGATATACTTTCTCGACATAATCTTGATGTTTCTGATATGCGTGGTCAATGGTATGATGGTGCTAGTAATATGAGAGGAGAATGGAACGGTTTACAAGCACTATTTATGAAAGATTGTCGTTATGCATACTATGTCAATTGTTTTGCTCATCGATTGCAACTTGCTTTGGTTAATGCATCAAGAGAAGTTATTCCAATTCATAATTTTTTTGAGAAGCTAAATTTTGTTGTTAATGTTGTTTGTTCTTCTACTAAGCGTCATGATGAGTTACAAGCTGTTCGATTAGAGGAAATTGCACGTTTGCTAGAAATTGATGAGATTGTAGCTGGTAAAGGTATAAATCAAATTAGTACTTTGAAACGAGCTAGGGATACTCGTTGGGGATCACATTTCTCTTCTATATGTAGCTTGATAAATATGTATGAGGCAACTTGTATTGTTTTAAAAAAAAAATTACAAATGAAAGAGCAAATTATTCTACACGTGGGGATGTTGATAGTGCCTATAATTTTTTGAAGGCGTTTGATTTTATATTTATCTTGCATTTGATGAAATAAATTATGGGGATAACTGATATACTTTGTCAAGCCTTACAACAACAATATTAGGATATAGTTAACGCCATGTGTTTGGTTGGAACAACAAAATCTCTTATTCACTTATTCAAGCATTGATAGAAGATAGTTGAGATGCATTATTTACTGAAGTGAAGACTTTTTATGAAAAATATGATATTGAGATTCCTGATCTCAACGATGTTCATTCAACAACAAGATTTGGACGCTCTCGTCTTCAACAAAGTCAAGTTACAATAGAACATTATTTTAGAGTTGAAATATTTTTTACTGCCATTGATCAACAATTACAATAGTCGAATAACAGATTTAGTGAGCAAGCAATGGATTTGTTAACTTTAAGTTGTGCTTTGACTCATAAGAATAATTATAAAGCTTTTAACATTGAAAAAATTTGCACTCTAGTTGAAAAATATTACCCTATGGATTTCAATATGCAAGAGAAGATTAATTTGAAATTTCAACTCCAACATTTCTTGGTTGATGCTCGTCAAGATTTAAATTTGAATAATTTATCAACTATCCAAGAATTGTGCTCATGTTTGGTTGCAACTGAAAAGACACAAAATTTCTACTTGATTGATAGACTAGTTCGTCTTATCATGACTCTTCCAATTTCTACTGCCACAACTGAAAGATCCTTTTCAACAATGAAAATTATTAAATCTAGGTTAAGAAACATGATGGAAACTGACTTTTTGACAGATAACACGGTGGTTTATGTTGAAAGGAAAATTGCTGCAAGTATCAGTTCTGAGTCTATTATTGATGATTTCAAGTTAATTAAATAGCGTAGAACATTACTTTAAGGTATTCTTAAGTTATGTAGTTAAATTATTTGATACTTCACTTTGAGTTTATTACAACTAAATTTTTTGCTATATAATATTATTTATATATTTAATTTATACATTATATTGTTATGTCGGTCACCCCAAACTTTTTAGTCAAGTTCCGCCACTGTTTATATGCATATAGTACAAATCTTAAGAACTCACATAAGCTTACTTGTGAGCACCATCCTTGCCTATAAACGGATCTCTCCACCAAAATGAAGATATATAGTGAAAAAAAAAATGAGAGATAGAAATAATTGATTAGATAGATAGAAATGTGAAGAGAATGCTTGGAGAGATTTCGTGGAGGGATCTACCACTGAAGTACATATTATGCAAACATTCTATAAGTTAACATCTCAAGTTCTCATACTCAAAGCAATCACATTTCGAAAAATTTAACCTCAAGCCAAAGCTATGTACAACTTCAAACTATATGCATGGATACATATCAAAAGTTATCACGTGATCATGCCACAAACCAATGATCATATATATTCTATTGCAATAAAAATACAAATTAATTAAATCTTGTCTAAAACAAATTTTATCCCAATAAAGATCAATGTATTGACTTTATTTACTATAGATCAATTACCACATCTTCACAAATACTTTTGCATTCTAAAATATATGAAAAACAAAATTAAATCTTTTTTTTTATTTATTTATAAAAAACAATTAGATTATAGTTTGTTCGACACAAATTAATATATCTAATTCATGTTATGAAACAAAAGCTCAAATTATAACTAAATTTTCTTTTATAAAAAAGACTGACTTAATTGCCGTTGTAGTCCATTTATTTTGACCAATTCATAGAATTAGTCTCTTTATTTTAAAAGTTGACTATTGATTAAATTACAAAAATAAATAACTTTCGAAATTGAGAGTTAAGATTTTATTTTATTGTAATTTTTACTAGTGTTATTCATTCTATCATATGTCAAGCTATTTAAAGTATTTCACATCACTATTTTTTAGTTAAAAATCAAAATGAGAGACCAAAATTGTCGGATTTTAAAATAGAGGAATTAATTTCGTGAATTAGTAAAAAAAAAATTATCGATTTTGTAAATCGGTAAAAATAGAAACACTTAATTAAACCAAAAAGACTATATAAAACGATTGAATATTAAATATGGTTCATAAAATTTGTCTTAGACTTCAACCTAAATTGGGGGCCAACCTTGAGAACATAGTCCTAGCCGTTTTTTTGTCAAAGGAAATCCAAAATTCTTATAGGTTAGAATTTTATTTATTTTGTATAAAAATAAATTTTTATTTGAGAATAAAAAATATACATGGTGTATATAAAATTATTTTACGACAACAACTTATCACTAATCAAAGAATTGTATAATATTTTATTTCAATTTTGATCTAAGGTGCATGTCCTTATTTTATAATTTATTTGTGGAGTGTATAAATAAGGAATGGAGAAACTAGAAATACAGAAAACAGAAGAAGAAAAAAATGAAAAAGCTGGAGAAAACGAATCGCCATGATGGCAGCAGGGTTAGTTTTGGCATATTACACAAAAATCGTTTCATTACACACACAACCTTTCCCCCTTCTCCACCTCCTCTCTCTCTTCTTCTCTTAACCTTCTTCAACCAAACTCACCTCATTTCACAATCATATCTACCTATATATCAAAATCAAATCAAATCTCCCTATTTTTTTCAAAACCCTAATCTCTCTCTCTATCTCTCTTATTTCCTATTTTCTCTCTTTCTATTTCAATAAACAATCCCTAATAAAAAACTTGAATCCTTTTCATATTTTTTTAGCCTTTGATTTGGGGTTTCTATTATTGTTGATTGATTGTTCAATTATATGGCGAAAGGAACCGATTCGGACGAGTTTATGATGCTTTCTAGGGTTCGTTCTGGTCTTAAAAGAGAGTTTGCATTCGCTATGAAGGCACAATCTGAAATCGATGGTTCATTAGGTCGAACCCGGGCTAGTAAGAACCGGAATGAGACTCCGGTTCAGACGTCTCCGGCTGGGAAACGGTTCAGAAAGTCCGGTCCATCGAAGAATGATGAAGATGTTGATGTTTGTGGTGTTATGAGCGAGGAAGAGGCCAAGAGTGATGTTGTGGATCTTGCTAGCGATGATGAACCTAAGAATCATGTTGGAGAAGAATCAAAATCTGTTTTTCTTGATGAGGGAAATGTGAAGAGTGATGTTGTGATTGATGAAGACGCTCGTTTTAAGGAAGAAGAAGTTATGAATGAAATAGAAATAGACACTGCAAGAACTTGTGTTATGGAAACCAACCATGAAGCTAAAGAGGAAAAGGGTACCCTTAACGTTGAAGAAACCAAAGAGTTAAAAGATACCCTTAATGTTGAAGAAACCAAAAAAGAGAAAGTTAAGAAAAAGAAGGTGAAGGTGCCTTTAGATAAATCAATGAGAAGGTTTACAAGATCAGCATTGAAACAAAAAGACGACGAAACTAAGATGTTGAATAATGGGGAAAGAGATAATGTTGTTGGAATTGATGTTAATGTTGAAAAAGAAAATGAGGGTACACCATTTATAGGAACTCCAATGAAATTGACTAAGTCTGCTTTGAAGAGGTTCCCTATTAAGCTTAAGGATCTTCTTGCAACGGGGATTCTTGAGGGGTTGCCAGTGAAATATATAAGGGGATTGAAGGTATTATTTGAATGGTTTTGTATTTTGATTTTATTGATAGATGATGTTTAGGAATGTTTTTGTTTGTGGTGTAAGTGTGATGAGTTTAAGGAAATTGTAGGCGCGGAGACCTGGAGAAACAGAGGTACGAGGAGTGATTAAAGATGCTGGGGTTTTGTGCTTTTGTGAGTTTTGTAAAGGGATTAAGGTATGTAAAAGAAGGATTGATTATTGTTTTTTATTTGTTAGTTTAGGTTAACATTGCCTAGGTTAGTAATGTGGCTTGACTATTTGGTTTTTCATTGAGAGTAGGTTGTGACGCCAACTGTTTTTGAGTTGCATGCTGGTAGTGCTAATAAGCGTCCACCGGAATATACTTACATTGAGAATGGAAAAACCCTTCGTGATGTCATGAATGCCTGTGTGAGTGTTCCGTTGGATACATTGGACGAAGTTGTTCAAAAGGTTCTTGGTGACTTCACTATGCAGAAATCTAATATCTGTTTCAATTGCAGAGGTTTGAAATGCATATGTTTGCTTTCCTTTTTGTTGCACTATGTAATTTGCAATCCAGGTGATTAAACATGTAATTTTGATGAATTGTTTGTAGGGTCAATTTCTAAATCTAGTGAGGGTGTGTCAAAACTAGTATGCAATTCTTGCATGGAGTTGAAAGAGACTCAAGCTAACCACCTTCAAACAGAAGCAACATGCAGTAAAAGTATTACCCCAGTAGTTCAACCCAGGTATCTTTTTTATTTGTTATCTAAAAATTACAGGCGCATTGTGCTGCATTCTAAGAATTTATGATATGCATGTGCTTCATGAAAATTATTCCACTTCGTAGTGATGTTTGTTGGCCATTTTAGACCTTCCGTATATTTACCTATGCTATAATAGGAGTGCTCATAATCATTATTTTCTATTGTTTTAATCGTTTTATTTAACGTCATACATGGTAACAAGCTCATGTATACTGTATTATAAACAAGCATATTGCTTGTTTGTATTTGAATATACATATTGTACATGTTGCGTGATCTATCAAAGTTCACTGGAATCATAACATATATGATGAATGATCATTTGATCCTACTATTTCAGATTGCCAGAAACAGCTGTGGCGCCAAAGTCATTAAAAACTGATATGGTGGTTCTGAAGTCATTAAACACTGAGATGGTGGTTCCAGAGTCATTGAACACAGAGATGGTGGTTCCAGAGTCATCAAACATTGAGATGGTGGTTCCAGAGTCATTAAACAAACAGATGGTTCCAAAGGCAATGAACACTGGGATGAAGCAGAGTGCATCTCGTGGTAAGAGTCAGGGGAAAATAACTAGAAAGTAAGTATGTATTTCTAGCACTTATTTAAAACAATTGCGAAAGTTAGAATTGACTGTGTTAGATGTATGTTATATTATATGCATAAACATACAATGTTGTAATCTCATCCAGAATTTAAAGTTTATTCTTTTCTTGCACAACTTTTACAGGGATCTACGCTTGCATAAGTTGGTATTTGAAGAAGATGTGTTACCAGATGGCACTGAAGTAGCTTATTATTCTCACGGAAAGGTTGCTTTGATTGATACAGGTTCTGCTATACCTTGTTTTATGACTTCTATCTTTCCTGAACGTGCTTTTGTGGTGTGGCCAGAAACTATTGGTCGGTTACAAAAAGGGATATGGAATTTATTGTACGTGTTGCGACTCAGAGGTTAGTGCCTCACAGTTTGAAGCTCATGCTGGCTGGGCATCTCGACGCAAGCCGTGAGTTGTTTAAATTTTGTTATTGGATCTGTAGGGTGTATATACCTTGTCTAACTAGCTTTGCATTGAATTGCTATGTTGTGTTTTTATCTTTTTCTTTTAGTATTAAATTTATATCCAGCGTCAATGTAAAGCTTTTTACACAAATTAATCTCTTCTAAAATTCAGGGAAAAGTAAAACTACATAAATTTATTGTTATAGAGAAATATTTTAAATTATAAAGATGTCTGCATCATAAATTTGCATAAACTACACAAGGTATTGAGGAAAAGAGAAACATTTGAAACATGTCATCATACATGAATTTAAACGAGATATACGTGATGCATATACATGATTTTGCAAGAAGTTGAGAATGACACATATCTTCAATTAGTCAAAAGTGATATTTTATTTGAGATTCATAAATGGGAATGCAATCAAATGTCGTCGAATAGTGATGTTAAATGACTATTATTTATTTTTTCCAAATCTGCCCTTCAATATTACTATGCATACTACATCCAAATCATTAAATCTACTTTGTATTTTTTATTGTGGGAAACATTAGTTAAGAAGGATAATTTGGTAAAATGACTATTCTCTTTTATTTATAGTTCTTAATATGCATGAAATGAGCAAAAGTGATGACACTCATTGTGAGATGGAGGGAGTGATGACACTCATTGATTATTTTGTTATTTTTTCTCTAAGTTTTTAATTTCCCATTTTCCAAGGTGTTTTTGATTTTCTTATTCATGAATTGTGATATAGTGCTTTGTAAAATTTACCTTCATTTCCTTCTTGATTAACATTGAGCTATTGTTTTGCAGTTACCTGCACATATATACATCTAATGGAGTCTCACTACATGAGTTGTCCCTCTCTCTATCGAAAGATCGGAGATTTTCTGCCAGTGATAATGACGATCTTTGTAGCATATGTCAAGATGGAGGGGATCTTTTGTGCTGTGATGGATGCCCAAGGGCTTTTCACATAGGTGAGCCATCATTTGCTTCTGTTGTATATAAATCAACGGCGAATTGATGTGTGTTGATTTACTCTATTTTGCAATGCAAAGACTGTACCTGATCACAAAGATAACTAATGGCACTGCTAAATAGCCTCTTTCATTTTGTAAAGAAATTTTTTGAGATTGGGTTTAGTTTCTAACTTGGTTGACATAAAGGAGTTATTATCTGAATTGTTGATTATTTTATTTGTGATATGCTATTAAAGTAATAAATAATTTATAATTGAAGGGAAATTTGTGTCTGATATTCTTATTTTGAATTTTCTCATATTTGATTGAATCTCTGCAATTGACTTTTTCCTTGTTTGGTTTGTTTCTTGATTTTGGATTTGATGTATGAGACGGGGGATGGTTTAATGTGAATAGAGTTGGGGTACAGATCTGCCTTTCAAAGGATGTAGGTCTCTACAGATTTTAATTGTGATATTAATGGTTTTTTTAGTTGCGATTATTGATTTCTTTATGTCGTATTTCATAAGTTTCTTTTGTTCTTTGTTTAATTTGTTTTTTTTGCCCCAGTTTGATTATTTCATTTAATGTCTATTCTTAATAATAGCTTTAAGAGTATGGCCAAATACATTTGTAAAGCTTAATATGCTCTTTAACTTGTGGGTATTCAAGCTTTAAATTGGGTGAACGGTGACATAGAAAATACTTGGAAAAGATTTAGAAAAGTTTGAAGTCCTTCAAAATGAGGGCAAATGTCAAGTAAACACGGGTGCACTACATATATTAATTTTTACCTCTGCAACATGAACTTGAAGCTGCAATTGTTTTGTCACAGATATGTATTTGTCTATTTCAGATTGTGTTCCTCTACCATGCATTCCCGAAGATACTTGGTATTGTAAATATTGCCAGAATAATTTCCTGATGGAGAGTAATGTGGAACGTAATGTGAATGCTCTGGCAGCTGGAAGGATTGCAGGCATTGATCCTTTAGAACAGATAAACCGAAGATGCATTCGCATTGTCAAAAGTGTAGCGGTCGACCATGGTGGATGTGCCCTGTGCGGGTAATGCCTTATTATTTTCATGTTGTTAACGACACATTTTTTATGCTATAGTTTGTGACATATATCTGGACTTGATTCTTGTATTGTTTCTTTACTAATGTTTGATATCATGTACAGATGTCATGATTTCGTTAAATTATTTGGTCCTCGGACAGTAATTATTTGTGATCAGGTATTGCTTTATTTGTATTATTATATACTGCCAAGCCTAAATTTTCAATTGCTTTCCTTGATATCAAATATTTGTTTGTAGCTCTGATTGATTTGTTCTTGCAGTGTGAGAAGGAATATCATGTTGGATGTTTGAAGGATCATAACATGCAGGATCTAGAGGTATCATAAATTCATAATTTCTAATTCTTTTATCTGTTGATTGAAATTTGTTTGGTTTTGTGTAATGCGTGCATTTGTTAACTGGGGGTATTTACCAGGAATTGCCGGAAGGAAATTGGTTCTGCAGCACAAGTTGCAGTCAAATTCATTCTGCTCTTGTGAATTTGGTTGCTTCTGGGGAGAATGATCTCCCAGATTCTATTCTAAGTCTGATTAGAAAGAAGAATGAAGAGAAAGAGAAAGATTTAGAAACCGATGTTGCTCCTGAAATTAAATGGAGGGTTTTGAATTGGAAATTAGTTGCATCTGATGAAAATAAGCAATTGTCTGATGAATATAGGCAAGTGCTTTCGAAGGCTGTTTCCATCTTCCATGTAAGTACATTTGTGTTTCTGGCTCATATAGCTTTTTTGTTTGTTACTGTATTGATAATACTTAGGATTGTAGTCGAGAGTTAGTTGTCATTTCGATTTTGGATGCCTACCATTAAATTTGTCATATGTTTCACTTGAGTGTTTTTTTTAAGAGTTGGAATGATTTGTCTCCAGGAGAGGTTTGATCCTATAGTTGATTCTTCCTCTGGCCGTGATTTCATTCCAACAATGCTGTTTGGGTAATTATCGGTTGTATTTTTTTTTTCTAGTTAATTTTTTGTCGTAACATTTATGGATGTTAATGAATTTGTTTTCTCTTATTGGTTTAATTTTCGCAGGAAGAACATCCGCGGACAAGATTTTGCTGGAATGTACTGCGCAGTGCTTACTGTCAAGTAAGGGATGAGGATGGAATGACTTTTTCCAACTTGCATACCTGGCTTGTATTGTTACCTGATTCCAGTTTTTCTTGTTATTGATTTTCAGCCGAGTTGTTGTTTCTGCGGGAGTATTTCGTGTCTTTGGACCAGATGTAGCAGAACTTCCTTTGGTTGCGACAGTGGCTGAATACCAAGGACAGGTTATTTGATTTACCTGCTTTTCTGCACTTCTAAATTTGATTTTTTTTTTTTATATAAAAGATTGCTAGTATTGGCAAATATTCTTAACTGAAAATCATACTGGTTTGTTTAGGGTTTCTTCCAAAGCTTGTTTTCTTGCATCGAGAGACTACTTGGATCTCTAAGCGTACGAAACCTTGTCCTACCGGCTGCTGATGAAGCTGAATCAATATGGACTAACAAATTTGGGTTTACAAAGTTGGAGCACGAGGAGGTGTGCAACTTTTTTATGATGTTTCCGAGTTAAATTGTTCGCTACTTGTTTCACACTAACCACTGCTTGTTATTACAGATAAACAATTATAAGAAATTTTATCATATGATGATCTTTCAAGGGACCTCAGTACTACAGAAGCCTGTTGCTGCGCCATTGATTACTTCTCAGGAGTCGGTGTAAAGTTTTTAGAGACCCTTGAATGCAATGGCCTTTCTTTTGGGATTTTGTTTTGGTGGGTGCAGAGCACACTTGTTCAGAATGTATAGTGATCTGCCTTTTTGCTGTACAGAAAAAAACAGAATCGCTTCTTGCTGATGCAATTTTTTTGTAGCAAAGAAATGAAGTGAGATTAGAATTGAAAATTGAGGAAACTAGGACATGGGATGGATGTCGAGAAACTAGCCAAATTTTTTGTTAACATGATTCTGTTTTGAATCTACAGATTTTGGCTTATGTTCATGTTGAACATTATTTATTGTACCCTTTGGCTTCGATTCAGTAAATTCTTCACTTAAGTTTCATTTACTTAGCTGCAATGCTTGAGTAGTAAGCAATACAGAAATGGTTTTTTTTTTTATGTAATTAATTTTTGATTTTTAAGTTAGAACATATCTTTGCTCATTCATTATTTTTTGGTGATGATACTCAGATTTGGAGTCCAAACTTGGAAAAAATTGCAGCTTCTCTCAATACATCAAAGGAACTCATTAATTATTTTCGTGGAAATTTGTCAAGATTGGTTGTTTTTTTTAATACCCTATAATTAAAACAACTTTCAACCTTCATCTATTTTCTTCAATACTTGGCAAAAAATTACTTTTTTGAATAGTATTATACTATCATAAGACTAAAAATAGGCCTAATTATTATGATTTTAATGTCATCAGCCAATCTTTCTACGGAGAGACTCTTGTAGGGTTAATTGTCCAAAATTTTTAGTTGTGGTCATTCGCATCTTAATTATTTCATCTTAGCCAACAAGTAAACTTTATAGTAATGAAAATAGACGTAAGTAAGTTTAATGTGATGAGCTATACATATTATACTGAAGTTGTATTATTCTTGTCCTTGATATCAATTAATCTCTCAAAGTCTAATTCATTATAAATTAAAGCATTTCACAAATGTTTCAAAAAACTCATAATAATAACATTGGCATTTAGCAATGACAAAATGAAATTCCCTTTACAAGCACGAAACCCTAAGAACTAGTAAACTTGGTAACAGCCTTAGTTCCTTCAGAAACAGCATGCTTGGCAAGTTCACCAGGAAGAACCAACCTAACCGCAGTCTGAATCTCCCTCGAAGTTATCGTCGGTTTCTTATTATACCTCGCAAGACGCGAAGATTCCTGACCAAGCTTCTCAAATATATCGTTGATAAAACTGTTCATTATTCCCATTGCTTTGCTTGAAATTCCAATATCAGGATGAACTTGCTTCAGAACCTTGAAATTGTACATCTTGTATGTTTCTACGCTTTTCTTTGTTCTCTTTTTCTTTTTCTCGATTCCTCCTCCTTCCTTTGGAATTTTCTTCTCTGCTTTTTCTGCTGCAGGTTTCTTCTCTCCTGCAGGTTTTTTTTCTGCGGGTTTTTTGTCTGCTTTCGCCATTTTTATAACTGAAATTGAAGAAGAAGAAGATGAAAGATATTTTGTGTTTCGAAATGGTGTGTTTTTTTTATATAAGTTTGTCTTCTGTTATTTTATTGGTTGATATCGTTAGGGTGTGGATCGGTGACGTGGACCGTTGGATGTTTTGTTTTGTTTTGAGTTTGGACGGAGTGGATGAGTTTGTTGTTTCCTTTTTTCTCTAGTTGGCGCGCTATTCCAAAATTTTAAATTGAAAATCCTGAATTTTTTGTTAAGTATAAAATATACAAATTTTAAGATTTTATTTTCGTATTTAAAGTCTTAACAAAGGTTCTAAAGATATTTATTAACATTTTTTCATTTTTTCTTAAGATGAAAATCGTAATTCCTATTGAGTATTAAAAGTTGAGAATAATCAACTAATTCGATTGAACCCAAACCATATAAATGAGTTAATTTGATACATAGATGACTTGTAACTGATTACATATTACACGAGTTGGTAGATGTGAATATACACAAATTTGAGGTTGGATGTGAGTGAAAAAAGATAGATTCACGGTTACCCGACCTTAACCACTTCACTCAAAATGTAAGTATAGAAATTCAATTTCAAAATAAAAATATCTCGATCTCACTTAAAAATCATTCACTAATCTAATAAAAAAAAATTAAAGGTTAATGCATAATCATATAACTCAAAGTGACTTATGAATGTAAGTCATTGCCATATAATTATTGTTAGTGTGTAACTAATTTTTATTTCATCAAATGACATAGCAGATAATAATAGTGTGAAGCTTGGAGAGCACTCTTCATGAAGAATCATATTCAAAAATGAAATACATAAAAAATATAATTTTGAACCAACATATATATATATATATCGACCTACATATGCAATTAAACCATAGTGCTTTAATTTGTGTGGGTACTAAATGACAAGCCATTGATAACTGGGTGGTGTCCCACAAACAAACCAACATGGCCCATTAGTTTATCTTTTCTAGAAAAGTTAGTGCCACATGAGCATTGCCACCTAAGATCCCCACAATGCTTCTCATGTGTCCTCAAATCAGAAAGAACAGAGAATTGCTTCATATTACACCTCTTGCATACATACATTTTAGGACAATGACTTCTCTTGTAATGATTCTTAGCACATATCAATGATTTCAATGGTTGAAACTTGACATGCTTTTGATTCCATCTACACCCTTTTTGAGGACATGAATATTTCTTGTTTTTCATACTCATCAAATAATTTTCTCTATTCTTATTCATTGGATTGCTCAATGCTGCACTACTCTTGTACTCATCTCCATGTGCTCTCATATGCATCCTTAAATTTGCATCTCTCTTAAACCCTTTTCCACAAACTTTACAATAATGTGTGTACTTAGCCAATAAATCCGTCGCATCCAATTCGACTATATCATCTTCACAATCAGGGTCAGTCCAAATATAATACGGACCAAATTTTAGGTCTGTATCATCGTTACGACCACAAATAATCTTCGGCGAAATAGTTTCATCAGAATCTTTTATACTATTATTGGTTTCACTAATTTCAACCCTTTGATCGTCTTCCTTGATCTTATAATTAATGTTACTATTATAGCTTTCACTAAACCAATCCAATGGTTGTGATTGATCATCATTAGAAAATAAGCTTTGACCTCTAAGATCTATGCTTGTGTTAATGTTACCAAAGTTTGAGTGATGAATACTATTAGAATTTTTCTCTAGAAATTCTTGATTGGTGCATGTAGTAATAGAAGTAGTACCTTGAGGGAAAGTAAGAGCCATGTGTTGGCAAGTTAACATGATTGATGTGGCAGTCACTATGATTTCTTGTATAGTAGAGTTCATGGTTGATATTATTGAATTAGTTGAGTCTTGTTGATTTGGGGAGAGAATAACATCAACAAAAGTTTGCACTTGATTGAGCTTGTCTTTGAGAATAGAGAGATTAAAGAGAAGGGAATTGGAAGGTAATGATGATAATGAAATTCCTTCCATTGATGTTGGTAATGGCATCAAATCTTCTGTGACCATAGGAAACATTTGTAGGCCTTGATCTACATGCTCCCTTTCAAAGCTTGATTGTGTTGTATTTGAAATCATTGTTGTTCCAATGTTGATTGAAGGTTGATTTTTTTTTTTTTTTGAGTTTGGAATTGAGTATATTTTGGTTCAAATAAATTATTAAGGTGTTATGTATATATAATATGTGTGATGAAGTTCATGAAACAAAAACACTACTATAAGAGAAGTCAACTAAGAGGTGTAACTTGAAGTTCTTCCCCACTTAAGACCTCCCTTGCATGCACCGGTCTCATAGTAGGACCACATTTTTCATTTAAAATGATTTGTATTATGTACGATTAGTGAATTAAGAAATGTCGAAAGAAGTTTAAGTATGAGGTTTTAATTTTAAACTCGAAAAACTAACGTAATTTATTAACATTTTTAAATAAAAGTATAAAATGAATCTAGCATATGCTTTTAGTATCTTGAACAATAATCGCACAAAATCATCATATCATATGTATAGGTAAAGTAGGATTTGAATTTTTTTTAAACCTCTCACATCTAGAACTATATATCGGATTCATCACTTTGACGCATCACAAATATTTTTTTTTAATAATACATTTTTTTTAGATGAGGGGATGAAGTTCCGAAAATATGAAATACTTTTAAATTTGGAGAATGTATACTCATAATTCACAAATAAATTTATATTTAATTTACTCTAAAAAAGATCAATAGAGTTCAAATCAACAATATATAAATTCAATATCTATTCTTTTAGATCAACTCTTGAAATTTGTGTACAACAAACTCTTATATCATTGCAAAATTTTGAATCTAATTCAATCCCACCTAATTGGCTTGTATTAGATTGAAATTTTATAAACTCTATTACAACTATATACATAGTTTGTTTCAAGTTATAAAAAATCTATCTAGTGCAATATTTATAAGTACATTTTTTAAAAAAAGTGTTTGACAGACATTCTAATATTTAATTAATTATGATTTTTTAAATGTATATAAAACTTCATGGAAATTCACTTTTTCACCCTCTCACTTGAGGAAAAAATCCACAAAAATATTAGATTTCGTGAAAAAAGTTACGTACTTCATGCGAATCTTTATATCTAGGAATAATTTTTTCTCAACTTTAATAAACATGGATACACTCATTTTCTCTTTTCATGTATTCCCAAAATTTGATTCCTAGAACACCTTGTTAGATTTCTACATGTTTTTTTGTTAGATTTCTACATGTTGATTATGATAGGTTGCTTAATATAAAACTCTTAATGCTGTCTCTCCTATCTTATCTCATTTAGAGAAAGAAATAATAATATTTTATACATGCGCATGGTTCATTGTCATTTTTTTTAATTCTTTAATACACACACAATTTATATATTTAATCTAGGCGCATGGTTTGATACATTCAGATGTTGAATATTATTATAAAATGCGTCATGTTTTTTCCTTGATAAGAAAAATGCATGAAAGTAACATCATGGTGGCGACATAAGCTGATTCCGGGCCCGGGCCCGGCCCACAAGAAAAGAGTCAAAACTCATGCGGCCTTGCTTTCCTCCACTCACAATCTAGCCCAATTAATTTATTCATTTTTACTCCATGATATTTTTTATTCGTGATATAGAAAGCTCTAACACTTTTTTTTAAATGTTAATTATGAGTCAGTTTGTTTAAGATTCTTAAAAAAAAATATTTTTGATGTTCTAGTTAATTTTTTTAAAAAATTATTTTGTTAGAAAATAATTTTTATGTTGAAAATTAAATAGTTATTTTGATTAGTTTTTGAAGAGAATCATTTTTGATAGAAGAAACAAAAATACAAAATATATTTAAAATGTTGAGCGATTGAAATATCTTTTACCATTTTATTCAATAATTATTGAAGGTGATATCTCACCCAAAATGTAGATAAAGATAAAATATCTCCATTTATAATTATTTAATATCATTTTTTTTTAATAATTTATAATAAGTAGATATTTTGCATCTCTTCAATTCCAAGTAATAGGAGTTCATAGTGTGTTTTTAGAGGATTCTTTGAGGGTTTGTTGTTGATTGCCTTCAGAGTTAAAATTTACCCATGTACATGACAATAAGAAAATTTGTGATTAAGAAAATAACAATGAGGCTCACTTATTAAACAACCAAAGTGTGATTAAGAAGTTTTTAAAGAATTGCACCATTATTTAATAGAGTAAAAAGTGAGTGAGTATCTTAAAATTGTTGTGATACAGTGGGGTCTAGTTAAGCATCCCAAGGTGGATTGCAGCGTTGGCCATGCTCAAAATTGAATGCGATAATAATCTATATTTGAATGAATAGGCAAATTAAACATTGTCTTCTTTTGAAATTAGTTGAAATTGTAAAGTGTCGGTCAAAATAGATTATTTTTAAAAAAAATTATAGTTAGAGATTACGATATAGTATATTAATTAAATATATGATTTATGTACTTTGAGGCCACATCGATGACATTTCACTCAAAACTAATTAATTTGTCTATGAATTTGACCGTTTTATAGACAAATTGTTGGTAATTGTAATTGTATATCGAGTAATTATCAGTAAATAATATATGAAAAACCTATATTTCATAACCAGAATAATCTATGTTGTGATGACAATAATGTATGTTCAACATAGAGAAAGTACATTCAATTAATATAATATTTCATAGTTTTTAACGATAAAAGTTTATAAATGGAGTCATTTATATTTATAGTTGTACATGAAAAGGTGATTTTGTCATACAAAATAAGAAGTACACAGCTCCACAAACTCTTGGCTCTAAAAAGCAAACGTAGCTCCAGTCAAAGAAAAGGTATGAAAAGCAAATGCAATGAAGATATTCAAAGCCAAGCACTACGAGCCACTTTGTCAGCTCTCATATTAACTGATAACTATTGAACAACTAAACTAATGGATGAAGCAAATTTGTATAGATTGACAAGTAGGAGCACTAAAGTAAATAAAATGAGAAAAATAAATAAAAATCATGCAAGCATATATCAGGGTCTCAACATATAGTACGATCTAAAGTAAAAAGTGAGACCCTTTTATTGCTTAAAATAATATCTGTACCAAAAAAAAGTTCAAAATAATATTGAAGTAAGATTAGTATATTTTTGTTTAATTTTTTTTTAACATAAAATCATTTCTTAAATTACTGTAATTGATTTTTTTTTCAACCAATAACAAAATCAATCCATTTAATCTCTGTTGAGATACATTTATTTTATATAGGATTTTATTTATTAATTTTAATTTTAAAAATAGTAGAATATTTAGAGTTATGAAATCAACTCACATGAGATGGAGGTCCATTTATTATAGATTAAAAAAGTGATTT
>JBBPBP010000002.1:46008019-46041041 GCA_037974735.1 Cicer chorassanicum | reverse complement strand
AAAAAGATACTACTACTTGATGTATAAAATACAGTACATGACGTGATAGGAGTATATAAAATAAATTAAGAGAAGTCTCTACAATTAAAAAATGAAGTCTTAAATTTAAACTATAGAGATTGATAGAAAAAATGATATTTTTTGTACATAAAAATAGCCAAATCATTATTGCACACTGCTTGTTTAAAAAATAATATTCGTTGTGGTTTTGTGGAATGAAATGTATGGTTTTTTATTTTATACATATTTAAAAAGAAAGTTGTATATATATACCAAAAAATAGATGTATAAAAATACGTCATCCAAATAATCTTAAATGTGAGTAAAAAGATATCTTAAATTATATATCCTATTAAAATAAAATATTACGACTCACAATACTCTTTGTTACTTCTTTTTGTATAAAGGATATATGGACATCTCAGTCATGGTCATTTGGAGCACGCAAAGTAGCAAACTGAAAACTAAATTAGTACACAACAATGGCTTTTGCTTTGGGTTCATCTTACACACAAGATACAAACTGTACTAGTACTAATTAAATAGGTATGGTCCGAATGATTAGCAACAAATTAAGGTCACTTAAGTATGTAATTAAGAGTTTGATCTCAATTCATTATGCATATAAAACTCATTATTAATTTATTTATGAGAGACAGTCTTTTAAATATATATAGCTAGTCCAAATCGGGTTAGGTATGCAATGTCTAAGTCTGTTTTACTTTGAAAATATTATGCTTGAGTATTGTATATTATTTGTCATATTACCATTTTTAAAGTTTGGTTTAACATTTTTTATTTTAAATTTGACAAAATTTGATAATATGTTTAAGAGCATATATTACTAGATTTTTTATTTATAAAAATCTCGACAACTCAAGTTGTGAATGGTATAAGCTTCTATAAATATACTAACAAGTTAATAAGTTAATGAGTTAAATTTTATTTCAATTTCTAACATGAAAGTTTAGAGAATCTTAATATTATGTGATATTGTATTTTAATTATTTTTTATAATAATACTTTTAAATATATCAAAAATTGATGTAAGTCAGTATATTTAAATTATATAAAATACTAATAAATTTATAATTTACTGTAAAATACAACACTTAATATAATAATAGTAATTTAAAACATTATTTATATTTAATTAAATATGAGTATCCAGTAACTCTAAAAAGTTTTTGCATAAACATATAATCCGATATTTTTAACTAAAAAAGTATTTAATCTATATATAAAAAAACTAGTTTAATCCATTGAGTCTGTCACATATTAAACCAACGCTTCTGACTCCTAAGTATATGTGTATTAATTGCACACGAAAGATACACCAAGATAAAAAAAATAAAAAATACAAATTAATATGGAGCGTGTCCTTACATTATGGCGAAGTTAATGCTACAATTGTTGATATAATGGAAGAAGTGTTAAGTATGTAATTGTACAGATAGACTATAGAGAGTTGAGTGACCAGAAATTAGGATAGGCCTAACTAAGCAAGCAAAGCAACGATTCATTATTATAATGATATGATATGATTAAGTTACTTTTGGAGTATGATAAGAATATTAGTTAGAATATAATAATAATATAACTATATAATAAAGTAGAATACGTATAATGAGAGGTTACACGACATGGAGGGAACTTCTCAACCTACATGTGCTAATGTCAATGACTAATCACTTCTCTCCAATTTCTTATTCATTCGGACACCTCACGCAATGTATGTGTCCACATGCTTCGCTTACCAGCATTCACCAAAACGTGCACATAACTAACTTTCTATAAAGTCACTACTAGTGTAAGTAAGCTACTCCAATTCCTTATACTCGGAGATTATCCGCATTCACATAGTCAAACAGTCAAGATATCGGATCATTTTTTGAAATGGTCTGATTTCTATCGAGATCAATATCATATTATCTAATTTTATGTTCGGTAATTTGTGAAATAAAATTATGGACTTAAAACTCCTCACCCTCTCTATATTATGTCTTTGGCTAAGACAAAGCAATATTACTATTTTTGTATATTGATTCTTGTTTTGTTATTTTTCATGGTAAGAGAAAAAAAGGGAAATGTTTTTTCATGTGTCAGTGTCTTTTTCTCATCTTCATTCTGTGAACATCATAAATAAGGATGAAGCTAATAACTAGAAACTATAGAAAGTGAGATAAAGAGTGTGGTTGATGGGTCCAAGGCTAATAGTGGACCATAGTAAAGCTCCTAATCAAATGTTTGTGGTATGCAAGTCAGCAGTATCTTTCTTGGGAGCATCAATTTTGTATGGGCTCGGAACTTCCACTAATATAGATAATCCCAATGCTACATATATATGATGTAATTATTCCATTTTAATTCCCATTAAAAAATATTGAATTTTAATTATAATAAAAAAATCACCATTTCATTACAAATTTTTAAAATGAATTTCTATACAAAATAAAATTATCAATAATTCAAATTTGACAAGGTCTTCCGTCTTTTATTTGTCTATTTTTATGAGTGGGTATTTCTTATGATTCTAATCCAATAACACTAATGTCTTAACTTTTTTTTACTTACAAAATAAGCACACACACTACTAACAACTACTAGTAGCTACCATCAATCAAAATTAGAGACAAAATTAAATAAAATAATTAAATTTGTGTAGTTTTTTCATCATTAAACTTAATGGCAAAATTATAAATGGACTTTACAACTAATTTCCTCACAAAAACAAAAATCTCCAATTTTATTTAGTGTCAATAGTTGGTTAATTAGGTGCAACTAATGAACTTAAAGCTAAAGTAAACAACTACATATAGAATGGATGGTGGAGTGGACCAGAAAATATATGGTAATTAATACACTGCTTATTAGTTGATTATAACGAATAGTTAGGGATTTAGCCAGTTGTATATATTAAAATAATTCGGTATGCAAATTGCTAATAATACAGTGACATTTTCCAAACCAAGTTTCTTAACTAATCCTTTAAAAAAATGAAAGAGTATGTGAGTGTGGTAGTAGAGTGAGCGATAAACTAAGAAAGACAAGGAGTGAAAGGGAAAGAGATATTTTTAAGCTTTATTAAAACATTAACTAATTTCTATAAATAAATAAAATTAGAAAAGCCACAAAAGGATGCGTATTCTATGACTTTTTGTTGTGGTGGTGGTGCAACAAAACCCTAATCCTGCCAATCCATGCCACCACTCTATCTATCTCATCCATTTCTTCAATCACACACAAAAGAAACAGCCAAACTATAACTTAGATATATAACAAACCCAAAAAATAAAAAATAAATAAAGATACTCCATAATATATCACTCACTTTTCGTGAATCAAAGGCAACACTAGTAACCACTTGCTTACTCAAAGTATTCTAAAACTTCAACAAGTAGATCATCCAAATAGAAAGAAAAAAAAAAATTATTCATCAACTCCAAAAAAAAATAATAATCCAATGAATTAATAATTATAAATAATTGTAAATTAAAATAAATCTAATAATAATAATTAGTATTATTATTATTATTATTAATTCACAAATGATCATTGATCAAATTGATCAAATAAAATAAAATATAATCCCTCATCCCACACTGTCCTAATAATGGCAACCCACCAACGCTGTAGAAGCCGTCACCACCGGAAACTGAAACGTTGAATCCCGGAGATCATCCTCTGGCGCCGGAAGATTAAGATCCAATTCTAGAACATTCCTAGACTTAACATGAACACCAACTTTGTTGGTGTTGTTGTCGTCGTTCATATTGTTATTGATAGAAGCTCTATGTCTTCTCATGTGACCACCCAATGCTTGACCCGATGTAAACTCAGCTCCACAAATCGAACATTCATGAATCTTATTGGGCCTATTGGGCTTCTTATCATTCCCATGGCCGTTGAAGTTGATATTAACACCACACCTTAATTCAAGCGAAACCGGAGGAACCATAGGACTAATATTAATATTATTTTTCTTGGTAGTGTGGTTATGCTTATTTGCTTCATCAATTTCACATGAATTTTTTTCCTCTTTCATCTTGGGTTTCTTGTGACTTGCTCTGTGCCCACCCAACGCTTGAAATGAATGAAATGAACGGTTACAAGTTTTGCACTCATAAATATCATAACCGTTTTTTGTTGCCTTTTCAGTTATCTTGTTATAACCGTAACCGTCCACATGATTTTCACTTTGTTGTTGGTGGTTCTCAAGACGCCGATTTTTATTTTCTTGTTCTCTTCCTACTCTTCCTTGAGCTAGGAGAATCAAACAATTGGCCATGTCAGTTTCCTCTTCTTGGTCGATGCCTTCAAAGGTGGTGGATGAAAACGATCCACCACCGCCAATATTATCGCCGGTGGCGCTTGAGCAGCTTGAAGCCACCGTGGTTGTTACCACTGTGTGAGGAGACAACGACCTTAACCGTCGTTTCGTGCGCTTTCCTTTGATGAGGTGGGTGGCATCGTTAACATGTTCCTCGATGCCGCCTATTCCTTCCATCTCTAAATTTAAATGAATATGATTGAATAGATGATAAAACTATGAAAATACTAGAGAGAGCTTCAATTTCAATTTAATTGAACAATATGAATTTGAAAGGCATATAAGATAGTTGTAGGAAATAGGAAGAAAGAGACACAAACAATGTGTAATTTATATATGAATATGAAAGAGTATAGTGTGTGTTTTGTGTGAAGTGTGAACAGGTTATTCTGTATTTATATATATTGGTAGTGAATGAATTATAAATTGTTTTGTTAAATAGTCAGCCACTCAAAATCTTCCTTGCTTTTTTTCCAACCTTAGAAGTGTTACTAGCAAGAAATTAAAGTTCTTTCGTTTATATTCACGCGCTTCATATCGCGAGTGGTTTCACGCGTCAATCATGGCCACGCTTTTTTTGCTTCTATTTTCTGTTTTTATATTGCTTTTTCTTTACTACTCTGTTCTCAAGGTGTTAATAACATTTTATTAAAAGAATAATTTATTTATTTATTTTCTAATATTTTAATCGAGTTTGTAACCAGCACACTAGTGTTGTTGTGGCGGGGAGTGAATGTAATATAATGCATGGGTATGATTCATCAATGATTAAACATGCTTTTGTATTTTGTGATTAATGTTGGAATTTAATGAGTTGGAACATGTCCATTGTGTGTGTGTGAGTGTTGTGTGAGTGAGTGTGTGTTTTTAATTAATCATAATAATAATTTGCGAGTGGCCAAGATTAATTGCGTGACATAAGATCATACGGAGATTAATTAGAATTGTAACTAAAATTCGGTTTTAGGTGCAGTACTACTAACTGATAATTAAATTGAATTTTTTTTCTATGGTTTAAAATTTAAAAGCATTGAATTAAGAAGGAAAGATTGTTGTTATATGTTTGCGTTTTTAATCCGTTTCATTCTTTCTTTGGTTAGACGATTATTTAGGCCAAACAAAGGAATGGTTAGCAATTTACACAAACCCATTAAAGCAAAGATTGCACGTTAGAAGCATGTCATCCCTTCATTCAGTTCAGTTTTAAAGAAAAGGTACTAATTAATCCTTATGGAGTGATTAGAGATTCGGTTAGCTTTTAAGCATTTTTATTTTTTTCATATACATTTAATAAATTTAATTTATGAGTATAGTAGTCCAACAAGAAAAGAAAAGGACATAAGTGGCATGTGATTAAGTATAGGATTCGGTTAAGAACTAAGGGGTAAGGAGGGTATATGTAGCATACAAGTATATGATGACATAAGCACTTTAGATGGTTCCTACTTTGAATAGTGCTTTCTTTTACTTCATTACTTACACTTAATCTTCTGCTTAAAGGTACTTCAAGGATTTTAGGTTGTATAGCTCATCAGTCATAATAATCAATTATTGCTAAACCAATGTTAATATGGTTCATCATGAATGGGACTTGTGAAATTAAATCATTTGTATAATTAATCAAATAATTATGCTCAAGTAGTTAAGGAGTTTTGGTTTAGGATTAATCATTCGAAATAATTTGAGTTTAAATATTGATTGAAACAATTTTTAGTTAAGTTTTACTTATCTCTCGACAGAACTCTAGATTACTAAAGCATCTTTCTGTAATCCATTCACCCAATTCATTTTTTTAATCTTAATTCATTCAAGTACTACCAATCCATTCAAACTCGAAATTTTTGGTTCAAATAACTTATATTTGATTTTCTATCAATGAATTTGTGAATACAACTCGTTCATTTTTTTTTATATTATTTAATCTTTTGTTAATATAAATTAAGACATTTACATATTGATGTAAAAGTGATTCAATTGAAGTCATGTGTATGTTAAATTTTAAAATTGTCGAATTTAGTTAGTGTTGAATTTTTTATAACAAAGAAAATTATTTAATTATTATTTTTTTGATTTTTTAAAAATGAGACATGCCTCACAGATCTGATGACATAACTCAAACAACCTTGTTCATCACACGACAAATTTATCTAATCCAAACAAATAGAATTTGATTGGGTTAGATAACAAATTTGATCAAAACAGATCCAACTCAATCCGCAAATAGCCTTAATAAAAATGTTTCTACCATATGAATATTTTATTTTATAATTTAAAAGAGTTTACTAGTGAAACACACACTAATTGTAGGATGGATGAAACATCTAATTAAATTCTTTAAAGTAAATAATATCAACTGCTTAGTTATTTGATCTCATTTTTTCAGTAAAGGTTATGTCACTCTATCATCGTGAAACATAAAATCATATGGAGATTAATCAACGACCAATGGAGGTTGAGTCTAGCAAGATGGACTAGACGTCCACAATGTATGGAATCCAAGTTCAAATTTTCGTTCGAAGATAAACTTACATTAAGTACTTGATAAACTTAAGATAGAATTACTTCTAGTGAACTAGTGAAATAACATATAGGAAACCAAAATAAATGGAGCTTAATTTGAATTGTAACAAAAATTAGGTATTAAGTAGTAAACAAATTAAGAAAAAAATTATAAAAATAAAAGAGAGTGAATAGTATTTTTATTAAGTTATTTGTACCAACTATTGATTTATTTTTCATTACTATAAATATTAAGTGAAATTTATTGAATTAAATATCGTGAATGTAGTATTATTTACAGATATTATATTAAAAATCGTAGATTTCAATAATTTTGTGACAAATTAATAGATCAATTATTGTGTAATGGAAGGAGTATACTATCTCAAAATGAAGCAACTTCCCCTTTTAAAAAAAACTTCTCCATATATGTAGTAAAAGCTAAGACAAATTCATTTGTCAAAAAAACAAAAGCTAATACAAATTCAAACTAATTAGCGTGCTATGAAAAAGAAAACCCAAATCACAACTTAAATTTTAGATATAATACTATAAGTAAATATCAATGATTAGATTACATAGTTACGAATTTTAGATTTATATAAAATTTTGTGTGTTTGATCATTAATATATTAAGTCAATAATCAACAATTGAATTAGTAAAATTCATCGTTGAAATTGAATTATTAAACGAAGTAATTCATCGTAGAGTTACTCCTAAAATCAATGGATCACTACTCCTATTATATATATATTATTGAGAAAAGTCCAATTTCTACATTGGTAAGTGATAGAACTTAACAATAGTTTAAAAAAGAGTGATATTTTTCATCTTATAAATTGATTTAGTAACGATGACTTAAACTCAATATAAAAATTTAAAGGTTAGTTCAGAGTGGTTGTGAGTTTTTTATTTTGAAAATCAATCTCAAAATTAGAAAATGTTCGGATAAAATTGAATAGAGTTGATTTTTTATTTAATTTTAAAATAGTTTTTTTTTTCTTAAAACTCTAAAAAAAATATTTTATAATTTTTGTTTTTGTTTTAAATTAACATGTGTCAAATATATGGACGTCAACACTACTCCAACAACTACCATTCACCAACCACCATCTTCCACCACCACTACCACCACCGACCACCATCATCAATGACCACCTACATCTGACAACCAATAAACACCACCTCGACCACCATCTTCAACCAGATTGACCACCCACCTTTGATCAACATCATCGACTACCTACTTATAACAACCACCGATCACCATGTTCGACAATCGTCTCTGTCCACCTCTTTGACGATCATCGATTCCACTATCCTTTGCTTTGACCACTATTAATCATATTTTGACCACCGCCTTCGACTGCCAACTAGCTCTTTCGACTGTTGCAATTCATTTGACAATTAATCACCACTACGATAGTCATATTTGACAATTATCTCTATCAACCATTATAATTAAAATTATTATAAATAAAATAATATTTGAAATTTTTTAAAATAATAAAATTTTAATATAATTATTAGTTATTTTTATGCAACAATATTTTTACATTTAATGAGTTCATAATGAGATTATATAAATATGATATAAATAGAGTGATTTAATTCAAAAAATAAAACAACTAAAAGTCAACTCATAATTGAACTGATTTTAATTTTAAATAATTTAAAACCATAAAACAAAAAACCATCTCAAACCACGGCTATATATACATAGGAGACATAGTTTGTGGTCATATATAAATGAAAATTAAAGAAGGAAAACCGATTTTTTTGCTATTTCATTTGGAAGCAATGGTGGTTAAGATGGCAATTGGCCACGTTATACTGTTTTGACAATATTAGTATGGGTTATACTCCAATTAGATAGAAGCATTCCATTCTCATGATGGTCCTATAATAATAGTTTAATAAAATGTTAGTTAATTACTGATTAAGGAGATCTCAAATCATTGACTTAATCGTCTTTACTAAGACATGGCCCACTAGTAGTTCAGCAATATTGTGTAGTATTACCATTCAAAAAAGATAAAAATAAAAAACATAAAGTTCATGGATGTAGTTATTTTTTATTTTATTTTTTTATTATTTAATCTTCTTATTTTTAAGGGATAAATAGGGATGATAATAAGTCAGACCGACGTACAGAGGTCTACGATCTAGCCTACGCCAGGCCCAGACCAAACTAGACTTTTTTCTTAAACAGATAAGTTTTTTAGGCCTATTTAAATAAATATAAATAATATTTTTTTACTACTATTATTATTATATTAAATTTTGATATTTTTATTATATATTCAACTTTTAGTAATTTACGCATATTAACCTCATTTAGTTTTTGACATATTTAAATGTATTATTACAAAATATAATTTAAGTATGATGTATATAAAGTCATATTATTCAAAATATAATGTTAAATATCAAAATAGAACTTAATTTCATTGACATATTAACTCGTTAATCTATTTAAAGATATGTTTGATTACTTATTCAAAAATGTTAAAATGAAATAGGCTTTTAAGTAGACTAACAGGCAATACCAGACTTCTATTAAGGGGAGACTCATGCCTAAAAATTAAGTCTATGACATGCCACAAACCTTGAATTTTTTGACAGTTCAGACTCCCCTAGAGATAAAACTCTAATAATTTAGTGTTGATCATTTGAGAGATAAATAAAATCTAATTCAAAATCGTTTCAATTAGAATTTAAATTCAAGTTTTTTTTAAATGATTCATTTTTAAGTAAAGCTCGTTGACTCTTTGAAGTGAATTAGTTTTAATCTAGTTACTTAAAATTGAAATGTTTGAAAATTGAAATGACTGCATTTGGTGTATCAAACTATAAGTCAATAGTTACAACTGACCATAACACTAATACTAATTCCACTATATATTCATTTCATTTAATCTTTAACATTATTACCACTATACTAGTTACTATCATGTTGTTTGTGTTAGGATTATAGTCCATTTCTGGTTAATGTAACGTTGACCCACATTTTGCAACAGCGCAGCTTACAGGTGTCAATTAATTTGGAGTTGCTAAAAGATAAAGCAAAATTGGTTGGTCCAAATAACCCCTTAATTTCTAAATAGGTTTAAGTTGTGTTGAATTTGAATACGATGAGAAAGAGTGTTCCTTTAAAAGAATAAAAATAAATACAATTCGGAATATAAAACAAAAAAATCCATCATTATTTATAATGAGTTGTACAAAATTGAAAATTTTACCCACGAACTCTCTTATCTTAAAATATAATAAAAAAAATTAGGCAAAATAATAGTTGAGGTATTTTATTTAAAATTTTAAACAAATACTTCAACTATTTTTTAATAAATTTTTATTTATATTTTAAGAGGACTAGTAGGGCTCTCTCTCAAATAAGATAGTCATGTTACAAGAAGATTCAAATCTTTAAAATTGACTTTGTTTGTCTATTTATCACAATTTAATTCAAGAGATCAATCTATAGTTGGAGAGGGAAAGAATAATTGAAAATAATAATTGTAAAAAAAAAAATGAAAATAATAATTAAAAAGTCACATGGTATTTGTAGTCCTTCCAAACTCAAATAAAATAAATAAAGGTACTATAATTAAAAATATTTGTAAACATCACTTAATTTTTTAATGTAGCAAAAAAACCATTCTTTTTAAATTATAGGCTAAATAACACGCGTAGTCCCTTAATTTCAATTAACGATTTACTCCTTTATCTATTTTTTTTTTTCAGATTTGGTCATTTATGTTTTTAAATAATTTCAACTTTACCCTTTCAGTAGGGTTCTATTAAGAAAAAGTTAAAAAATTCATCCTCCATTTTTAGAAAAAGTTGCCCTTTATATTTTGGAAATATTTCAGAAAAATGTTCAAAGTTTGTTCTAAGTTTGGTAGTAGGATTGATTCGTTAAAACTGAAGCTATGGGGTATTTATACTCCATAGACATCACTTCAGATCAGTGGTAATCGTTTCTAGAGGTTTGATGAACAGATACAATGATCTAGATGAGAGATTTTTTAACTTTTTCTTAACGGAACTCCACTTAAAGGGTAACGCTGAAATTATTTAAAAACGTAAAGGACCAAATCGGAAAAAAAAGAAGATAAAAGATTAAATCGTTAACCGAAAATAAGTCAAAAGGCCACATGTGGTATTTAGTCTAAATTATAATTTTTGTTCATTTAATTATATATGAACATTTGTTTCATGAACATTAATTGAATGATTATTTAGACATGAACATCTTAAAAAAATAAAATTAATGAGAATATATTTTCTACATTCATATAATTTTATTTTTAAATTATATTCGAGAACAGCCATATTTGTTTATATTGCACAAACTACTTACAAAAATAACGGATAGATAAACATAAAATAAATTTTAGTTGAAATCTTATACTTATTAGTGTCTCAATGAATATATTGTTATGGTCTCGTTCAAATTTTGACACTTAATCGACTAGTTGTTTTTATGATCAACTGAAATATTAATTACTCTTTTGTTTATTTTATTTGTTATTTGATCGATTCAGAAGATAATATATAAACTAACTTATATTTTTGACAATAATCTCATTTTTTTTTTATCAGACGTGTAAAGTATAAACTTTTACCTATATATCTATTTAAATCACATATATATTTTTTTGTTGCGTTTGTTTATAACACCTCCTCAAATATTTATATGGTTTCTAACATAATTATTAACTAAGAATTACGTTAACTGTTTAAAAAATTGTAAAAAAAAAATATTTAATAAATTAAATCCTAAATTTAATTATACAAAAAATAATTTCTACATTGATCGTGAAATTTGTAAAGTTAAATAGTGCAGCATGGTCTTAGTTGCAAAAGGCTGCGGAGTCATATATATATTTCTCATATCAAATTGAGTACAAAAAGAGATAAGGAAGAATGGTGCATGCACTTTCTATTCTAATCCCTTTCTATGTTTTCTTTCTCTTTTCACAAAAAAAATAATTATTTTCTTTATCTTTCTCAAAAGGAAGTTGAAGTTGTGGATGTAAAGGAAGAGCATAGCAATTACTTTAGTTATACCAATATGTCACTAGCAGGTTATGGCAGCATCCAATAAATCCTTACGTTAATTTATCAAAAAAAGTAAAATAATAAAAAAAAAACCTCATGTTACGTGCCTCACACAACACAACTTACCACATTAATTTGCTACGCTAAGAATATGCCGTCCTTTTTTCCCGATCATAGTATAAATTTCCATTCTTTTTAATTATTCACCAAACTTTACTGTACATTGAACCTTCCCTTGTTGCTATATATGGTTGTAAATGCATGCCACTCACTATACATGGCTCTATATTTAAGGAGCATGATTTCATGCACTTTATTTTATTTTAATTTAAATTTATTCTATTATGAATTCGACTCTACTTTAATTTTATTTAAGATATGATTTTTTATTTATTGAAATATGAATTTCTTGATACATACTGTTGATATGATTTTATACCTTTTTAAGTAATGGTGATGAGTAAAAGTAATTAACCTCTTTTTACAATATAAAAGTAATTATTATATTTATTAACATAATTAGTCAAATGTAATTGATTTTTTATTATAAAAAATATATTTGTTTTTCAAAAATGTCCTTCATTAGAACTTATTCCATAAAAATAAAAGATTCATATTAATATAAAATAATACTTATATTAATTTAGGTAGGAATATTATATATTTTTATTTCTCAAAAGAAATATGGATATGTCCATTGCAATAAATTTTTTTGGACTGAAAAAACAATTCATTAAAATATTGATACGATCAAATTGAAGTAAACTGCGTTGGATCATTCCCTACCCACAAATTATAGTTGGCCATAAAAACTAACTCAGCCAAGTTTTGAGCAATCAAATATCAAAATATAAAGGGACAAGGTGCAATCCCATTTCTAAATCCTAACTCTGCCAACATAAAAATATAATCAAAATGCTATTACTTTAAATCAAATTGAGAGTAAAGAAACTTAAAATCTAACCAGTAAACAAAATGCAATATAAAAACATTATTGCTGAGTCTTGTAAAAACAAAAAATATCACATATAAAAGAAATTTATACATATATTGTGTAAAAAGACAAATAAATATAACATATGAAATATTTGTGTGTGTATAGATATAGTATTTAGATAAGTTGTTCGATGACAAAGTCTTCAATAAAATATGATCCTCATCTCTATCTAAGAGTCCCAAAAAGAAATATTTTCTGTCTATGAAATCTTAAATTAGTCCTTCTCCTTGCGATACCCATTTACCTAACATTACTTCAATTTACACTAGAGTGACAAATAAAAAAAAAATGTAATTAAACAGGCAAGCACACAAAAAAGCTTTAAAAATAGGTCATCTCATCTTTGAACCATAAAGCAGGAGAGTTTTGTTTTTCACTACCTAAAAGTAACTCATCTAAAAAAAATACAGTTTTTATGTTACCTGAAAGTATAGTTTTTTATGTTAAGAAGTATACTTCCAAAAAAGTAAGTGATTCTTTTTTTTTTAGGAATTATGAGATGAAAAATGAAGTTTTTAGCTTCCTAAAAAAAGTAGAAAGCGAATCCAATATGAATATTATTGTTTGTTGGGGGCTTATAAAAAACTTATTGGGCCTATTCTAAGTGAAAATCACGAGGTCCTGCGGTAGTACCCAAAGCATAAGAAAACCAACGATTTATGGGTCTAGTAGGAAAATTTTATCTCATACTCTTCTATCTCACATGTTGCACAAACTAAAAATTTGTCATATCCCACAATTTTCAATTTGAGTTCCAAAAGACACAAAATTTATATTTTCCCAAAAAATGAATGTGTTTGAAAAACTTAAAGATTTATTTGTTTTTAAAAATATTTTTATATTTTTAAAAACTCAAACTTTAAGTCTCCTGATATACAAATTTACAAAATATTTTTTAATTTGAAATCCATTTTAGTGCACTGAAAAACATCTTCAAGTTTTTCAATAATCAATTTTTTTAATCGAAATAATTTTAATATATTTTGAAAATTTTAAAATTGAGTTATGTTAGCTTCTTAACTCTGGCAATTAGTTTCTCGTAGTCTGTTTTCTATTAGAGGTTGAAGGTTCAGCTATATAAACCTCCCATCATCACTTTGGTAATCACTTTCGATCAAATGAATAAGGTATTTCTATTTACATTATGTTGGTTTTGAGTTTCGGAAAACTGTTTAAAAATCACAATTTATGCTACCGAAGATATTACTCGGTTGAGTCGCGTACTAGATCGCTCTATTTAAGACGTTTCACGTCACTGCCCAAATTGTACAAGGCAGCCTATCAATCACGAAGTTCCCAAGATAAAACAGCTCAAATTCACTGTATAGGAATTCTATTGCACCGTATAAATCCGTTCTAGAATTACACCCTCAATATGGCGGTTAAAGGCACTCTTAATATGACATTTAAAGTCACTCACAATATGGTACTATAACCACTCATAAATCAAATAGACTATGACAAAAAACCGCTCTAAAAGATTACGGCACACAAAACTGTTACAAAAAACTACAGCACAAAACCCGCTCATAGTGGTATTAGGACCACTAAAAATCGACGGGACTACGTCATAAAAACCACTCTAAAAGGATAATGGTATTAGGACCACTAAAAAATCGACGGAACTACAGCATAACAACCGCTCAAAAAATAGAAGGGACTACGACATAACAACCACTCAAAAAATCGAAAGGACTATGACATAACAACCGCTCTAAAAATTGAATGGACTACGGCTTAACAACCGCTCTAAAATATCGAAGGGACAAAAAGAAAAGGGAGAAATGGCTCGGAAATCAGTCGAGTAGAATAGAAAAGAGAGAAAAGAGAAAGTTGGGAAATGCATCCAACTTTGGTGTACTTTTCACAATAGTTTGAAACTCATTATATAGTGATGGAAGCAAACTCACGTATGATTTCTAACCAATGTGGAACTTTAGCATAGTAAGAGTTGAAAACTACTCAAAATATGAGAGTTTTCCAACGTGGGACTTCAAAAAAATTCTTTCCAATGTGAGACTTCAACATTCTTTTTTAACAAGCATCTCAAAGCTATAAGTCTATGTGATATATTTATTTATCAAACATCTCATATGATCAAATAAGTTTATAAGTTAATTTAATAAATTATAATTTTTTTTACCATACTAAAATAAATCCTTAAAGGTGAGAATAACTTATTATTGTTACTTAATTATGTTGTTGTTGTCTTTAATGCTCATGAGTTTTAAGAGATGTGATCTAGTAATGTAGAGTTTGACAATAGTTAAGTGAAATGATTCATTAGAGACTCACCAATGTAACCCTAAATCTATATTTATATAATACATTAGTATTCAAACAGTAGTGTTATATTAGTGTTCAAACAGTAGTGTTATTTGGACATAAATTTTTGATACAAATATAGGACAATTTATATGTCCCATATCAATTGTTCAACTCATTTATTTTTTTCAATTATTTTAAACTTGTTTTAAGAGTATATTTCATTAATCAATTAGAGTAGTTAATATCTATTAAAATATTAATATTAGCTATTTATTTAATATAATTATAGTAAAATAAATTAAATATAGAGATATTTCATTGAACATTTAGAATATATTATATTAAATAAGTAATTTACTTATGTTAGTAGTTTAGATAATGGTTAATGAAATTATTAAAATAATTAACAAGATATATCCGAAAAAAATTATCCCCTTATAAAAAAATATGCATTATGTATGTTTGGTATAAAATAAATTAGCAATTTTTACACCTTAATCAGATTTTGAATACATATCAACTCAACTATAGTATATGATACGTTGATAATATAAAAGAGAAATAAAAATAGAGATATAATGAATAATTGAATGAATGTATAAAAATTTGGGAGTGGAATATTCTCAAAGCTTTTAATTTTTACTGTACTTTAGTTCTGAAATTTTTAAAGTTTAACCGTTCAAAGACCAAACTGGAACTTGAGGAAAGTCTACACAAGAAGTAACAACCCAGTAGTGCAAACTGCGTGCAAAACAACCAAAAAGAAAAAGAAAAAAAATCAGAAAAAAAGGAACGAAGATGAAAATAAAAAAATTGCAAGCGAATAAGACATAGTTGAATAGATTCTGTTAATGGAGACTCGAAACCCTTCTTCTTCTTCTCCGGTTCGAGTCCTCATTCGTCCACCACCGTCTTCCTCATCGGCGCCACCTTCTTCATCCACCACCGTTCATTCCTCTTCGGCGCCGCCACCTCCTTCATCCGAAGGCGTTGTAGTCGTTGGTTTCATATCACAACGACACGACGATTCAACTCACTTACTCAACCGAGTCATCGACTCTAATGTCTTCGCTTCTGGCAACATCGATAAACCTTTGCTCGTTGATGATGAAGAAGCTAAGGAATGGTTAATGCGTAGAAGAATTAGTTACTTCCGTGACCGTGATAAGGGGATTTTGTTCCTTCACTTCGCTTCCACTCGTTTTTTTCCTTCTGTTCATGATTTTACCGAACCCTCACTTGGATTCGATTCTGTTAGAGAAGAGCATGAGTTCGGTGACCTACAGGGAATGCTTTTCATGTTCTCTGTAAGTCGTTTCAATCATCATCATCGTTGCTTTAATCTTATTGAATCCTATGCAATGTACTTAGAGAAGCTTTGAAAATTATCTTTAATTTTTTTGAATTTTGGTTTCATTTTGTAGAATTCGAGTAGGATTACATTAACAAAATTCGATTGAATTAGGATTTAGGAACTCCAATGTTATTGATTTATTTAGTTAGTTTTATGCTATAAAGCACGAATGCTGACTCGTACACTGTGTCAGCACCGATAATGATTTGATAAAATGAATTAATCGAATGTAATCAATGTGTTGGTGTCGTGTCAGACACTGGGACATGCTTTCGATCAGAAGTGTCGGTGCTTTTATTATGAGGGTACATTTTGTGTGTACTTTTTGGTAATGCATTGTGCGAAGTTGGTGTAATTGACTCGTTAGAAATGCAAGTTTTTTCATGTTATCATATATTATTAGTTTTGTTTTATAGTAAGGTGTATTTTGTGTGTACTTTGTGGTAATGAATTGTGTGTAGTTGGTGTAATTGACTAGTTAGAAATGCAGGTTTGTCATGTAATCATATATATTCAGGAGGGATCACGATTTGATACTAGGGTTTTAAGGAATTTTCGTGTGCTACAAGCAGCCAAGCATGCTATAGCTCCATTTGTTAGGTTGCAAGGTGCGCCGCCGTCGTTACCGTCTAGAGTGCATTCTCCGGCTCCGGTGTCATCTCGGGTTGTTTCGTCAGGAAACAATTCTTCTCCAGGTAGAGGTGGTGGTGGTAAGTTGAATCGCAATGCGTCGGCTGTGTCTCTCATGTCAGGTTTAGGGTCTTATACTAGTTTGTTTCCGGGACAGTGCATACCTGTGATGCTGTTTGTGTTTGTGGATGACTTCTCAAATTTATTGAATTCTTGTACAAATGGGGATGAATCTTCGGATGTCTCATCGCTTAACCAGTCTTCTAATTTGAGTAGTGTAGGAAAGACAAATTTGCCTGCTACTAAAGGTTCTGGTTCAGTGGTTGTGCTGGCACGCCCTGCAAGTCGATCTGAAGGTGGACTTAGAAAGAAACTACAGTCGTCTCTTGAAGCACAAATTCGCTTTCTGATTAAGAAATGTAGAACGTTATCAGGTTCTGAAGTTACTCACCCTGGTGTGAGAACTGGAGGTTCCTCTGCTTCCGCAGCTCTGTTTTCACTTGATGCATCGAGGGCAGTTGTTTTGTTAGATCGGCTTTCAATTCAAAAAGGTCAATCTCTTGAGTTTGCCACTGGACTTGTTGAAGATGTCTTGAATGGGAAAGCAACTTCAGATTCCCTTCTGCTGGAAAGCCATGGTCAAAGTGCCAGCAAAGAGGATTTAATATCTGTTAAAGAGTTCATTTACAGGCAATCTGATATTTTGAGGGGGAGAGGGGGGCTAGTAAATACCAACAGTGGCTCAGCTGCTGGTGTTGGTATGGTTGCTATGGCAGCAGCTGCGGCTGCTGCTTCAGCTGCATCTGGAAAAACATTTACCGCTCCCGATCTTCCAAGTTTTGAAACTTGGTTAACTTCAAGTCTTCATATCTTGAGTGGAGTTCTCTGTGCAAAAGGGGGTTGCTTGGATGAGTTTGAAGTTATTAAAAGTAAACCTCGTCCAAGGAACACTGTTTCACCTGCAGTGGAAGAAGAATCATCTAAGAGTACAAATCCTTTAGACGTTGCAGTATCTTGGTTACAATGTGGTAGAGGGCTGAACACTAATTTTTCGACTTTGTGGTGCCAAAGAGCCATTCCAGCTGCAAAGGACATATATCTGAAAGATTTGCCTACTTGTTATCCTACATCACAGCATGAAGCTCACTTAGATAAGGCTTTGCATGCATTTCACTCAATGGTAAGAGGACCTGCAATGCAACGCTTTGCAAAAAAGTTGGAAGAGGAATGCTCTTCCATTTGGAAATCAGGAAGGCAACTATGTGATGCAGTTAGTTTGACGGGCAAACCATGCATGCACCAAAGGCATGATGTTGAGGGCAGTAATTTAGAATTGGGATCGTCGCCCAAGCCACATTCAAGTGGCTATTTTTTCTTACATGCCTGTGCTTGTGGTCGTTCACGACAGTTACGCCCAGATCCATTTGATTTTGAATCAGCTGATACTAGTTGCTTCTCTGACTGTGATAAGCTAATTCCCGCAGTCAAACTACCAGAAACTGGAGTTGCAGGACCTGTTCAATCTTCTGCTTGGAGTTTTCTGCGTATTGGAGGTTCAAGATACTATGAATCTTCCAAAGGCTTACTTCAGAGTGGATTTTGTTCTTCTGAGAAATATCTTCTGAAATGGACAATATACCTTGAGAAACAGATAATGACAAATGGTTCAACAGAGAGTATAGTGAAACAAAGTTCCGTAATTAGGGCACCTGATGTTGGATATATTTTAGATGCAAGGAAAACTGGTGATAGACAATCCCACTCTGTTGTGCAGAGTGGAGCAGAAGATGATGGAACATCTTTAGATATTATCAAAGCTGATAACAAAAAGATAAGTTTTGGAAGAGGTTTTCCTATTTTCAACATGAGGAAGCCTTTTTCTGAGGTTGTTGCTGGATCAGCGGCTGTTGATTCAGGATTCCCTCCTCTACAGCAAAGGAAACTGCTTACATCAGGTTCAGAAAAAGGTGTGAAGCAAAGCAGGCCAAGTAATCAGATTATAGAAAGGGTTAATGCAACCATTGATCATCAAATATCTCAAAAATCTCAAGATATGTCGTTTACTGAGGGACCTCTTCATGGTAATGGCAATAATAGTTTCAGGGACGGTGACCCTTTTTTGATAGGTAGCAATGCAGTACCTGTATACTTGAATGGCAGTGAAAGGAACACACCACATTCTTCTGTAAAGCATGTGATAGTATATGTTGGCTTTGAGCATGAATGCCCTCGTGGCCATCGTTTCCTTTTAAATGCAGAACATCTCACTGAACTTGGATCTTCATACTCATCATCTGAAGAATATCATTTATCTTCTTCTATGGAGCCTGCTGGAAGAAATCAGGCATCTCATACTAAAGTAAGCAAGAATGCTTCCCGGCCCAAAGTTCATCGAAGCTCAAATGAAGTTCTTTCTGCATCCATAAATAAGGAAAGAGATGTGGGCAAATCAAATGAAATTATTTCTAATGGTGATCTGAATGCTGATGGACTAATATATACTTCTATTCCACTGAAAGAAAAAAATTTGACATCTGTGAATATATTGGCAAAACCCCCCAATCTTATGAAAGATTCCGGAGGGGATCTTCAACCTATTAACATGGGTGGTGATGAGCTTGCATTCTCCATGCTAAACCGAAATTTGCCTATCTATATGATCTGTCCTCACTGCAGGCGTTCTAGGTATAAGAAGGATACAGCAGAGGTTAAGTTTGCCAGTGGTATCTCACAGCTTAAAAGGATTTTTGTGGTATGAGTTGCTACTCTTATAAGCATTTAATTAATTTTCTATTAGCATTAATTCATTTTAATACTAAAACATGTTTTGATTTTGGTGTGTTTAATGATTTACTGAGTTGTTTTCTTATTGTAATTATAAACCAATGGGTATTGCACAATTTTCCTTTTGTTTTTTGCGTTTTACACTATGTCTGCGAACTACACTTTTTGCTCACTTGCTTTATGTTAAAAATGTTATATCACCTAATAAACTTTGGTTTCATCTTCATTACCTTAGTTCATTTTTATTGAATAAGATATTCCAAATTTCTTTGGATGTATTTCAAGGTAAGGAATCATTTATGGATGGCGAACCAGTTTCTCTAACAAAATTGATTCTTGTTATACTGTTAAAGAAAGACACCATGTGGATAATGAAATACTTTCAACCTTGCTGTAAAGACTGGTTTTCTTCTTTGAAATAAAGGAAAAAAACTTGCATCAAGTTTTCAAATCAGACATGACATGCAGATAATTTAATGGTGATATAAAAGACTTGATCTAAGTTCCCCCTTCCCCTAATTTTTGTTAGTTGAGCTTAATGCTGGTGGTTGATTTTGCTTTCAGTTTATTTTCATGTTAAGATAATAATTATATGGGATATTGTTGTTATTATTATTATTATTAGCCACCTAATATATAGATATTGCTGTAGGTCACACCAGCATTTCCTTTAATACTAGCAACATGCCCTGTCGTGCAATTTGAGGTATGTTTTTCTTCTTTTAGTGAGCATTTCCTGGATATTTGAATGTGATTTAAGAAAAATTCACATGTTTAAATGCTAAAGACTAGGTAGATAACAGTTATACATCTCAAAGATTGCTGTTTTAAGTTGGGAGAAATATGTCACCAAGAAAAAAGTTGGAAAATAGTCAAATACTACCTTCTGGTGTGTGTACTGTTGGCTCAAGTTGTGTTGATATATGTAGAGTATGTTTGTCTTCTATTTGTTAAATAATTTCTTAATTATTGATAAATTTTGAGAAGATAAGAGGTTAAAAATGTTTTACCAAACATCTATTAGCATAAAACTATCTTTTAAATTTACAAAAAGCTGAAATCATCAAACAGTTTTAACTTTACTTTTAATGGTCTTATTTTTAGGTTTACCTTTAGATTAGGTTTTAAGCCAAAAAAGGTTGGGCCAAACACACCCGTATTGTTTGTCGAATACCATTGTTTCTTTTTGTAATTGGTTTTGCTGGGATCACTTCAACCATGATTCTGCACAATCAACAGCTAACTGGAAAACCTTTTAGAGTTACTTAAGATTTATTAGTTGCTATCCCTGAATGGGTTTCTTATCAGTGTTAAATTTATGTGTCTTGGGGATATTTGATTAAATCGATTTTGTGCACGTAGTTTGGACTTCTAAAATTTTATTAAAATAGCTATACTTTTTGTTATTCTTCTCGATTGTTTAATGATCACATATTTTGTCCTTGTAGACGTCATGTTTGCCTCCATCTGTTCCGGACCGTGAACGAAAATTGCAGTTTAGCCCTGGATGTCAAGTGATCTTGCCACCAGAGAGTTTCCTTACCCTTAAACTACCATTTGTGTATGGTGTGCTGCTTGAAGATGGAAACAAGCATCCTCTTAACCCCTTTGAACAACAGCCAGAAATGACTGCCTGGATTGCCAAGGGCACAGTACTGCAGATGTTGTCCAAAGGGAGCAGTGACGAGGGATTTCAAACACTGTAAAAGGTGTCTAAATCTTTGAGTGGCCTATTTAGAAAGTAAATGAAAGGATCTCGATAGCTGATCCAAAACTCAGGTGAAGCTCAACTCCCCCTCCTCCTCTTAGCTGACATTATGTTTGGAAATTTAATGGTGACATATATGCTCCTTGCAATGATCATCTGCGAAACTAGATGCACTATATTAAAGAAATCAAAATTATAGTTTGCACAGAATGATTACACGTGCTTGTGTTTACTCGCAATAAAAATTAACATCAGATGTGCTGTGCTGAGGGATTAATGTCTCAAATCAGACTTATGTCATTTGTGCTGGTTGAATTAATGCGCTTAATTGTTGTCATCAGTGAAATAATTGTGTTTATGATGTTTCTGGGTAGTTTTTGTTGGATGCACATTATCATATTATTTAAATTATAGTTTTTAATACAATTTGCTACTAGGTCATATGTAAACTTATGATTAGATGTGTCAGCAGGACAAGGAACTTTTGCGGATGACGAGTATGGTCTATAATGGAATTCCTGAGCTCTAATGGAAACTCATAGAGTAGTTGAGTACATCATCTTTCAGGCATGAATTGGTAGCATGGAATTACACGCTTTAATCATAGTAAGGTATGGTAATCTGAACTATTTATACTTACTGGCCAGCTTTTTAAATAGCCATTTGAAATTTGGATGACTTTCTAGCATGTTCATCCGCTCTTTGTATAATCTTGTGTAGAAAAATCATAAATGCAAATCCATGGATCAAAGATTGCTGTCTGGATTTATTTGGACTGCACTGCCAAATGAAAGTATTCTACAATTGGGGGGAGTCTGAGATTTGTACATCAATAACCAGAGACCTAGAATTGTGCTAGTAATGGTACGTATTTTAATGTTGTTCTTATATTTTTATATTTATTTACTCAGTGTCTCTCTCCCTAAAAGGACTTCACTTGTTATGGAAGATTTTCTCTTTAGCCTGCCTGAATCCTGACCGTAAACTTGTGTATCTTGGTAGTAATATGACTAGTTTAATATGTTCAAACAACACTGGAAAATGTAGCTTTTTAAATCGTGCAAAGTTGGTAGAAATTTTGATTGATGGCTTGTTACTTTTATGTATCTCGCGGCTAATTGGAAAATGTTATTTGAATTACTTGTAAAAGAACCGCTTTATTTGGTATCACAGGCTCCCTGGACCTCCTTAAGAATTATTGGAACTGATATCTTGTTTATTTTCATGTGATTACCACTAAACCTTTCTACTATTGAATTTCCAACTGCCGCAGACTTACGCCAAGCTGAAATCAGTCTTGCAGGTGAAACCCCACAAAGTTGTAGTTGATGAAAGTATGGATGGCGTCATCTGCTGCATAGAATATCATGTAACCAAGGCACTGGTTATTTATTGCCTTTTATGTAATGATGTTGCTTTTCAATGTGAAACACAGAACATTGATATTGGTCCTGTGCATAATTATACCAAAAGGGTGAAAGGCAGAAGCAAGGATCTTTAACTCTATTTCAAGAGAGATGTAAGCCGTGGAATGGGATTTAATACGATATAATGTTATTGCCTGATCTCAAATTTGTTTCAGTGTTGAGTTCTTGTCTTAGTGTAAGCTTGCTGATCATCAAACGTGCTGAAAAATCGTGTAAAAGGAGCCTAAAGGTGGTCTTTGTGAAAACTTGCCCTGTATTCTTTGTATTAATTTATTTCTACTTGATTGTATTAATATTTGCCTTTTATTTTTCGATAAGCAACTCTATATTAAAGAGACTAAAAAGGGATTTGTATTTCCTATTGATATTAAAGAGTAAAAGGAACATTCCATTAAAATCTGCTTACATTTAAGGGATAACTACACCAATATGAAAAAGATAAGGTACTCTTAATTTTGCTGCCAACCATGACTATGGTTCGTAACATGCCTAAAACCAATCGTATAATTGTAATTACATCTCTTTTGGTCTTAAATATAAACAAAAAGTCAAATATATGTCATATATTTTGACAAAATACATTTAATATTTTGTTTACAATTAAGATAAGGAGTATTAAACTATTATTACTAATCAACAAAAGGAATCAATCCACATGCCATACCAATTGTCAATAATATTTTCTATTATATAGATAATGTTCCAAAGCATTTTAAGTTAATGTGACCGGAAGATCATGAACAAAAGAAAAAAAAAGATAAACATATTTCAAAGTTCAAATCTTCTTCACATAAAGCACAAACAATATTAAGTGTTGAATAAATTATAAAATCTTTTTTATTTTAGATTGAAACACCATCCCTCAATCTAAAATTAGACTTCTTACCAACAATTCAGAATGCCATACCAGAAAACATTTTTATCTAATTGTATGCTTCACTTACAATTATCAAGAAATATTAAATTGTGAAATGTTTTACCCCTAGTCCACCCAATCAAACCTTGAGCAACAATAAGAAATAAAAGAGGATCTATGAGATCTATTTAATATAATATTGTTGACTTACATGCATCCTACTTTCTCGACCAGCGAACATTAGAGGGGCATAAGCAATTATATGTCTTTTTAAGATGTCTTCATATACATGAATGTCGGAACTAAGTTACTTTGTTTTCTATAATAAATTCAATCTAATCAACTCATTAGTTTTTTAAATATAAATTTACTTTTGATACAGTAGGAATCAATGTTAGGTGATGTCGCTTAAATAGGGATTTGTCATGATTATTCTTTTTATAGACATGCAAATATTAACCAACAATAGCGATTAGATCGAATTATTTGAATCTCTTTTAGTGTAATTAGTTATTTCGAGTTCAAGAGCTAGAGATAAATCAAAAAAGTAATTTCGAGTTCACATCCGACATTGAAAATTTAACGACGTTGAAATTATAAATGATAGAACTTTATCATTTATGTGATCTTATTTGACTTGAGAGATCAGCCTTCACATTTATATGCGAAAAATAACTCAATCTTTACAAAAATTCTGTTTTGTTGGTAGTTTATTAGTTTCCAATTAATCTATAGTCACAAGGAAATGAAATTTTTTTGTGGGCAAGAAATATTTTTAGGACCAACTTGCATATGAGCACGTAAATATTGTCTGTGGGGTTTATTTTTGGCTAACTTTGTATTCATTATTATTTTTTACCACTGTTATATGATGCAATAACAGCGGTAAAATTTAATCTAAATAGAGTACAGTTATTTGTTTCGAAAATTGGAGATTAATTATTCATAATGAACGGCATTAATGTGTCACAGCAATATGTGATGTTATTGTTTTATTTGTTCTGAAATTTGATATTATTGTTATGCTTGACTACTTGTGTCAATGCTCATAGTTGGCAAATAGTGCGAGAGATGTATATCATACTTCAAAAAAAAAAAAATTAAGATGTAAATTAGAAGCAAAATAATATAAAATTTATCTCTAATTTTATCGTTCATCAATTTTTTTCCTAGCAATCTTCACGTGGTGTACTTCATGCAATGACTCAAGTATGAAAGGATGGCATGAATTCAAAGCCTTGGTTCAAAAGAGCACCAGCCACCCATAGCTTCAAATTTTGAAGGTTAATTTCTGGTTCAGAACCTTCTACCTGTTTTCAACACATCAATGACTAAATCATTAAATATTAAAATAAAATTAATGATCCTATAATCAATAAATTGGATGGAAAGGAAAATAACTTACTTTCAATGTAAATGTAAGTAGAAAATTGTCATTAAGTGTAGCCAAGTTTGAATTTTGAATATTAAAATTTGCAAGAGACTCAAGAGCCTTGTAAAGAGAAGCAGCTACCCCTTCTCCTTTATTGCATAATATTTTTGCATAATACCCTCTTTCTTCCACTTGAAACATGTCAACCTACATAGCATCATGCACAAATGTTAAGATATATAGACCGACAAGAGACAAAAGTTACTACTAGAACAAAGTAAAATTAGCAACATAAAAAATAATTTGTTTTTCCTCTAATTGTCTTGTCACTAAATTTTATGATAAATTTTTTTTAAAAATATATAGAGTTGAGAGGTCATATATACAAACCTGTAAAATTTTGTTGGAAATGGGATAGTTGTTATGAGTGAGTTGAACATTAATGGTGTTGTTAATTGATCCTTGATAATTATTAGTGATTGATAAGGATGCTTCAAGTCCTGAAACCTCAGCCTTCAACTTCCTAGCTTGTGCTTGAAGGTCATGCACATATGATACTGCATCTCCAATTATAGAGGCCTTATCCATCTGTTGAAATTTAAATTATATGGTTATTACATTACACTTTTCATTCTCAAATTAATATCAACAATACTAGATTATTGAAAACTTAAATAGCAACCCTACTAGTAAAAAAATTGAAATAACGACGAAAATAATAAAAGTCTAAATTGGTCACTAAATTTGATGTTTCTAATATTTATTGACGAAATTAAAGATGAATTTTATTTTATTTTTATCTTAAATTTACATGTGTATATAGCTAAATTTTGCTTTAACTTGTGAAAAAGAAATTATAAATATTTAACCCAAAAAAAATGTTTGCAACTTAACATGGTTTAGATAGGTTAATAAAAACCTATATATATCCATATACACATTCTCTCTACTTAGAAATTTAGGTGTGCTTCTACTAAACTAATCTCATAAAATATTTTTAATCTCCAACAAGGTCTTGATTAAGAAAAAGTTGAATAACAATTTGATTAGCTTAATTAAATAATCTAATGAATTAAAATAGGGGCACAATTACCTTAGTAATGTTGGGAACCAAAGAACGCAATGCATAAAGCTTATCCTTCATTCTACCTCTCCTCCTCCTCTCCGAAATGAGAGTCTTGGACCTATCACTTTTAGCCCTAGATTTGCCATCAACATTATTATTTGTTGTGTTGATTGTTGTTCCTGAAGAATCCTCTCCATCATTTTCTCCTTCTCCCTTAATCTCTCCATCTAAACAAGACAAAGAGGAAATTGTGGTAGACCTTGGATCATACACATTCACAATATTATTATTGTTATTATTATTATTATTATTGATATTAATATTGTTGTTGTGATCAAATAATGGATTTATAGGACTTGAAATAAGGTGATGATTATCAATGAAGCAATCATTGATAAGGTTAGAACCGAAGTTACATATTGCATCTTCATTCTCCCCTCGAATTAAATCGATAAATTGATCGAAGTTTGGATCGTCGACAAAATCGTGTAGCTCAAAATTATTGGTGTACTCAAGTGAGTCTTGGTGAACATTCATTTCGTCCATGGTGGAATTGGATATAGTTGAGAGGTCTAGTAGAAATATATATATATATATATATATATATATAGAAGGTTAACAACATTATTGATTAATTAATAGTTTTGGTGTGAATGGAATAATGAGTCCCAATTAATGCATTACACGGAGGTATATTATTTTAAGTGTGTGTTTAATATGGACAGCTTAAAAAACGTCTAAAGGAGGACACTTACTCTTTTTAATAAAAAAAAATATTTTATAATAAGAATAAATATAATATTTTATTAAAATTTATTAAAAATTGTGAAATTTATCTTTAAATTAGGATCATATTAGACCACCCTTATTTTAATTTTGGCAATAATTAATTAAGGAGAATTCTTTAGTTCCTACGAGAAATGGTAGCTCTTGATACATATAAAAGACAAAATAAATACAACATTTAAAACACTTACAAAATAAATAAATGTAAATATTTGATTCATCTTCAATTTATAAAATCAATACTATTAGTTGTTGTTAAAAAAAAAAAAACTTATGTAACAAACAGATCAATGATGTGACAGTCTTCGACATGAAAATATTTAATGATATGTCAAATATTTAACAATTAGTATATTTACGAGGACTTCCAAATTTATAAAACCTAAAATATGAAGTATCTTTTCTTCTTCTCTTTTATGCAACATAAAATCTCAACTATTCTCAAATCTTCATTCGCTTCTATTTCGTTCAATCATGGCGTCCAAATAAGTCCAGAGGTGCACCAATAATGTACAGAGAACATTCTCTTCTATTTTACAGCGCTTTCTAACTAAAAACACTGTTGTATAATATTTTAAAATTAACGGATGATACAACAACGATTTTCTGACAAGTGGTTTTGCAGGGTCATATAGGGTCATAATGTTTACAGCGCTTTTGCTAAAAGCGCTGTTGTAGGGTCACATAGCGCTTTCACATAATATTTACAGCGCTTTGTATACAAACGCCGTAAAATATAGCGTTCTCACATAATGTTTACAATGCTTTGTATATAAGCGCGGTAAAATATAGCGCTTTCTAGCTATTATATATTATTGATAAATAAAAAAAAACATATTTAATACGTTCTCTCCCTAACCCTACGAACCCTCCTCTTCTCTATATTGTGTGTCCTCTTCTCACTGAACACTCCTCTACTGTGCGCCCATTTCTACTGAGTGATTGTTGTCTTAGGTACTGTATTTATTAATTTGTTGTTGTCACTAAAACTGATAAATTGTTACCCGATAAATCATATAAAATGTTACCTGATAGTAGATGGCATAACTTTGATAAATCATATAAATTGTTACCTGATAAATTAGATAAATTGTTACCTGATAAATCATATAAAATATGTTCTTTTTTGAAATATGTTCGATCTGTTCTGTTTTGAAATCAGACTTGTATGCATAACCTTGGTATATTTACGAGGACTTCCAAATTTATAAAACCTAAAATCTAAAGTGTCTTTTCTTCTTCTCTTTTATGCAATATAAAATCTCAACTATTCTCAAATCTTCATTCGCTTCTATTTCGTTCAATCATGGTGTCCAAATAAGTCCAGAGGTGCACCAATAATTAATGTACACAGAACATTCTGCGTATTCTTCGTTATACAAAATATTCATATGTTACTGAAAAAATATATAGAGATTGAATTTAATATAATGTAAAGCAACGTAATTACAAGGTGGGAAAAAAAATACTTAATAATAAATAAATAAAACTGACAGTCCAACTCAATTTTAACATGCACAATAAAAAAATTGAAACATTTTAGAGAACATATTTTTAGAGTAGTCTACAAGAACTAGTTGATCAATGATCATTGTAGAAATGAGATTTTTATATATCTTTCTTATTTCTTTACATCACTTGGTATTATAGTAAATACCAATTTGCCAAAGTTTTAAATCGCGATGATCATGGTAATAACTGTGATGATATTACAATTGTTGATATTGTCGAGTCGCGATCCAATGCAGCTGATGCTATGATCCTTAATGTCAATCCAGATTGTAGTCGCAGACCTTTTTTTAAAAACTGGATAATTGCAAGCAGTTTTGAGTCCTTAGTTGTTCATAGAACTTTCTAATGAAATCCTCAATCTCATTATCAACTTTACAATTTCCAACTTCTTTCATTTACCTTCAAACTCAGATGCATCAAACCTGAGATTGAATGTGTATTTTGGTATCTAATTAGGCACCATAACAAAACTACCCTTAGTCACATTAATGTTATCAATTTCAATTTGTGACACTTGATATTGATGATAAGGTAAAGTTTCCTCTTCAATAACATTTTTGGAAATTGAAATGGTATTTCTTTTTGGGCATGTTGAAAAAAATAGGAGAAGCAGATGAAGATTTGAGAATAGCTGAAATATATGAGTTTTTAGGTTTACATAAAAGAGAATAAGAAAAAGGGGATTTCATATTTTAAATTTCGTCAATTTGAAATTTTTTGATTCAAGTCATAAATATACTATTTGGGAACCAGCCATATCACTCATCTGTTTGCCACATAATTTGTTTTACAGTAACTAACTAACAGTCGGGATGATTTTATAACTAAATTAAACTTACATAATTTAAATTGAAAGAAAAAAACTTACTTAGATTAAAATGAAAAAAGTACGAACTTACATGAACAAATCAAATATTTAAATCATAAATAAATGATAGAAAATTAGATGACTTCAACTAATTTTGGATACAAAGCTAATATAAATTATAGAGTACTAGTATTTACTATTAATTAATTAATTATCAAAATTAAATTAGATAGAAAGCTTTTAGAAGTTTTGTTGGATAGAGTACATTTCTGTCGCACTGAAAAGTTTCACACATTCAATTAATGTTAATTGTAGTTTATAAACAACACACACTTTATTCCAATAAGACACTTTCACTAAAAACAAATCAGGGAGTTAGATCTTTTACCTAACAATAATTTAGGTTGTCTTAATAAGGAGTACCAGTAACTATTTTCGGATACATACCAAAGAATTCTCTCAATATATAATACTACTAATTAACTATACAAACTGTTGGATCAAAATAAAATAGCTTGCATTCTAACTTTCTATTTTGAAACAAAAATTCTAAAATCAAAATGAGAGTGGCCTAATCAACCATTTAAAAATATAGTACTTTCTCTATATTATAATAAGTGTCTCATTTATATACTTTAACTAATTTATTATATTTCAAAGTTGTTTAATAATTCCACTAACTAGTATTATTAAGAATATTCTAATAAATAAAACTAAATTTATTATTGAAATCAACACAAATAACCATCATAATATAAATATAAATACACTCACAATTCAGTATAAATAATCCAGTTTCATATAGTATTTAATAACTACAGGACGGCCATGATTAGTATTCGGTTAGTACTATAAGTGTCCAAGGTTTGGTAAAGGATGCATGTATCAATGAATTAATTAATAACTAAAGATCTTCTTGAGAATAGTTTGAAAAATCGATATAACATTTGTACTAGAGTTCCAATATTAGATGTTTGCAATAATTCAATTGATTTTCAAGAGTGATGGCTAATGAGTAACCACAAAATCATAGAAGATTTGTAAATACTTTAAATCTATTTTTTGTTACAAAAAATTGCTTATATTAAAGATCGAAATATGCATAAATAAATTTCATTATATCTAAATTTCAACTTTGACAAGTTGTAAGTATATATAAGTTATCCAAATTATCATCAGATAACCATTCTCTTGAGAACAATTTTATATAACATATCACTTTCACGTCATGCTTTTTATTTAACTAGCTTTATAATATTAATAATTATTTTTTAATGTATTTTTAGAAATGGTTGAATCAGGTGAAGGTGATTTTGATACTCTCCAGGTTTATCCATAGCCGACAGCATGTGCATGAGCATGCAATTTTCAACTTGTATATATATTAATCTGAACTCAGTGTATATCTCATATCTTCTACATTATGTGCTAAAAATAAAAGCTTAGCTTTATTGAGTAAAAAAAAAAGTTTAGCTTTATTTACTTAAAAGAAAAAAGATTTCTATATGCTTCAAAGAATTAATTTTTTAATCTGCTTATTAAAAAATAAATAAATGAAAGCCAGCATCACTGCATAGCTCATTGTTACATTCAATGATGGACTTTGCAATTTCATTTTCGGAATAAATAACCGGTTTTGGTCTCACTATAGTATACTAGTATTTATTTTGTGTGAATGGAATCAAGTGTGAAAATAGTGACATATATCTCTCACATTTTTAATTTTTTTTAAAAATAAACCAATTATTGTGAAATATGTGAGGGGAGTTTAGGGCTTGTAAGTTGTATAATCGTGAGACCCCTCACACTTGCACTTATGAGGGGTTGAGGAGAGTAAATAGGTAAATTGTTAGTAGAAATTATGAGTATGGTCACTTAAAATAGTTTATGAATTACAAATATACATTCTTAAAATTGCAATGGATTAGTTAAAATAGTCATATGTTAATTTCTATTGTTTGAGAGTATGATATGATGTGTGGCATTCTATTCTATATATGTCTCACTTATACATTAATTAATGTCACATAGTTAGAAACTTATATGATATGTTAAATTCAAACATTTTATTATATGATTGTTACCATGAGATTCAATTATGTAAAATATATTTACTTCACGAATTTCATCTGCAACTTATACCTTGATAATGAAATTTACGTGAAAAGTCATATGTTTATTTAATTTCTCACATTATAGCTTTAAATGAAAAAAATAAACAGATAAATTAAATTCTTTTGATTGAAGAGTTACAATTCCAAAAAATATTTTCCATTTTGTAAGTATTTTGACCATTACTCACAATTTCAAAGATAATTTTCATATTCACACACACACATATACATATATATATATATATATATATATATATATATGTATTTGTAGATGAGAAAAATATATATTTAAATTAAATTGGCATTTATGATTGGTATTAAAAAGTTGTACACATATATTCAATTACTTATTATAATTATGTTATTATATTTTATTAATTTTTAATTACTATTTATATATATTGAGATGTGGTTGAATATGTGTATAACAATTAAACTTGATTTTGTTAATTAAATCATGCTAGATTATAGTTAAATAGTCATCTTGCTTTAAATTTTTAAAATGATTTATTTACTTGTTATGGAAAGATAAATTTATGTGTGTATAATATGTGTTCCAAAATTAGTTAGACCGACAAATGTTAGTATTGTTAGTTAACTTAGTAATTTTCTTCTTTACCAAAGTTCGAATTCTTGTCTTTTCACTCTTTCAACTTTTTATTTTTTCTGGACAAATATAAGTATGGTTAAATAAGTTAGAAATTTTTTTCTTCATCAGACTTTAACTTTGGCCCTTTTGACTCTTTTAACACTTTCAACCATTAATTAAATGAGCTACCGAATCCCAAAAGATAGATTTTTTTAGGGTAATCAATGTGCTCATAGATTAATTTGGGACTTTAGATTGTTAATGCTCTTCTAATATTTTGAAATAGAAACATAATTGGTTTTTTTGAATTTAGATTCACTTAAATTTTGTAGATGTTATTGCACCATTTTTTCTTTTATCGTAGTTTTATGACAATGAATTTTTCTGGTAAGATTTCTAATGATGCAGTAGTTTGTATTCTTTAAGATTGTTTTCTTGGGTTTTAGCATAGTTTCCTATTAATTTTATATTTTTCTATTCTACTTTATTTTTAATAATATTTTAGAGTATTGTAAATGATAGGTGATTAATTTCAAATGTTAAAATATTTAAAATATCAAATTAATCATATGACACTTTTGTAGTCTATTTTTCTTTAAAAAAATATCAGTTCCAAAACTAGTAACTTTGAGCCTAAATAGTTGACCATATATCAAATGATTGAAGTTCTGGATATACAGTGACCATTTTTTTTTTCTTATGGAGAATCTGATATAACATCAGCTATCACTATTTTTATTTCATTTTTTCTCTCTCAACTTTCTCCAAGCTATAGTCAAGTAACTAGGGGTAACAGTTCAAATTTTTTTTTTTAGAGAAAATAAATTCGAACCAATAAAAAATAATTAATTTGTTTA
>JBBPBP010000002.1:45992292-46008009 GCA_037974735.1 Cicer chorassanicum | reverse complement strand
AAATTTTCAAATTTATCATATCATTAGTTTGGTTTTTATACCTATGCAAGTAACTATGGTTTTAGCAAACAAAGGAGTAATGAAGCTATCCAACAAGGGTTGGATTTAGTAGAAATGTTTAGATTTCTTATGAAAAATATACTACATTTAGTTCTCATTGTTATAAGTACGATTATGCCGGTAGAAAAATCTATAAGAAAAAAAGTAATAAAAAAATGCATAAGTGATATTTTTTAGATCTTATTTTAAAAAAATTATATATAAAATATAAAACTTTAATAAGGTTGGACTCAATTTTTTTTAGATAAGTTCTGTAATATTTATGAAGAAAAGGTAAATATAGATGTTCATAAGATAAAATAAATATAAATATAAATTATTTAAATAAATATAAAAAATTACTGATTTTAAGCGATTTATTTTTCTAAAAAAAATATTCGATTCAACTTTCAAGTGACATTTTCTAAGTTAGTTAAAACTAAATTGCAATTGATTGTTGAAATCACTTTTTTTATAGAAAAAATTTAGAATAATTGAATGTTGTAAAAAACCTCGTCATTGATAAATACTTATAAAAAAAATTATATTTATCTATTTTCAATTCCATTTACTAGATAACTAAAATCAAATTAAGGAAGAAAAAACAAGTGTTTGAAAAATGAAGAACATGGATGGCACGAGAAGGGGCGTGTGAGACAACAGTTTAGGTGACGCTGGCACGTGCCTAGCTTGGTCCGTTTATATTTTATTTTTAAATAAAATATATCGTATAATCGTTAAAGTTATGAAAATTTCACATTGATTTTTAAGTTTTTTTTTAATATTAAGTTAATTTTTTTTATATTTTCAACATCACGGTGTTGAACTACTTTTAATTTTAATTTCATTTTAATTATTTTTAGTTAGATATTTTTAAAATTTTATTATGAGTTTGGTTGTCGATCATATAAAGAACAAAATAATAAATTTTTATATAATTTCATGATATGGATTTAGAGATAATTGCGCTTAATTTCAGAAACCCTAATATATATGTCATTTGCTATTTTTCTAAAAATTGATTGAGAATTTATGTTTTATTGTAATCAAAACCTCTTTAAAATTATATGAATTTATTGAAAAAATTAGAAGAATTTTAGATTTCAGTTTTACTAATTTTAATTTAGATCATCAGTGTAATCATCTACAATATAAAAGACAAATTTTACATTAAAAAAAATAATTTACTAAGAAAAATATAATATATTATTTTCATATAAATTAAAAAACTGAAGAATGAAGAAGATAATATACATTATTTTAATCAAACAAATCACTAATCCATTTCACACCAGTTTTTTGTTTTTACGGTATCCCAATTGATGTTAAATTTATACTATAAAGAAGAAAAAAAATGAAAACTTATACTAAGTGGAATTATGATTTTATTGTTTAAATTACAATTGAAAAGATAGACTACCAATAGAGATTTTGACATTTATTAAGAAATTTGCCATAGTAAAATAAACCGTGTGCTTAAAGTAAAACCATAAAAACAAAATAATATAAATTATTTCTTTTTCTTTCCAAAAGCTAGGTCTAGTTCTAGAAACAAGAGCAGTCATTTTACAAATAAAATATTTTTTTTTCTTCTATTTTATCCATTTTCTTTGATGACTGGTGCAAGCATGGGCCGTTCTATTCATTTGCATCACTAAACTAAGTCAACCCTTTAAGTAATAGGATCATTCTGTATGTCTTAAACTATTTGAAGGTTTTAAACAAGTCTCTATTAATAAAATGTAATTAGATCTAAAAGTTTACCAATAATTTGTAATTAGGTTTTGAAATTAATTTAATTTAATAGTTCTTGAACATTTAAATAATTTGTGATTAGGACTCTAGATAAGTACTTAATTAAAAATCATTTAAAAGTGTAGGAGGGATATAATCATAAATTATTTTACTTTAACTTTTAATTAAAAAAAAAAATTAGAGTTCACCAACAATGAATTGGTCCAAGTTGTAAGAAATTTGAGCCTCTTAATTAAATAGTTAGAGGTTCGATTCTTGATTCATGTTACTTATCCCAAGAGACATGCCAGATACAGGGCATTCCAATTTTATTGACTGGAATGACAGTTTATCATTCGGAATCTGTACAATAATAATTTTTATAAGAAGAAAATTCAATTGAAAGGACATAACTCACTTTGTGTGCTCCACATATTCTCTAATAAAAATTAGTCACCAATAAAAACATCGTATCTATAATAGGGTACAAGTGGTATCCCACTAAATCATAAAATATATTGAAATCTAAATTATTTATTAAAATAATAATATATCTAACTACTATTGATATGTTAGAAAATGACACATAACTTATTTTTTTTCTGAGCACATTTTAACCTTGAGGGTGCAAACAAAGTGGCAAGACAATAATTTGAAACAAACAAAAGCAGAAAATGTAAAAGTATATAGTATCTGTAGTTACAAAAGAATTGTGCAATCACTTCATTTCAGATAGCAGTTCCTATAACCAGCACATAAAATTGGGACCACACACTGCACTTTGCAGTGAGTAATCTGTCACAACATTTTCACTTTGTAGATTATAGAATATAACATGTGAACATACACAGATATACATACACCATCATGTTGCATTTCACCAAAAGCAAAAAATACTGCCTTTTTTTTCTTCTAGTTGCCAAACTTATGAAATATAAATTTTTAAGAGCTATATGGTGTTTGTGTTGGAATATGGTTTAGATTGGATTATAACTCGGGCTCCGGAAGCTAGCCTGTTGAATTAAAATCAAACTTGTCAATCAATTATTGAAAACATCAAGTATTTGAGAAAAGAGGACGTCCTCGTACACTATTAGTGTAAACTAATTTTATACTGATGTCTAATGAGAATTCAATATTATGCTGTTATTTTAAGATGCGGTTACAAAGTGGGATTATGTTGCAATATTATGAATTCTCATTGGATACTGGTGTAAAACTAATTTAACGATGTTTTGAGAAAATAATTGGAAAAAAGATGATGTTAATGCTTAACTTTCTTCGATTTTGAACACCTTCTCTTCTCTAAATGAGTCTAGCCTCGAAGATTGCTTTTTCTCCGATGAATGTCCATTGATACTTTTCCTGCTACCGTTGGATGGTACTGATGATATGCCCGAGTCGGTAATTCTATCCGCGGAGTTTCTTGGCCCGTCAGAAATAGGAGATCTAATGGATTCACTTGAGGGCTTCTTTGTCATTGGAGAAGCCTTAACTGACCGCGAATTACAATTTGAATTTCTCGATGATGATGATTCTTCCATGTTTTGTGATTTCAACTCTTTACTTGTCCTGCACATTTTTGTACAAGTTTTGTGACAGATGAAACATTGGCAAGTATGTGATGACTAAAGTGTACATCTATCACATGCCTATCAAAATCAATTGCAAAACTACAAAACATGAATCCACAATAGGCAAGACACAATAATTCTTGATCCCAAGTCATTTTCAGCAACATGTGATGTAAGAACATAAGCATAGGACCTGGTTGGATTGACTTATTTAAGCTTATTTACTGACATAAACACTTGTAAGACTGCTTGAGAGAGTTTATGAAAACAACTTATAACATGTCTATAAATTGTTTTCGGCTTATTTTCACAATTTTTCCAGAATAGCTTATGAAAATAAATTTATAGCTTAATACTCCCGTTTTTTATGTAAGCGAAAAGTACATGAATTTGGTCCCAGTACATGTACCTTTTAACTTGCATAAAAAACTGGAGAGAGTATATGAAAACAATTTGCCTTTATTTTTTTATTTTTAGCTATAGAAATAACTTATACATAGAACGTATATGATAAAGCTTAATTAAGTTGTTTATCCAAAAAAATGCTGTTTTTCCAAGTCAGAACCTCATTTTCTAAGAGAAAGCAAGAGCTTACACATTGAAATTAAAGGATAGACATTATTAAGAAAAAGAATTCTATAAGTACAATGTTTATTTAGAAACACTAAAATAAAAGTTGCTACTTAGTCTCATGAAGTTTCCATATCAAATGCCAGTGCTGCAAACTATATCATCAAATCTTGGCGTTATCTCTAACATTGTTTCAAAAGACAGATATAAAAGCTAATGATAAATACTATATTTATCTCTATTATTCCACATGACTTCATGAGATGGGAAAATATAAAGAAGAAAAAAACACAAGAGGATCAAAATCTCCATTTGTCTAGGCCTTTTGCTTTTATTCTTTTTTATTCCCCCTGTGGAGTGTGTCACTGTCTGATATTGAAAGTTGTAATGAAATCTATGTTTTCCCTTTAGAATGATATATTCATTATAAAGCAATGAGTATGAAGTTCCCTTAACTCCTTTAGACATCTTGCCATACAAGCATAAACAAAGATCTAAACAAACAGGTTAAAGCACTTATATACTATTAAATATTGGTTTAGCTTTAAACAAGCATTTTAAAGCACTTTTTTCCATTAAATATTGTTTAGCTTTAAAAAGCAACCTGCAAAAGAAAGACAAAGACATTCACAAGGGCTGTTTTAGAATCTTTTACTATAAAACAAATTCAGAGCTGGCAAAGTGATTAGAAGGATAGAAGATCTTAAACTGTTTTTTTATCCAATAAGATGCTAAAGTGATATGTAAATTTTTTAAGATAAGTGAAAGCATAATCAAAATATGAAAGTAGAGCTGCAAAGTTTGGTCATTGCATCTGAGATTTGACTTTGGTAATAACTTCCAGCTTAAAGGAATGTAAATTGTGGTCTGCAGCCGCAATTTAATGGTTCTAGATATCTCCATATTAACATTGTGACCACAATTATAGCGGCATAAGCCACATTTACCCGCATTTTGTCACAATATCATGGCTTGATGCGTAACCACAATTTAGAACTACGGTTGGTGCCATAATTTTTGGAAAAGGAAGCAATATCTCTCCCAAAAGTTAATTTGTTCAGTTGCAACATGCAAAAATAAAGAGTTGAAAAGCAAAACCTTACCTCTCAGCTTCGAAAGAAGAAGAGCGTTTAAGAACATTATGTCCATTTTCTTCGTTTTCCGTTTTAGACTCGACTAAGCTCCCGCTAAAATACTCTTTGTCATCCATTCTGAGACTCATCACCTTTGGATTCCCTCCTATGCAGTCTAATTCCCCCATCATAACAGAAGTTGAGAACAATGGGGATGGAAATTTCGAATGTGAAAATCTTGCATTATAGGAAGGAATAAGGTCAAGACTATGGTTTTTCACTGATATAGACCCGCACGAGATCAATTGCATCAGCAAATTTGAGGCCTTCAATCTTGTATTGGTCTGCATTTGAATACCATCCTCTTCTAGGATCCTAAAGCTATTCATTCTACTTGCATCAGCTCTTATAAGTGATTCCAAAGTTTCAGTCTTCCCTCCAGAAGACGATGGACTCGAAGTCGAGATAGGAGGAGAAACAACATTCCTACCGATTTTTGAATCAACTTTCACTTGTGTCACTTGAGTTTCACATATTTCATGGCATCCAGAATCACATTCTAATGATCGATCCTCGGTTGATACACCTCTAGTACAAGTTTTCTGTGTTTGAGATCCGCTAACATATTCTTCGGTTTGAGTTGAAGCATCTGCCAATCCATCAGTCTTGTAGATTTTGTATTCTGTCAATGGTAAACTTTGAGAATCATTCTTTCCGGCTCTAGACTCGGGCGAAACATCGGAGGAACCAGTATCTTGTCTTGGAGAAATCTCATCTTCTTGAAAGTTTCTACCCTCTCTTTCATTCATGCTAGAAGAGGAAGAAGCCTCATCGTGGCTCCTACATGAAACCGGCTCGGGCAACCGCTTTAGGCTCTCTAGTTTCACATTTCTAATAGGGCTAAACCGGTCTGCGAGTCAAAAATTGAAAATTCACAATGATTTAGTAAAAACACAAGTGTGAAGATAGATAAACAACACAAGATCCATAATATTATTCACCTGAATTTGATTCGCAAAACAACTCAGAACCTTTGAGGACATACTCATCACCATGTGCAGGTAGAATTATATCATCTTCACTAAGATCATGCCACACATATCCATTTCTGTAGCTTCTAAATTACATATCATTATAAACAAATATGATGAATACATGAGTTCACAAACAATTTGGCCACTTCAATAAAACATCAACAATAATCCTAACAAACTTGATTGCTTCATCCAACTACAATAATAACCTTAACCTTTAAGCTACCTTGAATTTCTTAGAATCTATGTATAACATTTCAAATTGAAAGTGTGTCTGCTTTTCAACATGTGTCAGTGTTTGCCACCGAAACAACACTGATCCAACTAGTTAGGTTTAATTACTTTCATTTCTTAAATTATTATCGGTGTCTTGCCAGAGTCGTAACTTAGATTTCAATAGAGAAACAAAGGACTAGTACAGTATCTATCAAGTCTCAAAATCATTCTTTTGTATCTTTATGTTTCTCACCATACAAAATTGAACACCAATAAAAGAAAGTACATAAAGCAAGTTCCTCACCTCTTACAAGACCATGAATACAAGGAAGCCATGCCTCTACCTCTCAAAGCATCAAGTTTATCAATCACATCTACACAAACAAAACAATCCTTAAAGAAAACACAAACAACTAAAAATTCCCAAAAAAGTTTTGAATTTTAGCATTACAACTTTTTACCTCTCAAGAACAAACCATCAGGGGAAGAAATTGAAACCTCCATGAAATGAGGATGTTCTAACTGTCTATTCCTGCAAAGATAGTAAACAACAGGAACCTTCCTGTTCTGATAATACTTTGGAGACTTTTCCTTCCAAACTTTGGACCTCTCAGGACTCACTTGTTGCCTATACTTCTTCATCCTTGCTTCCATTTTCAACAACCCAACAACAAAAACTTGCAAAAAATTCAAACTTTTTTCCAAAACTTCAATAAAAACATTAAAGAGTTGGTAAATTTTCAACCACCATATATAAAAAAAATTAGATCTTACACTACCCTTTTAATAAAGGTTGTTAATTGAAGGTGAAAAATGTTCAACAATAAAAAAGGGCAGTCATAAAAAACTATGAAGACAAGAAATTTAAGAGAAAAATTAAGAACCCAATTAAAAGTTGGTATGTTAAGACATGCGTTGGTTGAAAAATATTATGTGAGAGGTTGAGAAAATGTTGGAATTAGAAAAGAGACAAGACAGTGTAGAGAGACGAAGCTCAATAGCTTGTTCCTTATTTCGCGGTAATGTTTTGGTTGATTTGATTTTGATGGACAGTTCCAAAAAAAAATTGAGTGTTGTTCTTGTTACCCACTTTTTGCTTTTGCTCTTTTTCACCGCTTTTAGGATACCATACCAATATATGTAGGATAGCACTGAATGAATAAATGTCTTAAAAAACCGACTTGTGTGACATTTCAAAGTGCAAGATCTCTAATTATGGTTCAAATGAATGTTTAATCATATGATTGAATAGATGATGATTGATTAACAAATCAATTTAATATATTTTAAAAAACCAAAAATGTTCAATTAGCTTAATTTTGGTTCAATTTTTTTATTTGGTACAAAGTAGTGGATAAACTAATAGTAAATGCTTTTGTAAAAAAGACTAATAGTAAATCAAGTTATAATGGATAAAGGCTTTTGTAGATAGTTGAAAAGTCCGTTTTGATTAGCCTTATATCAGTTGAGTAACTTGTTTTGACACCTCTACTATTTGAAGTAACATTTCGAAGAACTACTTCATCTCTTACTTAGTTGTTGATTTAGGATATTATTAAATTTTTATGTCTCCATTAAAGTTTGTAGTAGTTTTTTGTTTTGGACTATCTATCCATTTTTCATATCTCGAAGATTTAGATTTAAATACTTAAATAAAAAGCTTGAAAAATCTAGGCAAAATAGTTGTTACCTAGTCTCTATCCAAGTAGTCAAGAGTGTTTTAATGAGATAGTTCGAATCTCTTTTAATTTAACCATATGTCATTGATTTGATTTCAGTCCAAAAAATACACTAGGGTTAAGATTCTTAGAGCGGAACTGTTTGAGCAACAACTCCATGCACACCATAAATGTTGTCTCCACGCACATTCATGTCCTCACTTCCTACCATACACTTATGTTTCACTCACATACTTACTTGAGAGTAGGGATAACAAAGGGTATGATCTAGGTAGAGTATTATAGTACATGTCTCTGTACTACATTTTGAAAAAATACTTGTACTCAGATTCATATCTATGTTGGCGTCAATCTTAATCTTTGTAATTGTATCCTATGAATATCTAAGTACTCATACTTGTGCATGTTACTTGCATTTGAACTAAAATAAATTGTTAAATCACAAAATACCATATTATTTTAACAAAATCATGAAAATATTAATATTCTTTGATATTAAAGCATGAAAATAATAAACTAAAAGTATTTAAATTATCCAAAACAAGATTTAATCATATAAATATTTTTTTGATTTAATGATATTAATAGAAACAAAATGAAAATTAATTAATAGACGAAACACAAATTTATTTAAATAAAAAAAAATATTAGAAAACAATTAGTCTTTCATGAAATTAATTTTTAAATTTACACATGTCTTAATTATGAAATATTTTTATTCCACTTGAAAAAGTTAAAAAGGTTTGACTTAACTTTTGTTGTGATTTTATATATTAGTCATATTTATCAAAATATGACTAATATATATATATATAATATTTAAAAATTTAATAATAATAATAATAATAATAATGAAAGTAAAAATGATATATATGTTATGCAGGTGTAGGACGGGTATCCAAGACGCATCCAGAAAACCGTTAAACGGGAGGCCGATCTGAAAAGTTATCATATAATTATTTTCTCTGTTTCCTAATAACCGACACACTTATTTATTTTATATACAAATTAATTAGAATATACAATTAGAAAAAAATAAACTAATTAGATTGTACAATTGAAAATAAAATAATTAATATCACATTGTATTAATATTGGTTCTTATTTTGGGACATTATTTTTAAAAATATGTCACTCACTATTGATACTAAAGAAGTAATTTTTTTAAAATAAATCAAATATTACATTATTATGATAATCCTATTTTAGATTATATTAAAATTATATAATTAATTAAATACACTATATACGTATGGTTCAACTGAAAAAATGTTTAAGTTGAACACCTTATCGCAGTTTGAATTTGAGAGAGATCGAAATTCATGTCCGTCCCTCCCTAGATATGTCTAAAATGTCTATACTCACGTTTATTTTAGTTGGTAATTACTTGTGCTCTTATCCATATTTTTATACTATTCATTATGGATTTTTTATTTTTTTTGCAAATATCTAATATTGAATATGAGTTGAATTAGCATCTCTACCTGAGAATTAGAGTTTTTACTAGTACCATTCTACCACACAAACAGAGTACCATCCTCATTTACTATTAATTCGACCATCATATCACCGTCTATTATAGTTATCCAATTGCACATATAAAATACCCTTTTTTTTAGAAGAAAAGAAACTACACAACTATTTTTTTGTTATTCAACTTAAAACACGGAGGAATATTTATTGTGAGTTAGTGAGTACTATTAAAATGCATGCCAATGAAATCGGTTAATATGGGCAGAACCATAATTAGTAACTCCACGTGGATAAATCATAGAGAGAGTATGCAATTTCATTAACACAAGTGGACATTTATCATTGCTTGCAAATTGTAGCATCATCAAATTAATTAATACATATACGTACTCTTCCCATCAAAGGAAACTCCCTTAATTTCAAAACGAAGACACTAACATTTGTCTCTTATCCTACAACAAGATCAATCTACCATTATAAAGCATGATTAGTGGTTGTACATTTTTCCTTTTCATTCTTTTACTCAAATTTGAAATTTTAGGTAACCTTAATCTTAGTGTACTACTAGCTAGTATATATGTACCTTGGGCTGGACCTCGTAATACCTGACATTTTTCAATTACCCTCATGAGTCGTGAGCCTTCTTCCCCTTGCATTAATTCCTTTCCAGCATAGTATGAAATAAATTTGTACCAAATAATGAAATAAATTTGATATGGATATGCCCGATTCATCAAGGCATGTAATGCTTATAGCAAACTCTTAAAAAAAAACAAAAAAAACAAAGGTAATTTATGTTTCATGAAAGTAATTAACCGTTTTATTTTTTAAGTTTATTTTATTTTATTATAGTTTAGTCATTTAAATTTAGTTCTGTCTAGATCTTTTAACTTTTTTTTTTACTTAGTCATTTAAGTTATATTTTACTTTTATCATTAACATTTAAGTTATTATTAATATTTAAGTTATATGAGTTTACTATTCATGTTACTTTACAAATAAATGAAGTTAATAATATTGATTATGTGGATATATTTTTATTATCAAGTTTTTAGAAGCTATATATTTGTGTTTAGATGATTGTAGCAAAATTGAGAAATATAGTTCGTTTATAAAATTTGATAATTGTTTTTTAAATGATTAATATAAATAACTTATTTTGCATCATTTGATATAATTTATAATGATGAGTTGTTTTCAATTGCATAATCGTAATTTAAGGTGAGACAAAAGACTATTAAATATAAATATAATGTAACTTAAAAAATTAAATCATAAAAGTAAAAACTTAAAACACCTAAGGTAAAATAAAATTAAACTTAAAAAACATGTGTTACAAAAACAACATAAAAGACCAAACTTTATTTTCGTGAAACATCAAAACTGTCGGAATGTATTTTGCTTAAAAAAAACTTATAACAAACTCTTGCTTGACTCAGGCCCACAAATAAATTCAGTCAACATTGTTCTACTTTTTAAAGAACCATGTGAAGTAACTTAATTACTTCTATTTTTATATCTACTCTATCCATATCACAATTGTGATCACATCTGTAAAATTAAGTTATTTCAAAAAATATCTCTTTTAGATTTCAATTCAATTTTAATTATTTCATTTAATTAATATTACATGTAGAATTCACAATTTATTATTTATTCACTTTGCATTTGTGATAATTGAAATACATCAATAATTAATAAAAATAATTTAATAAAATTAGCATTCTCTTAATTTAATGGGCAAATTACACTCACCTCCCCTAAAGTCTTCTTAAATAACAACAACCCATCTAGTTTTTAACTTAACACTTGCTCTATTTCCATATTAATTTTGAGCAATCTTCTTTCACTACTGCAAGTGTATTTGTAGAATATTTAATATCAATTAAGTATTTCATTTGGATAATTACTTGATATTTGTTGAAAAGTAAAATGATGATTTGATTAATGTGGCAACTTTAATGGGGGAAGTAAAAATTCTTTAGCCATTTAGTGTCTGTTGATTTTGGAGCTTTCACGAATGAACTTGTTCATATATTTGATGTTAAGTGATAGCTATCTAAAGGATGTTGCAATTGTAAGTGTTATCTATTAGACGAGAAGTGAAGGTGAAGCTCATTGAAAGGAACACTACAAGTGAATCTCAGTGTATATAATACTGATAAGCAACATAAAGATGCATCCATCATTAAAAGAAAATTAAAAGCAATAATTAAAAAAAATTAATAAAAATTAAAGATTCCAAAAATACACCTGCAATATTGTAAGACATTGCTTGACGGTGTGAGATACGAGCTCATGCCACATAAAGCGTGTGCATGAGAATCAATGAAAGTGAAAAAGTAACACAAATTTGAATAAAAATTAAAGGGAGATTAGTGTTAAATTAAAAACTAGATAGAGTGTTAGTGCTATTTAAGAATACTTCAAGGAGGATGAATGTAATTTGTCCTTATTTAATTTATCATTTTCTTTAATTTGGTGAAATAATAAAATGTGTTAGTTATTATAAGCCAAAGAGAATACATAACACATTCTTCTGGAGAGTCAAAGAACTTTAACTATACATTTTATAAAGAACATTACTTTTATAGCATATCCAAATGATCTAAGCTTGTAGAGATACTCAATTAATGAATCAATTAGAGGGTGAAAGACTATTAGAAAAAAAAAAAAAAATCAAGTTCCACATTGAATAACAATAAGGTTTGAAAAAAGTTTTTAACAAGTGACATTTTTTACCAAACAAATTATTTTATAAAAATGATTTAAGTCCAATATAAAATCTAACGAGGTATCTGAACCCGTCGATTATATCATTCACTATTTATATTCACGTACTAAATTCAATAGTATTGCAGTGAAATTATTCACTTTGGATATCAATTTTGTAAAGATAAATTATTCTTAATATAAAAATATAATAAAAATACTAACAAGATTGATTTTCCCTATCAAAATTAGTGATAATAGAAATTAAGGGAGATGATTCAAGTAGGTTATACATAATTGCATTAATGTTTATTGATCAGGAAATATGATATTGTTCTTGTTCTATTCAGCAGCCTAATTTTGTTTAGGTTAGAGACATTATAATTTTGGGGAACCTTTTTTCAAGTGTACATGTACCTAGCTATTATATGATTGTTAGTCTTTTTTCTATCATACAAAGTTGCCCATTTTCAATGCAATTGAACCAACAAGGACCGTCGACGAAGGCTTATGACATTAGGATTCCCTTCTCCAAAGGGCAAATACGTACATCATGTTGAAATTTGACTGGATTTTGAATAATTCAGACTAACAATAAATAATTTTGTAGAATAATAATTAAGAAATAATATTGATTTTGACCTGCACATTACATAATTAATGGGCTCAAACTAAGGTTTCTTTTTTATAGGTATAAGGATTTAATTTTTATGTATTGTCAGTGTAAAATTATTTTATATATACATTAAATTATATTTTATTATTCATATATTTGTTAAAATTTTAAGAATTAACGTATCAAAACGATATTATGGTTTAATTTGATTGTATAACTTCAGTTTGTTAGTACATAAAAATTAAACTCTAAAATTAATTACGTGATTATGTGGATAATGAATCATCATCTCTCATTTTCTAAATAGTTTTCGTTGCTATAGTTTTGAAAATTCAAATATGTGGTAGTGTGACATTAGGTGGAAGTTCAAACATTTTATTCACTCCCCAACTCTTTAATACTAGCAAGAGAAATTGAGAGAGAAAATTGATATATTATGATCCATGTCTTTAATTAGTGATCATAGATTAATTATTAATCAATTATAAATTGACAATTCTCAATTATTGAAAATTATTATTAAATATTAATTATGATTTAATGTTACTAAACACTAATTAATTGATAAATGTATATTGTCGTGTTGAAAAAAAAATTGATGAATATATATTGAATATTATTTCTAAATAGACCATGATGATATGAGTTAGCTCATTCTATTAAATATCAAATTGAAATAAAGTTGAAGAAAGAAAGGAGTTATGTGAATATTCCTAATGAATTTTCGTTGATATTGATAGTAGTTTTCAATAACCTAATTTGGAAAAAAATGACCTAATAACTTATATACAAGGAAAATCCAAGGAGAATCCTTACCAAATTAACTAAAACTGCGATAATAGAATAACTAATAAACAAACTAAAATATGAATTACAAAAACTGAAAAGTAGACTAAACTATCCTAATTATGTTTTTATTAATTAAGTCTAATACGAAATCTTTATCCTTAACCGTTTAGCTATTTGATTATTGTCTCATTATAGCATTAACATATTACTAATCTTTGTTCTCTCAAAGGTGTTAAATTTCATCATAGCAAACTAGTCGAACGAGCTTATTAATTTGAAGGCTTTGTTTTGAAGATTTTGCAAAGAACATCAACATTCCCACATGTTGCATTGGTGGTGACATTTCAAATTTTTTCAAATGATTCTACATAGCATGTTGGTGTACCCTGAATGTGATACCCTTTACCTAATGTTTAAAAAATAAATGTGCATGTGGGGTATGTATCACAATTAATGTAGTCAAGCCAATTTATCATCTTTTATTTAAGTCTACGCTCTAGTACTTTTCATTTTCACCACAGTTTTTTGGATATATGTATATAAAGTTAATTACCATTAAATTTTTTTTTAACAAATAGTTTTTTTTTCGAGACGATAAATATTAGTATAAATTCAAATACAATTGTAAGATCTTGTTCGAATGCAGAACAAAGTGTCTAACTTAACAATATCGATATTTGTCAGTTAAGTTATGACTAACTACAAAATAGTTTCTTTATAATGCTTGATATTATTCTCTTTAAATGAATTAGTGGAAGCTAGAGTTCAATTTTCAAGTACCGTTAGTATAAAAAAATTTACACTAAATATATCACATCAATTATGTGTGCGATGTAGAATAAGTTATGATAAAAGTCAAATATTTTTAATAAATTCAACTATTATAATTAATTGTCAATATAAAAACATTTACCCTAACTATGTATATAAATTAAATCCTTGATAAATTTAAATAAATTTACTATATAAAGTTTGTAGAAACTATAATTCTTTGCAGTTTGCACTTTTATAAACTAGAAGATGATTAACTTGGGCTTGTACCTTTTGTAAAAAAAAAGTAACTTGGGCTTATACCAGAAATAAACCTTAAACATGGACTCTATTATTTTTGTCAGCACATGGACTCTATTATAACTATGGAACTAGACGTAAATAAACAACACTGGACCTGGGGTTTATGAGTTCTGACTTTTCTTTGGTATGTAGTGTCGAAAATTTTAGTTTATACTCCAATAATTGTTTTTATTTGGTACAATACACCAATAATATATTCCTACTTACATTTTTCTCAAATCACTCATTTTATCCTTTAAAAAGACAACTATCACATCGGCAAACTATATATACCAAAGTTTTTTAAAACACAAATATAAAAAAAGTCAACAATTTAAACAAAAATCAACAATTTAATGTAATAATAGTGTATTCTAAAAAAAAATACGGAACAAAATCTATCACAAATATAAAGAGTAGTGTATTTTAAAATGTTAAAATATAACGTTTAAACAAAAATCAACAATTTTACTAAAATAATATTACAATTTTAAAATTTATATCAGAACTCAATATGTATTGGGCTTGTCCTAGTGATAGTATGCATGTCCAAGCCTACTTTTTTTTATTGACCAAAAAAGTCACTCAAATGCTCAATTTCGTAGTAAACAAAAAAAAAAAACAATTTCATAATAATATGTTTCAAGTTTTAATTTAATTGACCGTGTACTCTAATGCATTACAAAATAATTTTCATATACCTTGCAAACATAGAAAATTATTAAACCACCAATTCAATACTACAAATTTTGTCATGACAAATTTAATAATTGTAGTGTGGACACCATCTCTTGGTTGATCTAGAGTCTTTTGTAAAGACTCTAATACTACCTAGAGAAAATAAGCTACTCTTATCTAGAATGTTGTAATAATACTAAAACAAATATGTCTATAAATATCTACTATAATCAAATGTAAAACTATCTTGAAAATCCTAGACATCTACATCTTCAAGTACCTACCAATAGAAAATGACGTTTACAACTGTTTTTTAAGCCTTTGAGATGTAATGTCAATAATTGTTTGAGAAGAAAAAAGAAAAAATTGAAGAAGAAATCTCACATCTCATAAATATTGAATAATGAGATTAAGAGCACAATTGTTAATGTTTAAAAAAAAAAGAGTTTGATTGTTTAATATTTAAAATGATTTTGT
>JBBPBP010000002.1:45955682-45972917 GCA_037974735.1 Cicer chorassanicum | reverse complement strand
TTTATTATATTAATTACTTTTATTATGTAGAAAATACTCTTAAGTATTTTTTCTAGAGAAATAAAATACTTAAATGAAATGAAAAACAGTTAGAGTGTTATTATAGAAAAATAATAATAAATAATTACATTAAAAGTAATAAAATTTATTTATTAAAAAAAATTATTAGTTTTTTAGTATGTGTAAATAAATTAACAAGGAAGGCTAAACAGAAACAGAGGAAATATTAGTTGTGTGAAGAAAATATGAGAAAATGGTATTATGTTTTAGTATGTTTATATTAATATTTATTTAATTTAACTTGAATGAATCAAACATTTGAAGAGTACTATAGACACACAAAAATTGAAATTAGTTTTTATTTATGAAAAAGGACCAAAAAAAACCCAAATAAATTTAGTAAAAAATTCCATAGATAAACGCGTTTTGGTTCTCGAAGTTGGATAAAGGACAACATATTTGTCGCATTCTTTCCCACCGGATCTTCTTGTTCACATGCGATAGTGTTTATTGGATTTTTGTTTTGTAGAATAAAAAAAAATTGTATGTAATCTAACAATTTTAATATTTATCAATTAAATTGGTTTGATTCGAGATCTAATATTAAATTTAACAATTGTGTTAATTGTCAATTAAATTATGTCTTACTTATTAAATGTTTTATTTTATAGTAGCTTATAAACTTCTGCCTTACATCCTTCATAAAATTTATTTTTAAGTTTGGTGAATAACGCTTGATATAAATAATTTAACATTAATCTGATTTTAATTTATGTATTTTGTTTATTTCATCTCTTTTATTTCATAATTTCTTACGTTTGGCATTTATACATCCAAAAAAGATAATGTAATTTTTGGTGGCATCTATACATCAAAAAAACATAGTATGGAAGGAGAGTCAACAAATTTCAGTGATGTGATATTTTTTAAATAGAAATTACTCTCACATTTCCATAACTAAATTTTAAATAGTTATTTAGTCACTTAACCTTTTTTTTCTGAATTTTAAAGCTTTACGTTTTAAAATTTTAACACATCTATCATTTTGACATCTATTTCACCCCAATCTATTAAAAAACCTATAAAATTCATCGACATATTAAAAAAAAAATCAGATATTTTAACAATCCAAATATTAAATTTAAAAAAAAAATTCAAATTTTTATCATCAACTACAACAACATCAAATCCCAAATAAAAACTCACATACAGAGGATTTGAGGATTTAGTGTAAAATTTAGGAATTTGATGTTTTACAGAGTATTTGAGGAATTTAATGTTTTTGGTAAAACATCCTTAATCTTACTTGGTTTACATTCCACATCTCAATCTAGCATCTACAGCTGATATTTGTTTCCTTATTTTATTTTTAATCTTTGGATTAAATAAGTTTTTTTGTCTATATAAAATATCAAAAAATTTACTTTAATTTCTATAAAAAAAAAATTATTTTTTAGTCCATACAAAATCATTTTACAAACAATTTTAGTTTCAGCTGAAACAAAACATTTTAATTATTTTAATTATTTATAGATATATAAAAAGTTCTTCCACAAAAATTTAGAATTTTTGAAACATAAACTGAATTATATATGAATTTTTTAAACACCACAAAAATTAAGATAAATTTATTAAAAAAATATAGATCTAAAAATCAAATTATAAGATCAAACACTTTTTTTTGTCCATAAACACAAGTTATAATAGAAGTTAATTAGTTAGTTTAACTAACTTGTTTGCTACAGCTAGTTGTTAGTTATAGGACTAAGTTAAGTTTACCACACTCTTTGTAACTATAAATAAATAGACAAAATAAACTGTTCTATATAGACAAAACACATATTTTGAGTCTGTGCTTTAAATTTAATTTGGTGAAGTCAAAATATTAATTGTCTATCGCATCAAACTATTTCCATCTATTGATTGGTGTGATTGCAAGGTTTTCTGAAATTGTGTGTTTTATTTTGACTATAAAAAATATTGAAATTGATTTTTAATATATGTTAAACATGATTTTAATTAATCAATGTGACTAAATTATAGATTTAATATCATCAAAAATTTTAAGCAGAAAACATTGGTTTCCTTTAATTTGTTTATAATTTTTAATTATGAAAATAATTTATATAATCGTCGAGAACTAAATTTAACATATAAATGTATTTGTACATTGATTTAGTCAATTTTTAATATACAATATATTAACAGTAACATAAATAAGTTAATAAAAAATTAATTCAATTATTATTATTGATTAAAATTTTAACTGGATCATTATACTCTTTTTTTCTTCGTAATATCGTAAAAATAGTGATTTTGAAAACATGATTTTTAATTGCCTCTAAACTTTTATTTGACCAAAAGTCATAGAAGTACTTTTTTTTTTTTTTTGTTGGTTGATAAATTTACACTGCGTGTCAACTCAAATTTGCTTTTAGAGTAAAATCTTCCATATATTTTGCTTCTCTTCATGCTGGTGTTAGATGTAACATTGGATATTTTCATTAAATCTATTCTACTCAAAATCATGTTTATTAAACAGTCATTTATGTTTAATTGTCATTTTTATGAAATCAATTTTTCATATGTAATACTCTTTAACTACATGTTATTTTGTCGCATGTTGAGAATAATGGCTGAGTTCAAGAAAATGTGAAATCATTAAAAAAAATATAAAATTTGAAATAATCGTGTAAAGAATTATGATAAGATACATTTTTATATAGTGCTCTTAAGATAAGTAACATAATTACATTATATCTAATCATAACTAATTTAATCTAAGTTTAAGTATATTTAACTAGAGCTAAATCAAATACATATATATATATATATATATATATATATATATATATATATATATATATATATAAATTACAATGAAAATAATACAAGTTGTAATCACATATACCGACAAGAAAGTTGATGTACAAAGTGTATGCGGTCGATGTGCATAATTCTCCTCTTTTGTCTACTTTGGGTTAACTTGAAAATTTTTTAGTTTCTCTGCGACACTCACACAAATAGAATCAAGAATCTCAGTTTTGGATCTTCTAAATGTCAAATTCGGCAACAAAGTCTAACCTCCTTAAGATGGAAGCACTAAAAGAAATATTTAACTAGTAACTAATATAGGATGGAAGATCAAAGAGAATGATAATTGTTTTACTACCATAGCTAGAAGCACACAGAAATAAAATTGTTTAACTAAGCATGTAGAGTAAGATCAAATGTTAAACTACCATAGAGTATAAACATATAGAAAAAGGCATTGTGGCTAATCAACAAAGAAAATTTAAAGAAATATAACATCAAATACATGGATTAATGAGAAACTTCAACTAATACTTAGACATGATAAAAGTAGAACAACCAACAAGTTTTACTTCAAACCATAATTACATCAACATATTCATCTTTTTACTCAAATAAGATTCAATAAACAATAACAACCAAATCTTAAAATCCAAATTTGAATCTATGCTTATCACGGAATGAGAAGGTATAAACCTTAAAAAATATATCAATTTTTCGATTTGCAAAACTAGTAGAAAAGGAGAAAGATTATCTTATTTTTACGGTGGATTCAATGGCTTTGATACTATTTTGACAATCATGGTTGAGCTAAAGAAATTGAGAAATAATGAAAAGAAAATATAAAACTTGAAAGAATAATGTGAAGAATTATGATACAATTAGTGTAAGATATATCTTTATATAGTGTCCCTAAGGTAACTAACATAATTATGTTTGATCTAATCATAACTAATTTTCTAACTAGCTCAATATAATTCTAACACATATTTAATTATATTCAACTATATTTAACATTACATTGATATATTTTTGTCTATAATAAATTATTGAAAATATAATTGACAAATTAAAACATAGTTGATATAACATTAAACTTTTAAAATGACCATTAAATAATAAAAGAAATAACTAAAACTTTGACACAAATAAAAGTAATAAAAAGTTTAATAGATGAATATTGATAATGTAAAATAATTTTATATTAAAATTCAATATACGTTATATAACTTTTTATATAGAAGTGGACTTAAGTAGCAGAATATTTTATTAGATATAAGTTTAAAACTATTTTTTTTTAGGATAATGCATATCCTCTTTTCTAGGAAACAAACATGAAAGCGGAACAAAATTAAAATAAAGATGCATGATAGAAAATCCATGTGAAATACTACGACTATAAAGGATAGAGTTGTTTATTAAAACTACATGAAAATCCAGGTGAAATCTGATTATTAAGGATATATTACCCATCATAACGTACGACAGGGATTAAAGGGTAAGCAATAGAATTTTCGTGAGAATGTAGTAATAATAGATAGATGCACATCATAGTCTAAACAAAGAGAAGGTCCCACACGTTTTCTCCATAAGGAATTTTTTGTTCACAGAAGAACATGCTATACTCAATGCATCAAAGAATTTGTGGTATTGACTATAACTATAAGTCTCATGTCACATGGGTGCACAATTTTTATTTGGTTAGAAATCACTTGTCAAGAAAAAGTTCACATGTTAAGTCTCTTATATAAACAAAAAGTTCACATGTTAATGTGGTTTATAATAGCTGAAAATAAATTTTGTTTTATTAAATATGATATTGTTAATTTGGATATTATGTTTAAATTTTAATTTGAAATAATATTATATTTTAATTTGAATTTGATAATTCACAGTTGCATGTAAATTTTTGATAGTATTTACTATTTTTTCAACAAATAAAGAAAAATTAACTTGTTAGTGTCTTTTTCTTAGAAAAATTATTGGCCCACTACTAATCCCAATTACAAAATCTTTCATAAATCTTTATTGTTGTCTTTTTTATCTAACAATTAATTATCAATGTGATTTTTCAATAATAAATAAATCTTTAATGTGACCGCTAAGATCAAAACTTGATGGGACTAGCATAAAGGTGTATTTGGACTTTTAAAATTCTTTTCCCTCTTTCCTTGAAAAATTTCGTTCCTACCCCTCGAATTATAGCCTTTTTCCTTCCCCTACGATATGAAAGTCCTATTTTACTTCTGACAATTTTTAAATATTTTTAGAGGTAGTAGTATTATTTTTGTATGGAAAAAAGTTATAATTTTGAGTTTTTTAAAATAAAAAATAGGAAAAGTCAATATTTAAATTTTTGAAGATATATTAGTTTGGGAGAAAAAAAATAGTTTTAGACAAACTTAAATTTTGAATTTTTGGATTAAAATTTATTTCAGAAGACGCATTAAAGGAGTGACTTTATACACCCACTTTTTTCTACTTTGATCCTCAAAATATTTATTTTTAGAAGTGTATCTTTAGTAACCATTTATTCCATTTAAAAATTTACAGTTTAAGTTTTTAAATTCTAGTTTAAGTTGTACATGATATTCTGAGTTAGAACGCATTTCATCCAAAGAAAAAAAAATTACTGCCTAAAAAAGTTTTACTGCCAAAATATTTATCTTCACAAATAAATCTCAAAAAAAATATTCACGTGTAATAGAAAAAAAAGTAGGGGTGCAGAAAGTGGCTCCCAACTCCCCAGTTGTATTGAGTCTATTTTACTATTTGGGCTTGTTTCACAGTCACCAATAATGAAACTGGACATTAGAAACCCTGCAAAATGATGGGCTTAATTTTGTCAGATCTTTCAGCTGGTATGGGCCCTTTACGATGAGACGTGGACGCTAATTTCACAAATTTCAATTCTTTAATGTTGAGAATATGGACAATATTTGGGGAGTTTTTTTTTTCCACTCCTAAATACTTCAAAATTACACTTTCAAAAAAGTATAGTTTTTTTTAATCCCCAAATGTATACTTCATGACAAAAAATATAACAATAGACTATTTAACTATCGAGTTTTTCATTGTCATAACTCTAACAAAATAACATTTTCACAGTATCACTTTTTTTTAAATGTAAAAGAATAGATAGTGTTGCAAATACAAATATAGTAAGAATTACTATAATTAAATCAAACCAAAGCTCTCATATCAATTATTGAAAAAACAACATAGAAAAATAATAGAAAATAGTTACAACATATGAAAATAACGTGGAGACACTAATATTGGAAAAAAAAAAAACAACATGATTGTTGTCTAATGATAACTAAAGTACACTTCTTACTTTTACTCTTCAAAGCAAATGCCTGAATTACATTTTATAACACTTTAAGACATAATATAAGAGAAAATAAGAAAATTGGATTCCAATCATAAAATATTTCCGATTGATGCATCATGTAACAAAGTATTAGAGATAATATAGTTTTGGTCACCTTATTCCTATATCATACTAGACAATATGAGACTTATTCTAAGATGTTTCAATCAACACCAAAAATAAGGAACTAATAGTGATGGTATATCAACAATGGATACCTACTCCAATTAATTGTGAATGCTTACTACCGCAGTACCACCTTGGCTTAGAAAACAACAAAATTCCACTCCAGTCAATTTATATCAAATGTCTCTACATGCATTATCAAAATATCTCGTATCCTAACATATCAAATGTCTCTACAGTTATCGTTTGAAATGTATTTACGAGAATATTCTAATTAAATTTTTTATTTTGTGTAAAATGATAAATTAAAACTTAGATTTAAAGATAGATAAGTCTCTCCTCCTTGATAAATACCACATTTGCACACAATTTTTTTTTTTTTCAATTTCACTTTTAGTTTGTAAGTTATTTTTAATTGTTTTTTCCATTATACCTTTAATTAGTGTTATTTGCTTTAATATAAGTTTTATTTTTACAATTTTAGTGTTTTTTTACTTAAAAATAATATTTTATATTCAAATTGGTAGAAACTACATCGACCGAGAACAATACAATTTGAAGTCGTTAAAACAAAAATGGTGAAACTTCGAACAAATTCACAACACTCAAGTTAACGGCATAAAACAACAAAATGCCTACAAATGTAACAAACCTACAAATACGAAAATTGACGTGTCCAGAAAACTCATGCCTCAATAGCTGAACATTGAAGATATCAAAATCATTGATTGAATCTACATTGACACTAAATCGAAGCATAATTTGTCAATTTGAACCAAACAAATACTGCAACAAAACGAGAGAGCAAACAACGCCGCACTAAGATGATAAAATCACATATGAAACACAGAAGAAAACAAAATATGTTTAGATAGATAAATTGGTGATTTTAAGTACAAAAAAATAACCCAAAATTGCTCTCTTCCTTTTACTTAAAACTTTTTGTTTATCAAATTTTTGTCACTTCCATTTATTTATACCTTCTTTTTAATTTGTGTCAAAGAATGTAACGTGTACTACCTTCGTTTTTATAATAAGTGTCATTTTAACAATAAAATTTTATCTCAAAATGAATATCATTCTTAATTTTTAATATGATTTGAATTTTTTTTCAATTGTATCCCTCAGTTATTATTGTGTACAATAATTCCAAAAGTATTAATTCTTCTTTACATTTATGATAGTAGGAATCAATTTAATAGTTTAGACGAATAATTTGATAAAATAACTATTAATTTATTTTTTATGACTTAATTATAATTTTAATCGCTCTATTTTAAGTTAAGCGAGACATTTATTACCTCACATATGTGGTGTGCTATATTATTATTTTATTTTATTGTCTCTATTGTAGTAAGTGAGAACCGAGAGAGTTTTTTTATTAAGTAATAGAAAAATTGATCATTCAAATTATAAACATCAATTAAAATGATATCCAAATTTTATAAATTAACAAAGATATCATTCAAATTATAAAATACTAATTAAAATAGTTTATATTTAAACTTTTATCATTAAAGTCCTTTCGAATCGAGTAACAAATATCAAATTGTTTGGCCTTTGGAACCAAAGCACCAGGTAGGTTGGTGAGTAAGAAATTGGAATATTCTTTCTCTACAAGGCAGCACCGTTCCCTACGCATGTGACTTATGTCCTATATTTTGCTTTGGTTTTGCATGTGCTTGCACAGCTCAGACGGCAGTGTTGTAGGGTCAACGCACAAACAAAAGATCTTTTTATTTTCCAGCTCAAACTCCTCTTGGACCTGTCCTTCCAATTCTAAGTTCATTACATTTCATGACTTGCTACATTATCAAAAGATCTTTGTTCATTTTTAGGAATATTAGCCATGCCCAAACACTGCATGATCAAATCAAAGTTGTAATTGATTATAAAAAATAAAAATAAAATTCAAAGTTGTAATTAAATGAATAGAATTGCTTAAGTGTCACAAATTAAACATCAAATGGACAAATATATAATCATATATTTGTTCATTTTTTCTTCATTAAGGCATATATACGACTCTGAAGTTACCCATTTTAACGGTGAACATCAGAACATGGGAATCTCTTGATTTAACCATATGCTATAATATAACACTCTACCAAACTTTAGAAAAATTAATCACAAAACGTGCCTATCACTACTGTACTACTTATGGCCCATATTCGATTATTGATCACGTGGTCCCATTTCTATAAAACTCATTCAATCTCTTGTATTTTTTAGCAAAACAAATTATTGAAATTGTATATATAATTTTTTTTTAAAAAAAATTAAAAAGTTAATCTTCATATGCATTCAAATTGATTTTTGAATTTATGAATTTTGTAAATTGACAAATGCATTCATAAAATTGTAAAATATAAATCAAAATAGTTCATATTTAAACTTTTATCATTTAAGACTATAATTTGATATGTTAATTGAATATGTAACATTTCTACGTTGATATCATATCTATGTATCACAACAAAAACTAATTTTTCTATGCAATTTAAATCTTTCATGGACTAAGTTGTCAATAATTAGTCTATGCACAATTACAATAAATTTGTCTTTGAACTGACAAAATTTCATTAGTAAATTTGTCATCGAGAAGATGATATTGATATGACATCAACGTTATAAGCCACATACTCAATTACAATAGCACATCAAAATATCTAACGACAAAAGTTTACTAATATACTATTTTTATTGATATTTTAAAGTTTCAATAATGTATTTGCCAATTTAGAAAATTCATAGACTAATTTGAACGACGCTTACAATTTTAAGGATTAATTTGTTTATTCACTCTAACAATTATGTAAATGATGACAAGGTCATTGAGTAGCAGCAAGAAAATTCTTATGATTACTTCAATTTGATATCCGATCTCTTACGATTACTTAAATTTGATATCCAGTATTCTTCATAACTAGTGTGATCCCCAACAAATTACTCCAAAGAGCAAAATCTTTTTTGTATGAATTTTGCGTACATGTTTAATTTCATTTTTGGATGAGTTAATATTAAGTCTAATTATAGAATTGACTTCATAACAAGTGTTGGGTGTGCTCGTGTAAAATTGATTTTATTTGCATAATTGATTCTGACTTTGTTTTGGGTTGAACTTAGAGTGTCTTAGTTCAAGGCCAACAAAAAGATAATGATTTTGGATCGACCTGATCCAATCAAGTGACATAACTGAAACTTCCCTAGGTTAGAGCAAATCGTTTCTAGGAGTGAAAATTGAGGTCGTTATCTATCGTAATTCATCTAGACCTCGAAACATAACCACTAGATGGACGAAAGGAAAATCTTGTGATGACAGACACAATAGTTTACATGTACCCTCATTCTGAGCCACTTGATGGCAATCGTACGACGATTACAATCATTAAATGACACCCATCATTTTCTTATTAGAAGGATATGTGTCCTATATCAGAGGATGATCTGAATATCATGGATTTTCCTCTAATGATCATCACAGAAACCTTTTACTAATCATAGAATGGCCTAGTATATAAAGAGGGTTAATTAGGCTATAACGATACACATAGATTCTAATTCTATTTGATTGTCGGAGTGCGTGCAAGTACACCCCCGACACAGAACTAAGAACAAAAGACTAACTGTCTTCGTCAACTGACATTCCACCATTATCCTCGGAGCCAATATGTTATTCAAGATTCTCAATATTGAATAAACTTGAAACTAAAATTTAAAATTTTTGTCGCTACGTATAATTGATTTTTATATTCAAATTTTTTATTTAACTCACTCTTATATAAATATATTTAAAAATAAATTTATGTATATTTAATTATAATCAATATTATAAAATGAAATCTTTTAGAATTAATTCACTTTGAATACTTTTGATGTTGATGTATATTATTCCTTATATTTATTTACTATAAAGTACTACTATAAACAATAAAGAAGTGTTTTTTCACTTCGACCTTTGTAAGTGCTAGGTCCACAACATCTTAGTTGTTAACTTTTTATTGTTTACTTTTAAGTTTTTTTTAATATCTTTCGCTGTCGAACCTCTATGCCCTTAATATTATTCCATTAATTCCAAATTCCAATCACATTTCGAACTTTCCAACTATTTGTTTGATGCACGTGCAGGTTCATGCCCATTAATTGCTACAAATCTTAGATGTGATACGAGCATTTTCTTAGTAAGCATCTTATCCAACTATCGCTTATTATGAATAATATAAGAAACAGGAAAGTTTGTGGTTTTCTTAAATCTAGAAGACCTTCGATCGTGTCCTGTTTTATTCTGTCTTTGCAATTGTATAATAATTAATTGCTTTGCTTCAAATTGTATATGGTCTACATTCAACCAATTGAAATCGACCTCATTAGCTGTACCATCTTCCCGTCATGATGACAAATCTCACATTAGATTATAATAATGGATGGACATAAGAATTATAATAACAAAGGGCATCTTTGATATGCAAAACAAGTAATTACTGGACATCGGTAGAATAGTACATAACACATTTTGTAGGATATTTGGTGGACAATGAATAAAATAATGTAAAATTTAAGAGTAAAGAGAAAGATATAAAGAGAAAGGAAGAGTTAGATAGAGAGAGATTAGTAGGACATGTTGAGAGAGATAACACATCAACAAAGAGAAATGAGAGAGAGAAAGTAAGAGAGAGAGAGAGAGTGTGGGAGGGATAGAGAGATAAGAGGGAGAGAACTAGATGAGATAGCAAAGATGGTATAGAAGCGAAAATGTTTTTTTCAATAGAAAATAAAAGTATATTTTGATATTTTAGATAGTCAATCAAGAGAATAAAAATTTGTATTATGGTTAAACGAGAGATAAGAATTATCATTTCCTTGTTCTCTAGTTTGTCCGATCCCACAATCTATTTTTACATCAAATATAGTATAATAGGAGTTGTGATGTCTCGTTTCTCGTTATTCTGCAAAAGAGAAAACTCCGTCACCCAAAATGAATGAACTATTTAATAATTTCACACATATTATATGAAAAATGTATAAATGAAAATAAATTAATACCCAATTATGATCATCACGTATTAGTACATTACCAATATCATAAATGTATTGTAAAATATATTGATTGAAAGTAATACAAGTAATATTAATTAAAAAGTATATTTGAAAAAAAAATGATTAATATTGCATTGAAAATTTAAAAGACTTATTCATTTTGGGACAATTATTTTTGTAAATGAATCACTTATTATGGGACAGATGAAATATTATACACAAATATTGTGTGATATCATTTATAGATATTTTAATCTCTTAAATATATAGTTAGAGACAGATTTCCTCAAAAAAAAAAAAAGTCTTTGTATATTTCAAGATTGATTTTTAGCTCGAATAATCCTTAATACAAGAAAATCTAAATGTCAATCATTTTGTAATAACTGCTCCGGGCAGCTATTACAAGGATAATGCAATCACGGTAGAAAATTCAAATTAATCAAAATATTTAAGGATAATCTACAATATTTAAACTCTTGAACATCATGTGAAGCCGTTGAATCTAAAGAAAAAATATATGTTTATAAAAAAATTCTACTAGTCTTGATATCATACAATAATTATAGAGAATCCAAATTCAATTAAACCATAAAATGCAAGCAAAAAACACATGTACATGTCATGTTGTGGCAAACCAATAATTTGAATGGACAAATATTATGAGTAGCAAAGCCAAAGATTTGGATCTCGTGTTGCCATCAGTGCATGCAACTGTGCAATCAACACATCGTGGATCTGGATCGTCCATCAAAACTAGATGATCTACTAGATTTTTCAATTATTTTTAAAATTCATTTCAAATTTTATCTTTAAACCGTAGAATCTTAATCAAACGGTATTTAGTATACCAACCGTACAAGTACATGTAATTGTGATGGAACCAAATCCAAATCCCAAAACCAGCTTATGGTATTCGATACCCCCGGCGAGTTACATTCTAATCCATTGTCACCACTAACCACGTGACTTCTTAAACTAGAAAAACAAAACAATCTTTTCCCTTCATCCTTTCTACTCTTTCTTTCCATGTTACTCAATAATTGGATTGGGAAAAACAATATCCCAATTCAAAACCATGTAACAAAATTATAACTCACGCTCGCACAAGCATATATTAATTAAACCAAATGCACATTTGTTTATTTTTGATGCAAAAACGATTTGCCAACAAACTCATACCATCCTCTTCTTCTTGTCTTCACCTCATACCACTAATTCTTTCTTCGTCTCCACTTCTTCCTACACCAAAATCCGAAAGCTCTCTCTTAACTACTTGTTCAAATCATTCTCTTGTTAAATTTATAAAAAATCAAATGTTGGAATTAAAGAGCCCTCTAAAGAGCAAGGAATGGTATGTTAAAATGAAGCTCATGAACAAACACAACAACACAAGACCTCAACATGACAAAACTTGTTTTTTCTTTACATATTACAAATGGATTCTTTGGCTTTCTCTTTCTCTCTATTTCTTCACTTCTTATCTCATCACCAACGACCCAATACCCCAACCAACATCACCAGACACATTAACCCATCTCTCAAATTATAAATCCACCAACACCACATCAACCCATAATGCTCTTGGTAATTAAGTGCACATTATGAATTACATTGAATTTTACAAAATCCAAATATCATTGTAATTTTGTTGAAATTCTGAAATGTAAATTTTATCAAAATTACATAATTCTGACAAATTCACCGTGAACTGAAACGCGTAAAAAAAAACTCAAACACAAAATTTTTATTTTTATCATTTCTATTAACACAATAATTTTAATTGCAGGGGTGTTGAAAAATTTGAAGGTGTTTATATACGAGCTACCTTCAAGATACAACAAAGATTGGCTTTTCAATGAACGTTGTAAGAGCCATTTGTTTGCATCAGAAGTTGCCATTCATAGAGCATTGTTGAAAAGCGAAGTGCGAACGTTTGACCCATATGAAGCTGATTTCTTCTTCGTTCCCGTTTACGTCTCTTGCAATTTCAGCACCGTTAACGGTTTTCCGGCAATTGGTCACGCGCGGGGTCTTATTTCCTCCGCGGTGGAACTCGTCTCCGCAGAATATCCATTTTGGAATCGAAGCAGAGGATCCGATCACGTCTTCGTCGCTTCTCACGATTTCGGCGCGTGTTTTCACACCCTGGTAAGTACTAATAAAATGCGGTGCTATTAGCACATTTTGAAAGCATTTTTTAATTAATGTGCGTTTTGATTTTGAAGGAGGATAAGGCAATGAGTGATGGAATTCTTGGAATATTGAAGAATTCAATTTTGTTGCAAACGTTTGGTGTTGACTACAATCATCCTTGTCAAGACGTTGAGAATGTGGTGATACCCCCTTACATTTCGCCGGAGAAACTATTTAATACGCTCGAGAAAGCTCCGGTGAACGGACGGCGAGATATTTGGGCTTTCTTCCGAGGGAAAATGGAAGTACATCCCAAAAACGTCAGTGGACGGTTTTACAGCAAGTAATTACCATTTACCCCAAATAAAATTATTAATTAATCATCTTATTAATTCGTGGCAAAAAATAATCTTATCATTAATTATATATGATTTTACAACCGTCGCAATCGCAATTGTGGAAACATTGAATATATTTGACCGAATCTTCTATAATATAACAGTTTACTGTGGAATCATTATTATATGTTAATTAATATTTTTTTTTGTGAAGGCGAGTGCGAACAGAGATATGGAGAAAATTCAATGATGATAGGAGATTTTACCTGCAACGGCATAGGTTTTCCGGCTACCAGAATGAAATTGCACGCTCAGTGTTTTGTCTATGTCCGTTAGGGTGGGCCCCATGGAGTCCAAGGCTCGTCGAATCTGTTGCTCTAGGTTGTGTCCCCGTTGTAATTGCAGATGGCATTCGATTACCCTTTTCCTCCGCCGTCAACTGGCCGGAAATATCACTCACGGTGGCAGAAAAGGACGTCGGCAAACTCGACAAAATTCTAGAGCGCGTCGCTGCTACGAACCTAACTGTCATTCAGAAGAATCTGTGGGACCCAAACACAAGGCGGGCCCTACTTTTCAATAGTGAAGTCCAAGAAGGAGATGCCACGTGGCAAGTATTATTTAGTCTGAGTCAGAAGCTTGATAGGTCCTACCGAAGGAAAACAGTTAATAGCGAATTAAAAAGCGACACGTGATTGGATGTGATTGGTTGAGAAGTTTGACAGCGAATGAAGCTGAGTTTTCCTACGTGGGATGCGCTGTTGCATTGGAATTTAGTGTTGGCAAATATGGATGACAGCTGCTATTTTCTTTGCCTTTTATTGGCCGGAGGGAATTCTGATAAAGTGGTGGTGGGACCCATGGAGACATGCAGTAGATGTTATTTGGAATTTTTTGGTGGGTTATTGGTGAGATGGCAAGATTTGATTCATTGGAGGTGCAAAGAGATAGATACCTTTTTTATACTCTAGACAGTAGCTATTTTTTCTGTAAATAATTTACTTAATTCAATCAAATACTAGTATATATGAATAGTTTAATAAAGATTTTTTGTTTACTATCGCATCTGTTTTTAATTATAAATATCTATTGTAACATAATTACAATAAAATAATTTTTTTAATGAAATAGTCAAATAATTTTAAAATAGGATTTAACCTGTTATACAGCTTAAAATGATTGACGAGGGTGGAGTGAGGAAGTGTCAGTATTTGTCGGTGTTTTTTTTGTAAAAATTTGGGAAAGTAGGATTGATGTCAGTAGTCACGGATTTGTCAGTTGTGGTATATAGATTAGTGTGTCCCCAGCTATTCCATTGGGAAAAAGTGGCAGCAAATTGTTTTGAGGTATACCATACCACCTCCGGATTGCAACTATGCCTATATATAACAAAAGAAAAAAATGAACTGTATATATGCAAATTAATTTTTTTTAATTTTTGCACAATAATAATAAGACAATTATAATAGAGATTTTTGCCAAAATATCCCTTTTTTAAAAAAAGTTTACCAAAATGCCACGTTTTTAAAAAGATTTATCAAAATGTTCTACTTTTTGGGCCAAACTGTCGCTACGGGTGTGCGACCTCCTGAAGTGGGTTTTTTTCCAGGACCAGTGGGAGGTCGCTGGCTGAGGGTGCGACCTCCTATTGGGTTTTTTTTTTTATCTAACTGCATGTCGCTACGAGGGGGTGCGACCTCCTGAAGTGGATTTTTCGCTACGAGGGGGTGCGACCTCCTGAAGTGGATTTTTTTCCAGGTCTAGTGGGAGGTCGCTGGATAGGGAGGTAAACCAAAAAAAAATTACGAGGACCAAAATGTAAAAAGATTATATTTACAGGGGCCAAAAACATATTTAATCCTTAATTTAATTATACTTATTTCTCCTTATTATTAAATATGAATATCGATTATTTTTTGAATGTGGTTTTGAAATAAATGTGTACTTAAAAAAGTGAATGAAAGAAAAAGAAATTTTTTATTAATGCGTTTGACAAAAGTGTGATCTTGCTCCTACGTATCTCTTACTGCGATAGAGAAATCAAAGCTACGTAATTCTTGGGTAGAAAATGTGAATATGTTGATTGTTTTTAAAGAAATGTGTTTTGTTATTAAAAAAATGGGTTGTTTTAAAAAAACGAGTTTGTTTGATTTGAATAATTATTTTAAAATGCGAATTTTAAGACTATCAAGTTGTATAACCCGTGTCTCAAAAACTCAATGAGTAAAAAGATGTCACATATAATTTAATCATTATAAGAATATATTTTTTTAATCATTTTTGGTTTTGAAATTGAGTTTTAAAGTCACCAAGTGGTACAAATTGTGTCTTAACAACTCAAAAATTAAAAAGATGTCACATATAATTAATCTAATATTTATGTATTGTGAATGTTTTTTTTTTTTAAAAAACGTAAACAAACACACACAGAGAAAAATAAGTTTCATTGTTAACAGAGAGAGTGAGAGAGAACAAACTCACAAAAAAGGTCACGAAATGGGAGTTGCTCGCGGTGGTGGTTTGTCTAGGGTCGAAGTTGACAGTGGTGGTTGAGTGGACGCTCTAGTGATAGCGCTCGTGGTGGTGGTGGTTCGCTAGGGGTCAAAGTTGACAGAGATGGCTGTGTGGACGCTCTGACGGTAATGCTTATGGTGGTGATTTGCAGAATCGATTTGATGATGATTTTTTAAGGGATTTGCAAAGGATGATGAAGGTGGTGATGTGTGGCTTATGCTCTCTCTAACTCTCTATATTTTAAGAAGATAGTGGTTTTCTTTGTTGATCTTAGAAGCAAAGAAAAACTCTATTTCCTCTACTCTAATTTTTTAGGAAAATAAAACTCTCCTTGATTTAATTTTTGGTTCTCAATTTATAGGCTACAAAGATGAATCGTTGCGTCTATGAGATAAATCGAGTTTCGGTTTTTCTATTGTTTTTACATAAATTATGGAGTGACAAGTGAAGATGAGACTTCTACTTTTTGGTGGAGTGCAAAGTTGGTGAAGATGAGACTTTTACTTTTTGATAGAGTGAAGCTTGTACTATTTCTACCAAAAATATTATTTTTATTTGTTACTTTTATAATATTTTTATGATGTAAATTGAATATTTTGTTAAAACATCAATGAGAATGTGAGCTCAATTATTAGAATAAATTTATGAGTTTAATTTTGATTTTTTTTAGTACAATAAAATGTGATTGTAAATATATAAAATTAAATATATTATTATAATTTATTTATTTTTATTTTTTTTAAATAGGCAGACAAAATTGGAGTATTGCATAAAAAAAATGAAATATAATAGAATTACCATCCCTGAGTTTCCCTACTTTATTGATACATAACCAATACGAAGAACATAATTAGATCTGTCATGCACTCGACTATCAATTAAAAATTTAAAATATTATCT
>JBBPBP010000002.1:45932641-45953577 GCA_037974735.1 Cicer chorassanicum | reverse complement strand
ACTGATAAATATAACACACACAAAAACATTTGTTATTGATACATAAAAAGAACACAAGACAAATATGTTTCACTTATAAATATAAAAAAAAATATGAGACAAATATTTGTTATTGATAAATATAAATAATTTGCAAGACAAATATTTTTCATGGATAAATAAAAAAAATATGGAACATATATATGTCATTAATACATAAAAAAATACAAGATAAATATTTAACACTGAAAAACATAACAAAACCACGTAATAAAGGACACATTTTTTTTATTTTTATATATTCCAAATAAAAATAAGAACAATTAAAATGTATTAAATATAATTTATTATTACAATCATATACAAAAAATGTTTGCCATTAAAAAATTATCTAAAATTAATATCTTTAATATTATCTACATAAAAATCAAAACAATTATACTACACTAACTATAAAAAAAATTTATACTCATAACAAATCTCAAACTAAGAAATTGGAACAAAGGAGAGGAACTCTCAAGTACAAGAGAAATCAGGAAAGAAAGAACATTTTCTAACCACACATGTTGATCCCCAAAAAATATGGTGAATTCACGGAACCCACAATTTGGCAGCGAGAAACTCTTGGATTCTTTAATCCAGTAGTATTTTTGGGTTAAAATATGCTATCAAATGCTCCAAACTATTAATATTTTTTACAAATGTGAGTAAACATAGAGGGGTGGATGGACATTTTCCCACATGATTGAGATAAAATATGGTCTATTCGGCTAAACAATGGGCCACCTTGTTGTGCTTTCTATTCACATGAGAAAACCTAGAGAAGTTAAATTGGGCTTGAATGGAAACAATAGCTCTAATGATAGGGCCCAAGTAACCCATAAGGTCATTGGTTATTTCTTTTGTTGGTGTACTAGTACATTGCTTTGCCTCCTCATATTATATTCTTATACTATGAATCGACTTTGCTTTAAAGTTAAAGCGCCCATGATACTCTAATTATATCTAATTAAAAAATATAAATTTCTTGTTAGCTATTGTATGAACTATGAAGAAAGTTTAGAGAAAATTTCATGTCCCTTTAAAAAGATTCCATAAACTACAACTTTAAGTGAGGGTTTAAAGAGATCCTTCAAGGGTCTCACAGCTGCACTATAACTCAATAAATGATCCACCGTTCACATTAATTTTGGCATTGCTTCTAATTCATAAGTAAGCAAAATCCAAATGACAAAAACTAAAGGAAATTTTCCATTCAAACCCTAAATTCTCAAAAAAAAAAAACCCCTAAAAACTTAAAAATACCTCCACATAATCGGTCAATTTAAATGATATTTTTTTGGATTGACCGATTTGATAGTATAAAATAGTAACTTTAAATTTTTTTAAGATTTTATAAATTAATTCTAAAAACTAATAATTTATACTACTGGATCCGTCAATTTGAAAGAAAAAAAAAAACCGTCTAAATTGATCGATTTGATATACATATTTTTAGACTTTTAAGGGGTTTATGAGAACTCATAAGAAGTGAGATGAGAAATTTTCAAATTAAATTAATTTGTTCAAAAATCCATAGAGGCCCTTGCATGCATATTTGTTGTCCGATGAAGCAAGTACTTAAAAGATCTCACTCCTATGCTCAATTTTGACATGGTCAGATCTTAAGTACTTAGCCCAAATGACATGTTGATGGACAATGTTGTAAACATTTTCAATCTCTCAACCATGGTACTTTCTATGTATTTTTCACTAATCTTGTTTCTCAATATCACTTTGATTTTGAGGATGAGGAAGAGAACAATGAAAGAGAAAGCATTGTGTTGGTTTCTTGTTCACTTTCTGGATCCACATTTGTCTTTTCCTTGACACTTTCTGAATTTTGACTTAGCTTTAGCTCTAGGAAACTTGGCAATTGTTTTTTGTCATTCAATCTTTTTAGTTGAGCTTTGACATCACTTTGCTTTGATACTTGCGTTTGGTGTATGAATTCTTGCATTTGATCTTTTTTATCATGTACCTAGAGTCCAAATGAAACAAAATATAAGTGCCAAAAAATGTAAAAAATAAATAAAAAGTAGATTTTTTTTTAAAAGACAAAAAAATAAAATGTTATTAATACCCTATTACCACTTTGTTAGTACATATCCTCCCACCCAATGGTCACTCCAAAATAAAGTTTCCTCTTCATCCCCATAATTCTATTAATGCAATCTGTAAACCTATTTTCATTATCACCCAACCCACTCTTTCCACACTCTTAATATCTTTTAGTCATACCTTCTACTTTAATCTTTTCCTCCACCTCACCATATTTTTTTAAACACTTTATACCAAAGATTTTCCTTATCCACTTATAATTAATTATCTTTATTGTATGCAATGTTGTCATGTTAGAAAAACTTTTTAATGTAATTTTGTTGTTGTTGAAGTTTTACTTATAATTAGCACAATGTAGATGTAGATTACAGTTAAAAAGGATTGAGATTTTTTATAATTATTGAACTCCCTGCATTTGTCACATTACGTGAGTGCATTACAAAATATCTTATTAAGATTGAATACTTCAAATTTTGATCACACTTTTAACTCTCATAATAATACAATTGAAATGTGAGTCACTCGATCTTAATTAAATGTTTTCTGTTATGCACAATATTGCATCAAATGTTAATACTTTCAATTTTCACATTAAATATATAAGTGTTATTAGATTTTTTCTTTCTTTCTTATATTTGAATATTAGTACATAAAAGAGTAAAATGACAATTTTTCATATGAATATTCGAAAAACAAAAACAAAATGAAAACAGTTTAGTACTTGTCTAATAAATTATTACTTGTTTAGATGCACTATATACCTAATAAACCACTTCAAAAAACTGTATAAGAAAATAATCTATTAATTTAATCTAGCTCACAAAATTAAGCAAATCAAGTAGAGGACATATTATCTTCTATATGATTTCTATGATACTAATACAATATAAGCAAATGTATGGATCATATTTAATTCATATACATGTATTTTTTTTACTTGTGGAGTAAGTAAAAAGTTGAGTTAATGTAATTTTTTACCTCGGCACCAAACATCTTGAAGACAGGAGTGCATGAACTAGGTTGATAATGTTGTTTATTGATAGAATTAGAATAGGTGCTCCATGGAAAATGTTGTGCATTATGGCCATCTTTAGATAAACATATAAATTCTTGATTTTCACTTCCTTGAGGCCACTTCTTTTCTTCAGGTAGTAATTGGCTTACTTGGCTTCCATTATTTCTTGTTATTGCATCCTTTACATCAAATAGATGAGAACTTGTTTTATAGAAATCTTTGTCCCACACTGAACTTGATCTTAAGATCGTGTGATTGTTGAAAATTCCACTCTGATGAAATCTACAAAGAGAACAATAAGGAATTATCAAAATTAATCAACTTCATCCATGTTTTAAATGTTTCTATTTTATTTTAAATTTTCACTAATAGTACGTAGTAATTATAAAAAACAAAATGTTTTCATTGTATTTTTTTTTAGATCAACTTAATAGAGTAAAAACATTTTACACATTCATTTGAATATGTGTTGTCTGCCATATCATTTAATGCACATGTAATATACTTTTTCACTTTCAATATATAAAAATTAAATATTTTTTTGTTTATAAAAAAAATACTTTTTCTTCTTAAAAAATATATTTTTACTATATTATTAAATAAACACAAAAATAATAATAGTATGTATTCCCTTTGTCCTTAATATAATATTATCTAGTGAGAAATTTCGTTATCTTTTTATATTTTCAATTGCATTGATTATTTTCTTATCAATATAACTATGTTATATTTTTTTACAGTCAACAATAAATAGTATGATGAGAACATAACTTCTCTCTCATGAAGAATATATTTTTTAAAACATAGTATCAATTATTTACAATTTCGTATTAAAAAAAATATAATCATTAATTTACCCCTAATTACTCACTTCGTCTTGTAATTATTGAATGTTTCACGTATATTAAGAAAAATAATTGATGTAATTAATGTGTACATTTTATGTTACTATAAATTATTATTGTATATAGATGTATTTAATGTTACTTTTCATATTCTAAAATAAATTAATAATTAAAATAAAAGTATATTTGAAAAATAAATAAATATATTTAGTAATTTGCATACAAGCTTATATTTAGAACAAATAAATATTTCAATGGTATTTATAATTAAGAATATTTGAATTCAACATATATATAGTATTTAATAAGTGAAGGAGCATTAATTTACCTTGAAGCGCCGTGATCTTTGATTTCATTATATGGTTGTTTCATTAGCGGAGACGATGGGTTCAAATAATTATTGTCAACCCCAAACTGTCCTTCTACATTAAATCTTCCATACATATCCAAAATGTGATGTCTTCCTTGTATTGTCCTTTTTTGGGATAAAACTGAAATAAAACAAAGTGAATCATGCATGTCATATAATATGTTTAGTAAACCATTGGAAAGTGGAAACATCAAATCAAATATCTAGACTCGTTTTGTGCAATATGATTTTGCTAACATTAATACTATTAATAAGGTTATGAAACATTTTTTTACCTTGGCCGGACGCATCAAGCTTTTTACTCCGATACATCTGAACCTCCAAAAAATATCCATAATTAAAAAACGTTATAAGATAGGTATTCCGTAAAATACAAAATAAAATTAATTACTTGGAAAAAGGACATAGGTTAAATTCTATATAGCTTGAGAGTTTATTAAGTAACAAAGTAACCTCAATGTTTAAGTGTTGTACATAGGTTAAATTCAATACACGAATTTCCTAGTATTCTATATTACCTGCAAATGACTCTTCACATGTGCAATGTTAAGTCCTCTTACATTCATCAACTGGAGAACCAACTTGGGTGTTGCTCCTATTATCAACAAAAATTAACAAAAACACTCAAAAAATAGCTAGTTTTTTTAAAAAGCATCAAAGAATATATGTACATCAATATAATTTTTTTTATAAAAGTACTTCAAATCATATAAACCATGACATTAAAAAGAATTGCCCGTTGATTCATTATTTTTAGTTGTTGTCTTAAAGCTACTAATTTACTCATTCTAAAAAATCAATTTTCATATAACTATATATATTTTTCTTTAATACATTTAACTATTTATTATCTCATTTAGCTTATTTATCTATCTATAATAAACAGTTAAGACATTACTGACAAAACAATAATTAATATTGTATTGAACTTTGAAAACGACATTTAAAAAAAAACAAAAAATATTTCCTAAGAATACAATTCAATGGTAATGAAATTAATTGTTTCATTACACCACATATCAAAGCTAGTAATTGTTTCATTTGGTGGTCAAGGGTAATGAAATAAAATAAAATTAATCCACATCACTTAATATATACATTTAAGTATATACAAAATTGAAATGAGTGACACTTACTTTCTTGTCCTCCAAGCCTCTCAACAGCATGCACAAAAGCTAAATGAAGATCAGGAGTCCAACGAAGCCTAGGCATTTTGGACCTAACATATTGCCTAACCGTACTTCCACGCCCTTTTCCTTCTTCACTACAATTATTATCATTATTATTGCTACTCAAATTCTCTTCTTGTGATGATATGTCATTGTTGGTAATTATCTCACCACAATGGCTATCACTAATTAGTATCGTATCATTATCATCTCCATCATCCACCACTTCTTCGTTTAAGTCGAAGAAGGAACGTTTTCTTCGACTTGGAGAAGAGGGTTTAGCTTCGATACCGCTACTACCTTCACTCTTGTCTTCATCACATATGCAAAGTCTCTCAGCCATTTATCTACGATTTTCTTCTTCTAGTTACTATATTGTTTCCTGGTAGATACAAAAATTTCAGCCAACATAGAAGTTTGAACTTAGTTCAAAATAGTTATAACCATATACATGTTAGTTAAATAATATATGGGCAAAAATGAATGCATTTTTATAGAGACGCACGTTGTTTTGTTTTAGAAGGAATCATGTTTTGTTTTGTTACATTTGTACCAAAAAATTATTAAACTGTGTGCTTCTTCCTAGGTCTTGGAATTCCAAACTCATCTATATAACCTACAATTAATTTGAAAATTGTTACATTGAAGAGTGCATCTTATCTTAGAGATATATACTTAGACTATAAAAGAAAGTAAGTGAATTAGTGTCGAAATATAAACAAAAATGATATTTCAAAATTGATTTATTTAATTTGAAATTTAATTTAAATACATTGAATTTTCAAAGACTATCATTTTTTGTTTATACTTCATTTTGAAAGAAGTATATAAAAAGCTTTAACTATTTATGTGAATGTTTATAAGTTTTTTTTGTTGATTTTTTTTACATTTTGCAAACTTACAAGGGTGTAGTGGTTGCGGAATACTATGAAAGGTGGGAACAATAGTTGTGGAAAACACCAAAATCAAAGTCGAAAATCATAGTAAATAGTAAACTACACATTGGAGCTCTAAAAGTTATGGTAAGAGAGCTCTAAATTTACTTTTGCAGTTATTCACTATTCAACCAAACACATACTTTCACATATGAACTTGAATTGTTAACAAGATAGATTTCTGATAGTTTGATTTTGGGCTTGTAATCTAAATAGGAGTTGAAGTAGTTATTGTATTCTATATATCAAGCATTTTTTTTATAAATAAAAATAATAATTCTATTGAGCAAAGTATATCTTCAACTTATTTCTAAATTAATTGATCAAAGTGTATTAAGACTAGATCCAACAAAAGTCAAGATTTGAAATCAAATGCTAAAAAAGAAACAAAAATCCTAAAAAGGTCTAATATGCATGTATATGTATATAATGATGAAAGATTAAAGAACAACCTAATGAAAAAGACTTAGTTCCATTAATTGTTCAAAAAGTGTGTGTGTGAGAAAGAGAGAGAGGGGGGTGTAAGTAGCTAGTTATGTGCAAACCATTGGTGAGGATGAAGCTTGAGAAGTACTTTCTTCCAAGATATCTTCAACGATTGGACAGATGCTACTAGCCAACTCTTGTTTCCAAGATCCAAGAAAGCCAATTATTTCTTGGAGAATCCTATGAATAACCTTTGCAACTCATGTTTGTTGATCCAAATATATTTGTTGATGATGAGAAGAAAAACCCTACGTTGGTAGGTTTCTTTTTGTGTTTTAGCAAATGAGACTTGCTGGAATTGGAATGTAAGGAAAATAATTAAGCTTAAAATACCATAGGCACATCAAATATTCTCACATATATTCAAATATGATAAAATATGCTATATGTAGAAGACAATGGTCGGACATTAAACCACTTGTGTGTGTGTGTGTATAATTTTATTAATTTTCATTATTTTTATGTTTTATTCATTTCATTTCACAATAACAATCACAATAATTAATTATTTTATACAAATTAAAAAATAATAAATAAATAAATGTGTCATTTTATTCGATTACCTTTATTTATTATTATGTATCTCAATTATCTTAAATATAAAGTAAAAAAATAATAATTTAAAAGTTGTGTATAAAAAATATTTAGAGAGTATTGTTAAAAAGAATAATTAAAATTATATTAAAATAAAAAATCAAACTATTTTTAAAATACTTTTTCGCAAATGTGATAACTTATGAGACATAATTAATTATATTTTTTTTTTTGACAAAAATTAATAATGAGTTATGAAGTAGCTAGCTAGGTAGCTAAGAGCTAACAACATAAGAGATCAAAGGCACACGTATGACCCCTATCTTGGACTATTGAGAATCATGTGATTTTCTTAGCTTTTTTTATCTTTCCAATTTTTCTTTGACAAGTTTTGTATTTTCTTTTCTCCGTGATAATCTTTACTAGCTACTAGTATTAGTTGACCTCTGCTACTGATAGCTCCTATTTGTTTTTATTTTATTTTATAAGAATAAATATTCTTAAATTGTGCTATATATAGCAATATGAAATTACATGCGTATATTGACCAAGACTGATCATAAAGTCTGAGTCAAGTAGTCCACAAGTATATGCCTATACTCCTTTAATTCACTTTGGTTATAAAAATATAATATTGCATACTGAAAGGTTATTTTCATACTCTAAAGAAAAAAAATATGAAATTGGATATATATATATATATATATGGACAAATGATAATAATAAATAATGTAGTGTGTGATATATTGTGAAAGACAAATAAAAAGAGGTGTAAAACTTGAGTTTGCCTTAATATATACGGACCTCTAAAAAAAGTTTAAAAGTAGATTGATAACATTTTTAGTAAAAAAATGACTATAATAAAAAAATAGAGAATACATGAACTATTTCATTAAAATTTATTAAAAATAGAAAGATTCACTTTTGAATTAAGTTCCATAAATGTGTTGGTCCAACAAATCTAAAGGTCAAAAGATTAGCTAGTACAAAACATAAACTCGAAAGTAGTTAGATACGTTAATTAAACCATCTAAACATACACGGATCTGTATCACTTCATATTAAAATCTCCAACATTCATACATAATCGTTCAATTTTGATAAGATGTTCCATATTTAAATTCATAATTTTAAATCTTAAAGTAACTAAATACATTAATTAAATCACTCAAATATACATGGATCTAGATCGCCACCCATCAAAATCTTTTACATTATGCGATTGAACATAAATAATTGTCCGATCTTGATCGAAAGATCTTAATTTAAATTCAATATTTTAAATTACAAGATCGGACGACCAGTATTATCTTTGACGCCATGAAAGCAGAATACCATAAATTGAGTTTCAAAATACACTCTCTCCCCCATGTGTGAAATATAATTTATCAACATACAAAAATAACTGGATGCTGAGCATGCAGTATAGATTAAGTAAAACTAATTACTTCAAAATTTGGTCTTAGTAAGCTATATAGCTAGTGCTAATTAACTAATACTAGAATGAGCTCCAAATCCCAAAAACTAAAATTATTCAACACATTTGATCTCGAAAAGTTCATGTCAGTATGTCTTACTGGTAATTACCCTTATAATAAAGGGGACATGCGCAATGATAGGGGTAAATAAATTATATGTAGGGGCAACACCTTAAATTTGTCCCATATGCTTCTTTTTTTATCGATAAGTAATTAATTAACTTTGATCAATATGTCCGAGAAAATGTTCCACCAGCACCTGGTTAATTTTTCAGATTTATGGTGGATCAAATTTAGTTATCTTCTTGGAATTGATTATTGGTTAAATCTTTCGAATCTTCATGTATCATTTATGAGTATATCATATTTCTACTTATATTTGTTTCGATCTAGACACTTATAACACATGTTTTGTTTTATTGAAAAATCGCGGTTATAAATTGACCTATACACATGTTCTTTAAAATTGTTGTTATAGGTTCCATACTTACAATAGTGGTTGTTATTACACTTATTTTTTATTACTAAAATCGGTACTAAAAGTTTTTTTAAAAAATATATAAAATATTATTTTTGTATTAGTGTCATTTTCAATTTAATTATTATTATGATAATGAAAAACATGTTATTAATTATTAAGAGTAATTTGTAAATATTATTATTCTCTCTTTTATATATTGTAATTCTTAATATTTGTTACACTCATTTTGTAACAGATAAAGTGGTGTAAAAGAAGAAGAAAAAACGATAAAAGACGTGGCCCAAAAATGTAGTAAAATTTATTTAATAATTTTTGTTTTGATAAGCAAAAAAAATTGAAGAAATTAAACTAACACAATACTAAATATTTACAGACTCCAAAAAAATGATACATACATGCATGTTTTTATTTATTTATTTTTTTTCAAAAAACTACAATACATGCATGGTAAATATATACGACAGATTTGTCATATTTGATATTCTCTCAAAATGTCTCATTTTGTGGATGGTCTTCCTATTGTCCAAGAATTTACTTTCTCGAGCATCTTAGAGAGAATTCAAGCCATTTGTTATGAAGATTATATTATTTAATAAAATATATTTATTCAACAATTCTTGCATAGTGTAGGTCCCAAAGAGGAATCATTTTCAAGGATTAGGTTTTGGCTACAAGACACCTAAATTTGACTAAGAGGGAGAGAGAAACTAAATAAAGACAAATATTCGAAGGATTAAACAAAGCAATTGGATTGGAAAGGTTACACTTAAGAGAAGAAAATCGATTCTCGTGCTTATTTACAAGAAAATAAGAGAATGAATTCTATTGCTCTACGTACCGACTTATTCAAAAATATTTCTTGTTTTGTCATTTTCTTTGCATGGGAGTTGACATGTTGTTTAATTTAGGAACACTTGCAGAGGAGCAAAGAATCTTTCCCAGAATTATGGTTTTATTATTATATCATATGATTAATTAATTTGTTTTATTTTAGAAAAAGATTAATTAATATCTTTTGCCCGTTGGCAAAGATCTACTACCACCTTGTTGTAGTAATTTAATTAAATTAAATTTGTTTACATAATTTAATTACAGTCAATTTGCCTGGTCAATTCCAGCCACTTTATGCACAGCAACACTATTTTTTTTTTATCTACTACTAGTAGTGAAGTCATTTTCTTCGCTTTTCTACTCATTTTAATATTAATTATTTTTTGAATTTTTACCTATTTTAAATAAAAAAAATTGGTCAAAGGAGAAATTTTGATTAATTAAAAAGACACTAATTATGATTTTACAATTGTCTCTAAGAAAATATGAATGATATTTTAAGGTTACATGACTAAGTTATTGTCTCTGAGTTAACATTTAAGTATTATACTATTGCTATATACTAGTTTCTAATTTTCGTATAATGTTGTAGTAATTTTTTATTCGAATGGAAGCTATTTTCAACAAACTACTCTTTTCTAAATGAAATATAAACAAGATTTTCTCGAATTTTTTAAATAAAGTATAAATAAAAATCAACAATTTATCTATTATTTAATGATAAAATTTCTAAATCATCCTTCGTTTGATATAACTTTTTACGGTTTCAATTATCCAATTTATTAGTCATTAGGAGTAGTTTAAACAATAGATTTAACTTTTTATTGAGAATACGTACATTAAATATGATCAATAATAATTTTTAATATACATAATTTATTTATTTTTGTTTATAATTCATTTTGGATGAAGTATCTTTTATGTGTTGAAAGTGATCATATAATTTTATAAAATTTCAACGAATAAAAAAGAATGTATGAACATGTTGTTTTTCTCTCAACTAGATTTGAACCGTAGTTCAGTGCGTCGTGTTATATACTAGCTTGAAGCTTCTCCAGTTATACACAATCGAGAACGCGTTATTTTTTAATGCATAATTCCTAAAAAATACTTATACAAATACTAGGCTATATATTGAGATATGTGTAATTGTGTTTTTTTTTTTTATTGACAAAAATGTTATTGGGTGATTTGTAAAACTCGTTAATTCAGTCCAACTATTACCAGGCACTAAAACTTTCGCAAGTCTAGAATTGATTCTCACTTTAATATTCCTTAAACATAGACTTCTAGGAAATTAAGTAGGTTCAACATAAATTACATTAAAAGGTACTTTCATCCTACTACTCAATATTAATTAAATCATAAAAACTACTACTAGTATTATAAAGAAATTAAAGAAGTTATGAACAGCTCAATGGAAATGAAATTTCTTCATCATAATTTATTGTCAGATTATAATATACTCCATATCTTAGGATTTGACAACATTTTTTTTTTTGACAAGAGGAGTTGAGAACATATTGAAACAATAAATAATAATATTTGAATAAATATATATAAATGCAACCACTAGACACTAGTGCAAATAAATATACCGTCAAATATTCCTCTATATAACATGCATGAACAGACTTAATCAAAGATGTATACACCAAGTAAGACCTTGTGGAGACTTGATCCCTCTAATCTATATCACATTTTTTTTATAAATCAAACAACCTTGTGTGGCAAAAACGGTTCATATTTGAGTCTCTTAACCATTTGATCAGAAATTTGATCACATATCACTACATTATTAGGCTCATCTGCATGACATGATGTGTTAAGAGTTTTATATTAAATAAGATAAAATCTGACAAAATAAATCAAGTATATATTTTTTAATTTTTTTTTAGGTATGTTAAGAGTTCCACGTTACGGATGAATTGTCTAATTAATTTTGTGCAATATTTTCGCACGTTCTAGATCAAGTATATCTGATTAGTGATTGATTACACAGTGTGAAGAATTTTGGCTGTTACTAATCTTTGAGATTGGGAATTTTGATAAAATAATAAGCAAAAGATTCTATAGGTCGTTTGAAGGTCCAAATGGTGAAGCGTGGGTGAGTGAGTTTGCATATATAATGCCTACCTTCGCGGCGACTCTTTCGCCAATGTTAATATATAGAAACCTTCAATCAAATTAATCTTACAAATTTATGTTATGACACATTAATATATAGAGAGAGAAATTGAGAATAATGCCATGCTGTGTAGTTGTACTATACTATCTATATCCATCATAATTTTCATCACATGCCCATGTTTTGCGGAAGGTTTTAGTTTAACTTTGTAAAACATTTTTGGCTACTAGCTACCTCATTTGCTAAGGAAAAAAAAAAACACTAGCTGTAAACTTCGTGTTATTACTCATATGCATGCTGGTCGTGTTGGAAAACAAATTTTTCTGTCTTTCTTTTTTATTTTTTCTCTAGAGACGATGGTTATTAGTTATTACTCATATTTGATTGATGTTCATGTTTCTCTTTTAAATTGCAAGTGAAAATATAATGTCACAAAAAATATAGATTATCAAATTTTATGTGTTTTATTTTAAAAAGTTCAATTATTTTATTGGATAAAACGGATAAAAATATAAAATAAATAGTTATTCCTATGTATAAATCAATAGTTTAAATCAATATTAGATATTATAGTAATTTCAAAAAATATTAAATAATATAGTAGTTAGACATAGTTGTACGCGTTAGTTATTTAATTGTTATTGCAACTCTTGATGAAATAATCATTCTTATTATCTATACAATTCTCATATTACACTTTTCTATATATTTCTCCCATCAATGTCTTCTATAAAAAATAGTAGCATGGTATTAGAAAATTTTGAGTTAATTTTGTCTTGGGATACCAATCCCCAACCACACACATGGTATATGAGAATTTACCATTATTAATTTAAGAATAGTAACATTAAATGAATGATAAAATTGAAATAAAAAATACATCAAAATTTAATAGTTTCTTTATACATAGGTATAGATATAGTTTGCTTGATCTTAATCAAAATGGTTACATTTTGACTTATGTCTTAGACTTGGTTTGCAAAGTTAAAATTTGGATAATTGACATCGCATCGCATGATTATGAGTGCGTTTGTTTTATATTTTTTCATGAAAAAATTTATTTTTTTAAACTAAAAATCATTTAGTAGGGTTTGAAGGGTGTTTGTTTCAGATTTTTTAAAAATCATTTTGTTAAAAAAATCATTTTTTTGTTAAAAATGAAAAGCTAAAAATAGTAGCTTCTCAAATTTACTAATGCGATGGATGAGAGAGAAAGATGCCAAAAATTTTAAAAACACGAAACTAAACCCATTAATAAGAGAAAATGATGTAATTACTCTTACCCTTTTTGAAAAATCCAAAATTACCCTCTATTGATTTTTTTTTTGTCCGTGCTGCATCAGTTTAACTCACTCAATTGTGACCGTTTTTCTCCTTCTCCTTTTCAATTTTTCATCAAGTAATTTTCCTTCTCCTTTTCAATTTTTCATCAAGTAATTTTCCTTCTCCTTTTCAATTTTCCTTCTCCTTCTCAATTTTTACGCATCATTTTTTTTATTGTTTCTACGCCTTTTACTTAAATCATTTTATTTTTACATCATTCATACGTTGATATTATTATTTATTTATTTTTTTTGCTTTTTGTGTGTTTATTTATAGCTTTTTAATGAGTATTTAAGGTACATTAATCAATTTTAAAATGTGTATAAGAAATGGATTAAACTTATAAATTTTGTAAGGTATTATAAAAGTCATGTCCTTTATGGTAATTTTGTGGTTTAAAAAATCACTTTTATAAAATTGTATACAAACGGATTAAAAATCATTTTTATGATAGTAAACAAACGGAAATAAAAAAATCATTTTTAAACAAATCTCTACAAAATAATCTCTAAATTTTTTAAACTAAAAATCATTTTTATTTAAGCTCAAACAAACGCACCTATATGAATATGAATGTCCGAATTCTCCAATTGCTTAGAATCGCTAGGTCCACTATTTTGCATTTATTTTGCGCTACATTCTCTTTTTTTTTTTTTTTAAATCAAGTGTATCTTCATATATAAATACCAAGATTAATCTTTCGAAACCACTAAAATAAATTACCCTCTCTTAACATATATTTTTTTATATACATCAATTAGATATCCAAACATTAACCAAATAATTAAGAAATTCAAGTGTATTCCACTTATGGCACACTATCTTGGTTGCACTACATTCTTTATTAGTAGTTAGTTAGAATCTCAAGAAATTCTGTCTTCTTGAGAAAATAATAATAATAATAATAATAATAGTTGATCTAAATCAATATTTTATTTAATTTGATTATGTAAATCAGTGAGGAGAAAGTTTAACTTGGTACAGTCCAACAATTTTTACAGTTTGGGTTGGATATAAAACTTGAGATCTGCAGAGAACAGGTGTGCATGTTACTTTATCCGACATCTTGATTGATTGATACATTTCTTGGAAGTTTACTTTTAGTCAATGCTACCTACATTTATTTTCTTTAATTGTTGTTCTCACCGTATTTATTTTTTGTTTTATCTGCTAATAGGAAGTAATTTACATTTTACTTGCATCTTTAATTTTTATTTTGAATAGTAAGAATTTTGTTGTGTGAATAGACAAATCACTCAATAACCAATTAAGATAATGTTTAATCTGAAATTTGAATAAACAAATCACTTAATAATCAATTTGATATGTGCATGTTTTCCAACCTTAACTGATTGGCCCAATAGAAGGTCTCAATTTACAACTTGGGTCATGAGCATGTCAACCCATCATAATTCATAAGCACACCCCCACACAAACATCGACGACTACACGGTACACCCCCACTGACAATACACCAAAAGAAAGAGTAATTTTTTTGTCTGAAAATAAACGTCCAAAAAACAATGTTTTTTTCTTTCTAAATGTGTTGTACTTTTTGAAGTGATTTTGGGGGTGAAAAAAGCACCTCCCAATTTCGTATGATGTAGCATCGAAATCCATGAACACATAAATAAAGAAACAAAAATGATATATGATATAGTTTCTTATTCTCAACAATAAACAAACAAAATTTAATAAGCCAACTCATCATGATTGAGGTCTATTTAAAAATAAATAAAAAAATCCGAAACTACTCTAAATGGATTAATTTGAGATCAGTGACTTAAGAGAGAATGCAATAGGCATTGTTATGTACAACCCAAATGCTGCTAATAATAATGACCAAAAGAATAAAAATTATTGCAATTGGCTTTTGATATCTTCTTCCAGAATTCTCTTTTGTTGTAAAACCTAATTATAAGAAGCCAAATTCTTCTCAAATGTAATATATAGAGTAGAATAGAAAAACTAGAAAATTGTTGTTATTATGTTCTAATAACTGGACCCTTGTACAGCCCTCTCCTGATTGCAAATTCATCAGAAGGTTGAAATTCTTCCAACCAGGTCACATCAGAAAAACTAACTCCATCCAACTCAAGATTACCTACAATTCAATAATAATATTAATTAATATAGCTTGGTTTAATAGAATATAAAGATAAATAGCTTATTTAAGCGCTTTATAACAAAAGTGTTTATCATACAAGTGCATATGTATAAGCTTTTTATAACAACAAAAAAGAAGAAATAAAGTCGAATTATATTAATATAAACTATAAACTATATTCATAGGGTATGTTTGAATCGACTTATTTGAACTTATTTACTAACATAAACACTTAAGAGATTGTTTGGGAGTAACTTATGAAAATAGCTAATGACATGTCCGTAAATTGTTTTCAGTTTATTTCTATAAGCTCTCCAGGATAGCTTATGAGAATAACTTATAGATGGACTTTATTTTATCTTTGGTTATATATATAACTTATACATAAACACTTAAATGATAATTGTTTTTGCTATAAGTACTTAATTAAGTTGTTTATCAGATCAGGGTATTAAGCAAACTATCCTAAAGAACTTATGGAAATAAGTTGAAAACAATTAATGCACATGCCATAAGTTGTTTCCATAATATGTCTCAAACAGTTTCACAAGTGCTTATACTAGTAGATAAGTTCAAATAAGTCAATCCACAGTCTACACAAACTCTAAACTCTTAAGAGTGAAACCATCAAACACTTTTGCAAAATATAAAAATGAGATTACCTGGAAGATCTTTCCTTTGGGGTTGCTGGAAGTAAGTGCAGTGTCTGCCATGCTCTGAAGAATAAGGTGGAGATAATATGTCAAAGATTGCACAAGGAGTAACGGCCTTAAAACAATGTATGTTTCCTCCAACAGTAGGATAAAGAACTGTTGTTGAAGTTGGTGCTGTCATGTCTTTATCTTTCACAAGCTTTGCAGCTCTAGCTGTCATTAACAAATTGGTTGAAAGCCAATAAACCAAAGTTATTAATCATTATCAGCTTCCAAATGAGGAAGAAAAAAGATAGATAAGAGGGAAACAAATCATGATAATAACTAAGCAATATAAAAACTGATCTATTTTTGACAGGATATAAGAACTAATCTTGAGATACACTCTAAAGATAAGCATGCAACTTGATATTCCTCTAACTGCAAAAATTTATCATTTATACCAATCTTAAAGAAAATAACTTTCAATATTTAAATGAAAGAAAGTAGCAAGATTGTGTTAGGATTAGTTTTGTAAGTTGAAATTGTAGTATGTATCATCTACATCAATTGGTTAGATTAGTTTTGTAAGTTGAAATTGTAGTAATGAATAGAGGTAGCCTTAGAGGGAAAAGGCACTCAGAATTTTTTATGTAAACTGAACTCTCGGTTAGCGGCGATGTGGAGCGAAGTGTGTATGAGCTGTTTGAAACTCTGCTGCAGTCATCCACAATGAAAGAGTGCAGACTTAAAATCTTGGTGGCTCAAGCCACTAGAATCACGTAAGGTCAACTTTTTGGCTATTTTCTAGGGGTCTAAAACCAAAAGTTAAACTTAAATGTCGTAGTTTTGACGAGAGAGGCTTGGTGGCAAGGACAGAAGGTTGGTAAGCAGCGGCACCCTCTTTTACAACAAAAAGTTAGTCACAAGAGGCAGTGAGAAGAGTAGATAGGGAAGTAGCAAGACTACCGCCACAGCAAGTCCGTGTGCAAGGAGTAACGCGTCAGAACAGAGCTCGTTCGCGGCTCAGGGCACTATGCAATTGCCATATCAAGAGTTTCTTTGGAGGAAGGAGTAAGAAAGGTGTTTCAGGTGTGGGCGACCAAAATCTGATCCATTCTTCTTACTACGGCTTCTATGAGTCCTCTCCTCACTTGTCAAATCACACAAGGCAAGATTCTACCATCTTTTCACAAAAGGTGCTACCTAGACTTGCTCTCTAATGCATTCCTTTTTAATCCTATATTGCCTTCTATATTCACTCATTCATTGTAACATTCTCATCTCTGCAACATCAAATTTATCTTCTAGTTGGTTCGTTACACTCTATGAGAACAAGGTATATTAAAATGCAGCTGCATGAAATCCTTAAGCCCAAAAATCACAGGCTAACCAGCAATATTGCTAACACTCAACATCAAATGATTTATTATGAGATGTGACATAATAAGAAAACTTTAACACCTATTTATACTAATAACTAGATCAGGTGCTAATATAATACAACTAGTATAAGCCCAACACCATAAGATTGCAAACCTTACAAGAGCAAGATTTCTAATGAAATAACAATGCTAATAGTCTATTAAATATTATATGGTTTTATTGGTTTATTAGGAACTTAAACTTAACTATGATAGAATTGAAGTCCAATAAGATACAATGTGAAATGCAAAAGTTTTAGTCAAATTCTAATAAGTTAATAACCCATTAAAGGGCCAACTATGTGGAAAAAAAAATATAACTCATACTTAATATGGACAACAAGATAATCAAGTGCCCCCCAATAATTGATTAGTCTCATTCAAGATAATCAAAACATCATTTCATATGGACAAAAAGATTTCAAGATCTATTTAAAACCTAGAGAATAAGTTTTGTTTCCAAGTTGAGAAGAACTAATCAGGAGAAAGGGGGCGTTGAGTTGTATTTTACTTTTGATTTTGATAATTCATTTAAATGTAATTTTCTTAGCGAGTGTATCAGGATTTTTGCAGGTTATCATAATATGTAGGTAATTATAAGGTGATTAAGAGAGAATTAAAAACATGCTTTGACTGTTTGACACAAGTACTTTTTTTTTTACAGAACAAAGATAAGGCACGCCACACCACACCACATTCAACACTTGATACATCCCATTTCAGATACAGATGACTAAAAATTGGATTAAGTATCATATAGAAGTATGAAAAATACAAAAAGAACAAACCTTCAGTTGGATCCGTTGGGCCAGGGAAATCGATCCAGTCATAGGATTTAACATGCACCGTACCATATATGAGCTTGCTTAGGACTGTCATTCCAGGATGATTATGGAGAGGAATGACCGACGAGGGGGGCATGCAAAAAATTCCAATCTGATAAAGATAAAAAAATTATTAATAAAACTGCGGACACGGAATAAAAATGATGTGGAGTTCTGAAAATTGATACTTACAGAAAAGCTATCACATTCATGTAAATGTAAGTATTTGATCGGCGGTGGTTGATGGTTCCCGTTGGATTCGGGCATTTGAACATTCCAATTGCGAACCACTTGTGCCTCCTGTTCAAGACCTACATCTGATGGCTTCATTTTTTCTGAAACATTGTGTTAAAGGTATATTACAGAAATCTCAGTTGGACATAAAAGAATCAAGATCAAGTTCATCTGATGTAGAAAATTTATAAGGGCATGAAAAAGTATGATTGAGGAAGTTCACGTGTAATGTGATAGTAACAAACAGGATGTTAGCATGGGGTGTAACCAGGAGATCGGTACAAAATCATATTTCGAAAAGTTTGATCGCTTTACTGTCCATTATTAAAATATCGAAAAACAAGAAAATTAAATTAATACATATCAAATAGAAATAATGTGGATAGAAAATGTTTTGGTTTGTGACATAATTTGCAATTCATCTTAAATTTGAACAGAAAATGGTGACCCTTATTTCACTGTTGAAAATAATAGAACTAGACTGTACAAAAGTTCGGAGAGAAAAATTGTGTGTTGTTCAAATCTTAATAAAAATAGAACCAAGCTTAATGACAAAACTTCCACTTTTGAGCCTTGAAATTTAACATTGACCCTATAATTTATTCACAAGACAAAACCCTAGAGACGAAAAGGGGACGAGAAAGCAAGACGGATTGAAGTTTTCCGATCATAGTATAGAACAATCATTCACTTAGGCCTATTTAGTCTCAGTGTGTGCTCACAGTTTTTACTCATCCAATTTGTACCAAACCTCATGAAACAGATCCGTGTTGTCAATTGTGTATCACGGAAAATAGCGGCTTGTTCAAATTTCATTGTGTTATAGTGCTATAGCACCGCAATAGCGGTTATTAGACACACTTTGTAATAAATAGTGTATCGCAGAGCAATAGCGATTAGCTCAAATTCCGCTATGCTATAGCACCGCTATAGCGGCTATTTGACAACACTGAAACAGATCTATCTGTTACAAAACAAACTAGATTGGACAAACATTATAAAAACAATGCTCAATCAATGAGATCTATTTGCACGTTATTCACGTGATTATCGAAATCAAGCATTTCAAATACTCGAAATACAAAACTACGGAGTTGAAGATAAAAGTATGCAAATATATGACTAAACGACAAAAACAAATCAGGTAAACAATTAATATACCTAACTTCTCGCAAACTTTTGAAACAGCTTCTTCTGACACTGGTCCATCGGGTGAAAACGACGCCTTGCATAGCCTATACAATCTCTGTATATAATATGGCATCTTGTAAATATGTGATTAAACTTATCTACTCAGAACAATGCCCCAGATTCAGAACACCGATAACACCTTGTAAGCAGCTTATCGATTGCGATAGGGACTGGATACACAATTGGATAATAAGAGTATTTTAGTCTCAGAATCAAACCAACTGTAATGAATCTGAATAGTTGCAGTTGTTCCCTCACAGCTAATCTAATTTATGGGCCTATTAAACAACAAAAAAGCGATAACAAAGCCAAAAATAAATGAGTCTTACTTCACACATAGATATCACAATTTCACAACTCTATAACACTAAATCACTACTTGATCTAAATATATACATTAACAAAACCCTTAATTCATTCCAAAACACTGAGATTCAATTACATTTTGCCCTATAATTTCTCTAAATACATATCACAAAAACCAAAACCAAACCCAAACCCAAACCCCAAGTTCCATTTTTCACATACAAATTAACAAACCCAACAATTTTGTCACACTTAAAAACCAAATCCCTTCATCATTTTTCCACTTACTAAACAAAACACACACTACAAAATCAAGTATTATATTTTCAAAACCAAAACACCCATTTATTTGCAACAACGTTAGAAGCATATAGAATATACAGTTAAACCACAACAACAACAACAAAAAATTACAAAAGAATCGAAAAATAGAGACTGACCCAATTAATTATATGAGCTTAAAAATCGTGCAGGCACATAAAAATCAAAAATTGGACGAAAACAAGAAATGGAGTATGAGATTCCAAAAAATCAAAAAAAAAAA
>JBBPBP010000002.1:45917092-45929842 GCA_037974735.1 Cicer chorassanicum | reverse complement strand
GTAAGTTATATTAAACATTAATAAATAAATTAAAATATTGATATCATATGAATATGCATGATCAATCATCAATAGTTATAATATTAACCATTGATATACTCATTTTAATAACATTTTACTTTAAATGAGTTAAAGTTGTGCTAGTATATAATGCTTATAAAAATATGATGTCTTACACAAATGCATATTATCTCTTAACTAATTGATCAATGAAATATCATAATTCTTATAGAGAATGGAAGTAATTAATATTATAATTTTCTTTATTCTTTTATAGAAAATATTGTAGTAAAATACACATTCATTTTTTTACTAAGTGATAAATATTTGAAAGTACACATTAACATTAGAGGTTAATGTAAGAATATAAATTTAAAATACTTGATGCGTTAGCTCAATGGTAAGAACTTAGTCTTGTAACCGCAAGATATCGAGTTTAAATCTTGTCAATGACACTTGTAAAATGATCATTAATGTCTCTTTGATTAATACAAATTTTCTTTTCATCATGTTTAAAAAAAATATATATATAAATTTAAAATGTTGTTCAGAGAGTATAAGTAGAGAGATTTTTTTTTTAAAGTAATAGAGATAAAAAATGTATTGAAATTATAAAAGTGAAAAGTGAGAGAGTGAGTGTAAGTAGGAATTATTTAAAAATAAAATAAAAATGATTAATTCACCCTTAATATAAGTGATGTGCTAAAATTATATATACGAGTGTTTTAAATTTTTGCTAAACATTTGCTATTATCAATATATAATAGATAATAGAAACAATATATAATAGATAATAGAAACAGATTAAGGTGATACCTTGATGACAAGGTCAACAAAGAGGGGGAGAGGGTGGCATTGAGGTGGTTGTGTGAGCAAAGAAAAGAAAATGGACGATCAAATGTATCAATTGCAGAAGAACTAATCTATAGTTATTGTGATTTAGAAAATCGAATTGGATCGGTCAGTTCAATCAATTCAACTAAGAACCGAGTTATGGTCTGGTCTAAACTCATCAAAAAAACCACTCATACACAAAATTAGACAAAAATCAGTAAAATCGATCATGAACCGGCACAACCGTAAAAAAATAGCAGTTATTTTTGATTCAGATGGATTCAAAAATAATAATTTTTAAAAAGAAAAAAACATGATTGTCATAAAACGGCAAATTAAGAAACATAAAAGTGAGAAGATAAATAAACATTGGTGCATACGATTGATAACACAAGTAGTCAATAAGTTTTATGCATATAGGAAAGTGGTGTACCATGTGACTTCAGTTTTGGATTTACTAGACCATCGTTAGATGATATTGTATTTACGACAAAAAATCACCTCGTGATTTGTTGTGTAAAAAAATTGTTTTTGTCTTTAAAAAAACCCATTTCTATATTTGTTCTCTCACATAATTGTTTAAAAACCAAATATTGAATAAAATTACAACATAAAAAGATAGGCTTAAAAATCATCCGAGTCAAATTAATTAAAATGCAAAGTTATTTTTAGTTTCCAAATGTGTAATACTAAAATTGTTTCTTATTTTAACAAGAACCAATATATATACACTATTATTTCACCGTACAAGTTACAGTGATAAAGATTTTCGGAGTCAATCTTTCTCCTAACGTAATAATAACTAATATTTGTTATTTCAAAAGGAAAAAAAAAAAAAACGTTTGGAATGTTAGTGATGAGGTAGATGTCATGTCTTACAAGATTTAAAAGATTGAAGGATGTGTTGGCTTAGACATGCAATACATAACTCTTTTCCAGTGATGATTATTTAGTTTATCTAATAACTTAACTATTATAAATTGCATTAGTTAAGACTTCTTAGGTAACATTAGATTATGTATCTTGTCTTTGGTATTTTAATGATGTCTATTTGGAACTGCTTTAGGATTGTGAATTTTTAGTGTAAAAAAAATGTTATGAATTAATGCGTACATATTTTGCTAATGTAGTTGGTCTTTGGGGATTTGAATTGGCAAGTTATGCATTCTATCTCCTTAAATATATATTTTTTTGTTAAATTGATTTAGCGTGCAAACAACCAAACATGCATACGTACGAGCATTTCACTTTCATATTACTTCAATTGAAATGTATTATCCGTGTTTTTTTTATATAGCTTTCACAAGTATTAAGTTGAATTTTCAATATTTTCATCTAGGTAGGATATTTTGTGTGGCTACGACTGTTTTACTTTATTATTATTATTATTATTATTATTATTATTATTATTATTATTATTATTATTATTATTATTATTATTATTAATAATAATAATAATATCATCACTCAAGTTTGAGACTCGATAAAACAAATTTAGTATTGTAATAATATTTCAAGATTGTATTGCACTTTAAATTATGTTTTCGATTTGTAACTTTTATTTATATACTTTTTTTTACGGAATTTTTTATTTAAATAATTATCTGTTGTGCCAATTTAGTACTTTTGTAGTCTATTTATAAAATTTTAACTTTTTAATATAATAGAATTTTACTCTAAAAAAGTTTAATATTATATATACAATTACATTAAATCAAATAATATCACATGTTTAAATAATTATCTAAAGTGAAATGGGAATTTAGATGTGTTAAATTCTATTTTGTTAATTGCACAACAAAAGCAATTTTAATTCAAATAATTCAAACAATATAGATAAAAAAAATTATTTTTTTATTTATAAATTCATTCAAATATAAATTATTGTATATTCAACTTACTTTTAAATAAAAATCAATTTTATAAAATTTATATTTACAGTCTCTCAAGATGTAAAAATGTCATCACAAAAAATAAAAAAAATCAATCACACAATAATTTAATTCAATCTATACAAATTTTTGTCCACGTAAAAGGAAAACCCACTTGGACATTTTTAAGAAGAAAATATATTTTCATTATATTTTTGTTTTCATTATTCTCTAATCAAGACATAACATCATGTTCCTTTTCCAAATGAATAATGGATGTTGTATATAAACAAACATAATACGTGTGTCGTGTCATCACACAATAATTTATACCAATCTAAACCAAATTTTGCCAACTTAAAAAGAAAACCCACTTGAGCATTTTTAAAGAGAAAATATATATTCATTACATTTTTCTTGTCATTGTTCTCCAATCAAGACATGACACCTATGTTCTTTTTCCAAATGAATACATGTGTCATGTCACAGAAGTTAGAAGAATCTAGATAATACCCTGTGCAGGTAGTGCTTATACCCTATTTTTACTAAATCTTACTTTTACCCTATATATTCACAATACCAATAAATATTTAGGACACAAATTTCTTTTTTGGTTATTTTAAAAACCTGAAAAAAATTGAAATTTCTAATTTTTATAATTATCAAAATAAAATAAAAATTTCTCATAAAAAGTAGTTAACATTAAATTAATTTAGTCCGAGACCTCGTAGTAGTTATATAAGTTAGTTATAGTAAAATTTACTATATAAAAAAATTATTATTTTTTTTAAATAACCGATATAGTTTTTTTTACAACAAAAGTCATGGTTTTGTTGCCTTGTATATTGCTGCTAGTCAAGATAAATCATGTGGTTGACCCAAAAAAGACAAATCATACTAAAATCAACTTTTGCCTTAACTTATTGGTATTCCTTCAAAGCAAATCCCAAATAAAAAATGTGAAGTCATTTAGGCACACAAAGTCCCATAGTAGATATGTAATTTAGTACATTGTTTTTCAGTAGAAATGCATGAATTGCAGGTCCAACTTAACGCAACAATCGACGACTTCTACATTTTAATGTTACAGATGCTTTTGAACGCATGAATCAATCGTTAAAAGCAAAACCAAATATATGTTAAATGTGTTTCTCTGGTAGTGTGATTTGTGTCAAAGTTAGATTTAGTACATATGAAATAAACAAATAAATAGAATGTTTTTGCCCAACATTGTTAAAATATTCCCCTACATGTTTTTCAATTTTGGTCGAAAAGTAAAATCCTTCAAACTCTTTTCTTCTAGACTTAAAAGTATCATATGACATATTAATTAAGATATATCGCATCGCTATTTTTTAATTAAAAAATAAGAATGAGAGACCAAAACTCTCATATTTTTAAATTAGAAAATCAATTTCGTAAATTGTTAAAAATAAGAGAATTAAAATTACAAATATTTTTTTTTCTAAAGTTTAGAGCCAACGCTTAAATTTTTAAAAAATGTAAAACATTATGTTTTAAATATTTTATTATATAAAAATTCAAAATTTTAGATTTTTCATATTTTAAAAAATCTCAAATATAACTTTGTTTCAAACATTTCATTTTTTAGAAACTATTTTGTAATATTATTAGATTTGTTGATGTATTAAGACTTTAAAAATATTAGGCATGAACCTGACCTATTACATGTCATAACCCATTTTTAAAATCTAATATGTCCCGACAAGCTCTCAAAATTTTCTCAAAAACATACTTAACTATTTTTTAACAAAAATTTACACCAGTGATTGAATGCTATATGATTCTATAAGTAGATTGATACGTTAATATATTATTAAACTTAAATTATATTTTAATAGTTTATATGATCTTTTAGATAATGTAATATTATAATTATATTTTTATAATAATAAATTTAAATAAAGATTTAGTTCAATCTTTCTAATTGACATTAAACAAATTTATGATTTAAGATAAATTAGAAAAATTAGTACTATAATAATTATAATAGTAATAAAAAAATATTTATATTTAATTAAATTAATTAAATAGCGTGGCTTATATGTCAGTGTTGGCCCAATCAAAAGCCCAAAGACTGAAATCTATCCAGTGGAGTAAGAATCCACACTTCATCTTCATCTTCATCTTCGATTCTTCATCATCTTCTAACATAAACCCTACACCGACTAATCAACAACACCATTACCGAATTCAAACACACATAACCAAATACTTTTAAACTATGTCAGGAATTGGACCTCTTTCGCAAGACTGGGAGCCTGTCGTTCTCCGCAAAAAAGCTCCCACCTCCGCCGCCAGAAAGGATGACAAAGCCGTTAACGCAGCTCGACGTTCCGGCGCCGATATTGAAACCATGAAGAAACGTTGATCCCTTCCCCTTTTCATTTCTTCAGTTATTCATTTTCATTAATCCCTAACCCTAGGATTATTTCATTTTTTATTGTTCCGTTACGTTACGTGTGAAATTTGTTACTTCATTTACTAACAAAATACGTTCATTGTTTAATCTTTGTTCTTTTGATCGAAGCGATTAGTTTATTTTTTCGGTTTTTTATTTATTTTAATTTTGGATTGATACTATCTTCTAAGACGTTGATTCTTGATATTTCTTATTAGGGTTCAGGTTGTTAATTTTTTTTTTAGTATTCCAATTCTTAATCTTTTGTTTTTTGTATGTTAAATAATGCGTGTCTAGGTGGTTATTTATAAATCATTGCTGATAACTGTCATGCTGATCATTTTTAACTGGTGTTATGTGGGGTTTTTCATTTCTGTTGTTGATTTTGTTGATCTATCAATATGATGCTTTTAAATTTGATGTTAGACTCTGGATTATTGGATTCTCAAACTTTTTTTATACAACAAATAGTTGATCTATGTGGCACTGATACTTCAGATTGAGGGCAGGTGTGTTTGGTGTCCAACATGTGTTGGTGATAACACCTATACATCTAGTCATGTAGTTGCATATAATTACTTCCATTTTTTCAAATTATTAGTGGTGTTGATGAGTCAGTGTCGTGTCTGATGTATGTGTATGTGGTAGTGCTTCATAGTAGTTTATGAGCATTTTATTTTAGTGGTTTTTGTTATTATTTTATGAGCAGTTCTTTTTCACTCAAATGATCCTTTTCCAGTAGTATAGTTGAATGTTTTGCATTTCTTTTCATCTTGATTAGTTCCTTTTTCTGGTCAGAGTGTTGATTGTGTTATGTTCTATACAGATAATGCTGGAACAAACAAATCTGCTGTTGCCACCACTTCATTGAACACTAAGAGGCTGGATGATGATACAGAGAATTTAGCCCGTGAGTGTTTAGTTACTCTCCTGTTGTTTTTCTTCTTCTCATTTTGTACTACTGAAAGAATCTTTTTGCGTATATTTGAGGGATTTAACGTTCAACTATTGCTTAAAGGCTGTTTTGATTAGTGTTGCCCTGTATAAATTATCTTGTTGGTTGAAGCATGTGAATTGAACTGGAAGTATAACTTTATCACTATAAAAGTTACTGATAAATGTTTTACTACTTGGTGCTGACTTTTGCAATTTGGAATATCATAAGTACGTGTTAGGAAGTTTTATTTGTATATCTTGCATAGTTATTGGTGAAATTCATATTCTTTTACGAGCTTGTACTTGCTGTAGATATAACATGTGCTTTTTTTGCTATATTATTTTATTAGCTTGGGTTTACTGTGCTAAATTTTGGAATATCATATGAAAGTTCTTGGAATTGTTATATGCAATTATTACATAATTACTGAGAAAATTCATATTTTTTTAGCTTGGTATTACTGCAAATTTATGACAGTTTTTGTTTGATTTCATATCTCAAATTTAAGTTATATTATAGATGTTTCTAGGTAGTTAATCCTAGATAGCGGCGCGTCGAGGCCAACCCTGAAAAATGGGATAGCGGATTTGCCAGATACCAGGATGGCCACTACTTTTTTGGACAGATTACATGAATAATACTATATAAACATATATTTTTACGAAAAATTATATAATGACTCAAACTCTGAAATAATCATAAATATCAATAAAAACCCACAAGTCTTAATCAAAAGATACATTTAAATATCAACAAAAGTTAAGGAAACAGGGGCAAAAAAACTTAGAAAAAAACAGAAAAAAAGAAAGCAGGAATAAGTAAGAAAAATGAAGGAATAAGTAAGAAAAGAAAGAACTAAAGAAAAACTAACAGAGGAAGGAGTAAGAAAGCAGAAAGAAAACAGAGAAAGAAGGAAGGAAGGAATGAGGCAGAAAGAAGAACTTGGGTGATGGACGACGGTGGCTGGAAGGTGGGAGGCATTGCTGGATCTTGCAAGAAAGGAGGGAGTGTTTGCAAAAAACTGAGTGGAAGGGAGTGTTCGAAGGAGAGAGAGGGACAATGGAATTAGTGTTAAGAGCAAAAATCCTAAAATACCCCCATAAGTTTTTAAAATTTAAGGGAAATCTTGGTTTTTCATGAAAAAACACATTCACGTTTTCTGGGCCACGAGAAACATGTGACCCGAGCGCGACCTGTAACCCGCGATCACGACCAGAACATCCGCTTTTGTGTTTTGCGCTGCACCGCACCATGCCGCCGCAGCCAGGCACTGCACCGTTCTGGCATGATCTCGCCGTGAGCCGGCACGATTGACTACTACCTAGTGATGTTTATGCTAATTATCTGTGATCACAATGCTAAAATTGTCTACATAGTTTGGACTTGTGAATGTGGATGTACTCTGTTCAGTGTAGCTTCCCCTTTGATAATTGGTGGGGATGAATATAAATTCAGAGCTCAGGAGACTGTCTTATACAATAATAATTGTCCCCATCCTAATTCCTAAGCAAATTTTTTTTTACAAATTGACATCCTAGTTGTTGTCTTATATTATATCATAAACTAAATGCTAATAGTATGATCTTACCACATCAATTATAAAATTGTGGTTTACTTCTGCTTCTTGGTTCAATATTATAGTGTACAATATGCAATCTGGTGCTTGTGGTTTACTTCTGCTTGATAACATGGAATTAATTCTCTAGTGATCAACAATTTGAACTTTTTTACTATAATTGCCTGTCTTGGCTTCTATGAGCTAAAACATAGTGGAATTATTTCGATTCACATAATAGCGCATTCTTATTTACAGAGGGGCTTTGTTCAACAGTAACACACTGGCACTATTGTAATACCAGATTTAGGTTTCGTTTACTGAAAGCTCTTAATCCATTTTCCCTGTCATGACTCACGACTACAACTATCTGTTGAAAATCAACTCCTTTTTAATATGACTCACCTCTGTTAACTTTAACGCTTATACCTCGTAACTGGACTTGTGTGCGCAGATGATCGGGTCCCAACTGAACTCAAGAAAGCTATAATGCAAGCCCGGATGGACAAGAAACTTACTCAGGCGCAACTTGCTCAAGTATTGTTGACATCACCCACCCCATAAGTTTTGTTGTGTCTTAATGTACATTATTTGAAAATTTGATATTGATAACAAGCATGGTTGCTTGCAGATTATCAACGAGAAGCCTCAAGTTATCCAGGAGTACGAGTCAGGGAAAGCGATTCCAAACCAGCAGATAATTGGCAAGTTGGAGCGAGCTCTTGGCGCCAAACTGCGTGGAAAGAAATGAGGAAGCTAATCTTATATCTGTGTATGTAGTTGGATCTATCAATATTTCACTCTTGAAGCTAATCTGACGGCTGTTTTGTAGTTGGATCTATATTTCACTGTCCTTGGTTGGTTGCTATTGCATGTATGCGTGAAGCTTTCACCTGTTCAAACTTAATGATGCAGTTACGTAAATAAAGTTGTATTTTCAGCATAAATTTACTTTTGACCGTGACATGGGATTGAGCTATTTTTTGGCATTTTTAGTTGAATATTTTTACAATCTTAAAAGCTGGTACAATTAAATCTAAATTGAAATTACATGTAAATATGTTTTTTGATTTTTAAAATATAATGTATATAATTATATAGTTTTGTAAAGTTATTCATACGATTTCCCCTCTATGCTTTTATTACATAGTTAGCATTATTTTCAAATTCAAATTTTACCTTAATAATCTGGATCAGGTATCAATCCATATATATATAGTTTGGGTTCAAACGGATTATTTGAGTGTATTATGAGAGTCATTTGGTGGTTTGGGAGAAGAATATTGAGATTGAAGTGATTATAAGGTCATGAATTCAATTTTTTTAACAAAAATTAATAATTAATTACTAATATTAGTTATTTAAAAAAAATTTGAACACATTATGCCTTTTTATTTTATTAAAAACAAGGTATTTATGTGCACAATTTATTTTTGGAGAGTAGTCGCTGGAAACAACTATTATATTCAAGCGGGTGATCTCTTGCATCATGTTTTTTAAGTTAAAATAATTTTGATCAGTGATTTAAAATCAGACGAATGAGATCGATTACAACGTTGTGCTGTACCTGCACTAAATCCACTAAATACTGTTGCCATAGGCACCTGATTAATTTTGAAGGAGTCTATTGTGGGGGTCATGTTTTGTCCTTTTGGATTCAGTTAATTGTATTGACAGTGTTGTCTCCAATTAGGCCTGACAAACATGCCGGACTCATTCATTCTTTGGACTCATTCATTTTTTGCTGTACTAGTAAAACCCTAAAATCTGCTGTACTAGTAGATTTTTTTTTTGGTATTTTAGATCTTAAACCATTATAATATATCTTCCTGCATGTAAAGTTCACCAATACTTATATTTATTGGAGTAAGTGACCTTTAAATTTTTTTAGAGAAACTGATAATTTCTTTTTTCATCCAAATTAATAATTTGTAAGTTTCTTTGAAGTCAATATATTTTTATTATGAATTTATGATAATTATTAATATTTAAATTTATAAAAACAGTTTTCTAAGTAAATAAATAAACACTTAAGAACATCTTTAATAAGAGATGTTTATAAGACGATAAAGATAGTATCAATACTTTCATTGAGAATTAATGTCAATGATGTCTAATTGGTTGAAGAGACTTGCACTCACTCTCATTTTATACGTCGAAGAACCTTTTACAAAAACATTAATTTATTTATAGTATTAATAAAAAAAATAGAAATTTAGTGTGGAGAAAAGTAATTTCTAAATTTTTGATAATTAAATACACAAATTCTAATACACTATTTTAATATTTGATTCCATTGAAATAACAATGTCGATTTACAAGAAAGGGGGGGTTTGAATTGTAAATGTTCCTATTTAAAAATTCCTGAAAAAACTTAAGAAAATAACTCAAGATTGATCTTGGTTGTGAAAACAGAAAACGTTCTTGGTTTTAACCAGAAAAACGGAGAACGTTCTTGGTTAGTTAAAATCAGTAGTTCAGTTTATGTATTTAACTTGATAATCAATCAGACTGAAAGTAAATAGATAAGGGAAGAGATACCACACAAGGATGTATCCTGGTTCACCCAACTCGGGCTACGTCCAGTCCTCACAATTGTGAGATTTTCCACTAAGTGTTCAAAACAAAGAACCTTCTTGATTTTACAGCACCTAGCTCAGATCAACCTTGATCTGTTACAACGTTAAAACCTTTCCACCCAGAAAGGAGTTCAATCAGATCACCTATCAACCTTGATAGGATTTCTTACAATCTACCCAAACTATACTAAACTCTTATAGTTTGAGTTTTACAATAATGATGAGATTGTTTTGTTAGAATCTGAGATGTCTCAACTCTTGTTTGAGATCTGATTCTTTGGAAGAGAAAGACACGAAAATGATTCTAAGAATCAATGGGAAAAATCAGAATTGATTCAATGTATGTGAGTGAGAGAATTCAAGTATGTAAGTGTATGTGATTGATGAATTTTCTTAGTACTTGAAGCTCTAATTTTTCCTTGAGCTTGGCCTTCCTTTTATAGGTGTTTAGAGCATTTAATTCTGGTCAGAAAGAGCTGTTGGTAGTGCTCTGTTTTTCTCTGACACAAGCAACCTTTCTGTTGAAAAAATAATCAATTGATGTGATAGTTTTGGGCCTTGCTTGAATGAGCTGTTTTGCTCAATTTCAAACAGATTTTCTACGCTTTTAATGACCCATTAAGCTTCGAAAATACTTGATGATAAATGGGCTTTGATCTGGACACTTGATTTGATCCAAAATAGTTTGGAAAGTAATGAACAACTTCTGCAGAAATAAGAGAATCAGTTCTGCAGAAACGAAGATTGATCTTTGAAGCTTCATATGTAATTATTGATGTTACAGCTTCGATATGAAGTTTTGATTATATCCAAAACAATTTGGTGAATGATTATAAACCTTTGCAGAAGTAAGGAGATGAATGCTGAAATTCTGCAGAAACGGAGATTGATTCTGCCAAAACAGCTTGGAGAATGATGACAGTCTGCTGGAGAATGATGTTGAAAATTCTGGAGACTGATCTGAACATTCTGAAGACTGATCTGATCATTTTGGAGACTGATATGAACATTCTGGAGACTGATGATCATTCTGCAGATTGATGTTATCATTCTGGAGAATGATGTTAGCATGTTGAAGATTAATGTTAACATGCTGGAGAAAGATGTTAGCATGCTGGAGAATGATGTTAGCATGCTGGAGATTAATGTTAACATGCTGGAGAATGATGTTAGCATGTTGGAGATTAATGTTAACATGCTGGAGAATGATCAGAATGCTGTCAAGAATGTTGACAGTCAAGTTCAAATATGTTTGGTCTTGCTAGTTTGTGATCTTGTCTCTTTGCGATTCGAATGCCTTCTTTGACTATAATGATTTCTACTTGTTCCTTGCCATGTACTGATGAACTAGTATAAAATTCAGAGGCAAAAGCTTCGTTGAAATAGTGGAGATTGATTGGTCAAGAAGCTGTGACGATCATTCTTGAAACTGGAGAACATTCTCCGTTTTCCAGACTTTGTTGTTTCTTTATATGTTCAGTTTTTAACTGTTTTCTTTGCTTTACTTGATTCCTATCTTTGATTAATACACTCAAACACACATGTTAAAAACCAAAACACTTACAATCATAATTAACATTCTTAATTAACTTTTTGTTTGTTTTCATCAAAACATTAAATTGAGATTTTGTCTCAACATCCATAACATGTTCCAAACCGTTGCTATAAATGTTATGGCCTAGACCCGTTTATAATTTTTTTTTTCAAAATTTTAGATATGATTTTTAGATAATTAAAATGTTTAGAAAAATAGTAAAAGAAAGTGAAGAGGAAATAACATAAATATTATAAATAAAGTCTTTGATTAAGAAAATTATAATAAACTTGAGGACTAAAGTGCAAAGAAAAATGTCACTATCATTGTTATTTTGTTCTTATTCTAAGCGCTACAAAGCAAAAAGCTGATAGATGAAAATGAGTGAAGAGTGAGTCAAAGTGCCGTCTTTGAACTTCGAAGCTACAAAATGCAAAAAAATGCTTCTCTCCTTCATCATCTTCTTCTTGATTCTCGCATTACTCTTTAGCCATTTCAAGTGTTAAGTTTTTTTTTTGTTTCTGCAAAAATGGTGGAAGATGATGAAGGGTATCAAAGGAAAGCAAAGATTGCAGTTGTTGCTATCATTGTGCTTGCTTCTGTAACTGTCTTTGCTTCTTTTGTTGCTTTTGGTTACTATTGCTACATCTGTAGCAAAGTTTCTAAACGACGCCGTATAAGCCATAAAGGTTTGGTTCTGTTTTTTTGTTTTCTTTTTGGTTGATGAGAAAATGGGTGTGGTTGTTTGAGTGGTGAGAAGAGAAAAGTTTCAATTTTTAATACTTTGGAAGAAAGAGTGATAGAAGGGTTATTGAGATTTAACACCAATGAAAAATGGACTACTGTTTCTTTTGTACTTTTCTATTTTTGGTTTGCTTGGAGTTTTTTTCTTTTTTGTTTCTGCTGCATTTTTCTTGCCAACTCTTGATTTGGGTCTTTTGGAATTTCTGTAAAAAATGTTTCTTTTAGATAATAAATTAGTGAAAAAATTCTTTTTTTTTTTTTTTTTTTTTTTTTT
>JBBPBP010000002.1:45904400-45916775 GCA_037974735.1 Cicer chorassanicum | reverse complement strand
TTTTAAAGTTGATTTGTGTTGCAATGTGCATTGGTTATGCAATTTACATGTGATTATTTTTTGTCTGAAAATTTGGTGTAGTTTGTATATGAAGTGAAATTTGATTTTGCCACCCTGCCCTTTTCAACCTAAGATATCCAATTGAACTTTTTATATAATAATCACTTATTGATCTGTATATTGGAATTTGATGTATAGTATGCAATATTGATACTGCTTTTTTCATGATTAAAAACTGTAATAATGCTTTTTATAAACTTTATGATTTTAAAGTAGCTTTTGAGTGTTTTTAGGCTTTCTTTTTCTACCTTTATATGATAAAGTTGATGGACCATTTACTGATACACTTTGTTTGGTTTTATTTTAGTCGAAGACGCTAGCCTTAACGAGAAAAACGACTTTGCAAACCTGCAAGTTGTCGCCGAGAAAGGACTTCAGGTGTTCACTTACAAGCAGCTGCATTCTGCTACTGGTGGCTTCAGCAAATCAAATGTTGTTGGTCATGGTGGATTTGGACTTGTTTACCGTGGCGTGCTCAACGATGGTAGGAAGGTTGCAATAAAGTTCATGGATCAAGCAGGAAAGCAAGGAGAAGACGAGTTTCAAGTAGAGGTTTGTACATTTTTGCCACCACTTTTTATTGCATATAGACTTGATTTCGCATGTTATTAAACCATTGAAATTTGTAGATTATGGATCATGTTGATATTTTTTTTCGCAATGAGCCTATGAATTCGATATCGATCAGTGGCTTGGAAAGGTGTTTTGTTTTGAGAATTGATTTGAATTGGTTGATTATTACATCTCACTATTGTAGGTGGAATTGCTAAGTCGGTTGCATTCTCCGTATTTGCTTGCATTGATTGGATACTGCTCTGATAATAATCATAGGCTGCTGGTGTATGAATTCATGGCGAACGGTGGCCTGCAAGAACATCTTTATCCTGTCAGCAGTAACAGTAAGTTGTGAAATAAATCTCTATAACTTTTACACACTGCAAGGCTTTTCTTCTAAAATTTATGTTATTTTTTATGTTGGAGTTAATTTTGATGAGTTGGCTTTCTTGTAGATTCCAGTGTTGCGCGCATTAGTTTAGATTGGGAAACTCGATTAAGAATAGCACTTGAAGCTGCCAAGGGTTTGGAGTATCTTCATGAACATGTCAGTCCTCCAGTGATTCACAGAGATTTTAAGAGCAGCAACATCCTCTTGGACAAAAAATTTCATGCTAAAGTTTCTGATTTTGGATTGGCAAAGCTTGGATCTGATAGAATCGGCGGACATGTTTCAACTCGCGTGTTAGGCACCCAAGGATATGTTGCCCCCGAGTACAACTCATAACTCATAATCTGTTTTACATTGTTTTGTTTATTCCTTTTTAGGAAACTATGTTATTGGTGTGGAATATACACTGACTTTACTGATGACAAATCTCTGTCGGGGAACTTGACTGGTCGCTTGTTTTGTTTATTTTGATTCTTGAGTAATTTCGTTTGATGAAAAATGTTTGATTGTGCAGATACGCATTAACAGGGCACTTAACAACAAAATCAGATGTGTACAGTTATGGTGTTGTACTTTTAGAGCTTCTCACTGGCCGAGTGCCGGTTGATATGAAGAGACCTCCAGGGGAAGGCGTCCTCGTTACTTGGGTATGTTTGTTAATTCTTTTCCTCTTCTTGATTCTAAAATACTCAGTGAAAGTCATTTGGGGCAAGTTTGGATTGAGTTGATTTTTAGTGTTTCTACTGTTAGGAAGAGCTTACAGAAAAATCTTATGACACGTCCATATGCTATAAGCTGTACATGATAGTTTATGAAAACAGCTTATATTTTATATAAAAACAATTTAACATTATTATCTCTGTGTTCAGGCTTTGCCCCTTTTGACGGATAGAGAAAAGGTTGTAAAGATTATGGATCCGGCATTGGAGGGACAGTACTCAATGAAAGATGTTATCCAGGTAGCGGCGATTGCGACAATGTGTGTGCAACCAGAATCAGATTATAGGCCTCTCATGGCAGATGTTGTGCAGTCTTTGGTTCCACTTGTGAAGACTCATAGATCCACCTCAAAGGTAGGAAGCTGCTCTAGTTTCCATTCCCCCAAGTTGTCACCTGCTCAACATCTAGTTAATGCAAATATGTAACTAATGTATAATCATCATTTGGATAAAAGCATGCATGCTCACTACACAGATTTGTATGCTTGGTAGTTTATGGTTTCTTTGTAATCTTAAATCATGTAGTGCCCTTTTGTAGGGAAAATATTATGTAGTCTATTTTGATTGTAGGTTTTCCTTATGTATGTAAGTCTTCCTTGAGATCAGATGAAGAGTTGTTTCAATAAATTAACCATCAATTTCAATTTGGTCTCCGAACTATCACTTTCTCATATTTGATCTATGAACTATAGAAATATAATAAGTTGTCCATAAACTATATTTTTATTTGATCTCTCAAGTTAATCACCAAACTATAATTTTCTTTTATATTTTTATAGCAACTGAGGGACTAACTTGATGGACTAATATAACAGATGATCTTATAATATTTTAATTACACTTCTTTTGCACTTACAAACTCAATTTCAAAAAGAAAAACAAACCATCTCCTTCTCTCTCAAACATGCTCTTAGGAATTACTTATTATATTTCTATAATTTAGAAACCAAATATGAGATAACCATAGTTGAGATTAAATTGAAGGTTTACACATTGTTGGTGGCATGGTGCTCTACTAATTGATTGTTGGTTAGCTTACGAGGGTGGAGGAAAAGGGAAGCTTTTATTTTTATTTTATTTTTACAGAAAATAAATTTGATTTAAATTCTAACATGAGAATGGTACAATCTAATTGATTTTGGGTTGTGATATTTTTTATCTATATTTTGAGATCAACAAGAAAGTAAAAAACATGTTAATCATATACAAGTGTTGCACAAGCCAATGAGAAATTACTTAACCAAAAACTTAATTCTAACAAGCAAACTAATTTCTTCAACATATGATCAATAATGATAAAAAATAATGTAAGATTTACAATCTTTAATCTCATTCATCTTCGGGAAAAAAAATATTTGCCGATATTCGCTTATATCAACTATAATTTGTTTCTGACATGATCGATTCAACTATGTGTTGATAAGTCATGTGTAAGATTGAGATAAAATTGAATTTGGTGATAGTCTCTGTAAGTCGCAAATCATTCTTAGACATTTCAACAAACACAAGAAATTAAAACTTGAAACAAATTAAAACACCGCAAATAGACGAAAAATAAAAACGTGGTACTAAGACGACAAAATCACAACATAACTCCACATTCGAACGAACGATGAAATCACAATAAAATAAGAAAAAAAACATATAATAAATGTGAAAAATCACCTATTTTAATAAAATGAGAGAATAAAACAATTCAGAAGAATAATTCTAAATTAAAAAAATAGTCATACATCATTCCTCTAATAAATGACAGAGAATAAAGAATTTAGGTTTTTTTTAATATGAGAGAGCTGGCCCAAAAAGGAAGCTTTTAGAGTTTGGAAGAGAAGAAATTTTCAAATGGAATCATATTAAAATTGATACGAAATGCACAAATTCAATGACTATTTAATTCATAGACGTCATTATACAATGACAACTAGTAATTGAAATCTAACAACTACTAACCAACTATTTAACCACTCTATCCTCCACAAATAAAAAAAAATGTTGCACAATGTGCTGCTTGATCAACACTGCCAGTCGTGTATTGTAAGTACTACTTTGCGCCAGAGTAAGCTTTTTGTCCATCCGAACTTGCATTATAACTTATGTGATAGGTGGTCCAAATTATTATCATTTTTGTTTATATTTTAATTTTAGAGGGAATATTTCATTACTCATAAAGAGTCATCGGATTTTGTCTTGCAAAGCTTGGAGTTAGGGGTAGAAATATGTTAGGTCGGGACAAATTTATTTTTGAAAATAAATGGTTTGAGTTTGACATATTATCCATCATAATTCATTTTTAAGCCCTTACGTTGTTCAAAGTTTAATAAGACTTAAAAGGACTAAACCATTCAAGTGGTGAAAGGTGAAATTTTTTATATATAAAATAACAAGTTAATATGTCAGTGAACTTAAGTTCTATTTTAATATCTAAAATGTTATTTTAGAGAATCTAACATTATATGTCATTCTATTTCAATTTTATTTTATAATAATATTTTCAAATATGTTTAAGTTAATGCTAGCAAATTTATAATTTAACACAAAGTCCAAATTTAATATTACATAATAAGTAATACAAAAAATATTTATATTTAATTAAATAGATCAGTATAACAAATTTAAAAGACTTTTTCAATGATTTGTAACATATTATTTTAGCTAAATAGATTTTTAAATTTTTTTTTCGTTTAACCTATATAAAAAAACATTTTATGTCTAAACTTGTTGTAAACTATATCATAAACCCCCTATCGGTTGATCTTGTTTATTTCCTCCATTACTTGGATCCTAAGAAGTGAAAAATGAGGCTAGAATGATAATTAAGCTTCCTAGGATTCCACTTCCTATTTATTCACTCTTCAAAGATAATATATACATATTAATCGATCTCGACCTAACTGACAACATTACAACTTCACTAAATCATCTTCAAATAATATTCACTATTAATTTGAGATCGGACAATCAAAATCAATACATGTATAAAACATTTACTATGTGGAATCTAAATTCTGGAATCATGTGTGTGGTGTGTGTTGTAAAATGTTGTCCACGAGCTCTACAATTCACGAACAATCACAACCATCACAAACTCTTCCTGTACCACCAATCACGATCATCACGAACTTTCCTATTACCACCAATCACGATTATTACAAGCTCTTCATATATCACCAATCAAGATCCACCAACTAATCATGTGCATGAATACAACAATATTTATCGTTTGAGACATGTGAAGACACATTATCCTCAAAGATTTATTCGTCTGAAACAAAAATCTGTTAAAAGTATAATTCATAAAACAGTTAGAAGGTGTTAGGAAGTCGTTAAAAGGTTGTTAAGAAGTAGTTAAGAATGTTAGGAGTTAGTTATCAATGTACTATAACAAGTCTTTGATAAAATTGCTAGTATAAGCGAGAAAAATCAGAAGTTGATGCTTTCAGTTCATTGATATAATTGCTAGCAAAAAGAGAAAAGAATCATGAATGGATCAGGGAGCTTTCCATCAAACTTGCCAATTCTTGATGGAAAGAACTGGGAAAGATGGTGTGCATCAATGAGATCATTGTTAGGAGCTCAAGAAGTGAATGAAGTGGTAAAAGATGGGTATGATCAGCTGGGTCCAAATCCAACAGAGAGGCATCAAGCAAATTTCAAAGATTCAAAGAAAAGGAACTGTAAGGCATTGTTTTACATTCAACAGAGTGTTGACTCGAATAATTTTAAAAGAATTTTGAAGGCTTCTACTGTTGAGACAAAATCTCAATTTAATGTTTTGATGAAAACAAACAAAAAGTTAATTAAGAATGTTAATTATGATTCTAAATGCCATGCTAATTTAACTTGTGCTTTTGAGTGAAATAATCCAAGATAGGTACAAAGCAAATGCAAGAGAAATCAGTTTAAAGAAAGAGCTAAAAATGAACAAGACTGAACCAAGAACGTTCTTGACATAATCTGAAAAAACCAAGAACGTTCTTCACGTTTCTGTCATTTTCAACAAGCAAGATCAAATCAGTTTTTAATGCAAGGAAAGCTCCTGCAAATCGCGAATGGATTTCCAATTCATATACTAGGAATATACTTCTCTCATATGAGCAAAAGAATGACTCAAAAGGATCAAAGATTAAAGAGCCCAACTCAAAGAAAAAGTGACAAATAATCATTCCGGACAACAGTCTGTAAAACGAAGATCAATCCTGCCATATGTCTGTAAAACAAAGATCGGTCTTCACTTCTGTCATAATCAAGAATGATCAGTTCTTTAAGAAAGATTGAATTCCTGGAAGTGTTATTCATTCCATATCTTCATCAAGAATATACAAGGATCAATCTAAGCAAGGATCATTCCAAAATTCGAAGGCCCAACACTTTGCTTCATAAAATGCATAAAACAAGATCACTCTCCAAAATAAGCAAGTGCAAGTACAATTAACAGGCTGTAAAGTACACTGTTGTTGTACCTTCAAACAAACCTGCACACTTGACTTAAAGCTAGCAATCATCTCAGAAAACTGACAGGATCACAAGTACAAGTAAGCTCATCTCCAACCAATTCGAAGAACGATTTTGGATCTCAAGAACGTTCCTGGTTTCAGTATGAACTCTCTTGCTTTTTGGCTGATCTTATCCATTCACTTTCTCATGACAGCTAGCCTTCTTCCAACGGTTAAATGAGCTGTCATAAGCCATCTTAAAGCCTATAAATACAGCTTCATGATGAAGAACAAATCAGAGCTTCAAGTACTAAGAAAATTCATTACTCATTTCAATCATACTTGAATTTCTCTCGCTCACATACATTGAATCAGTTCTGATTTTTCCCATTCGATTCATAGAATCATTCTCATATATTTCTCTGTCAAAGAATCAGATCTCAAACACGAGTTGAGACATCTCAAATTCTAACATACAATCTCATCATTATTGTAAAACTCAAACTATAAGAGTTTAGTATAGTTTGGGTAGATTGTAAGAAATCATATCATGGTTGATAGGTGGCCTGATTGAACTCATTTCTGAGTGAAATGGTTTTAACTTTATAACAAATCAAGGTTGATCTGAGCTAGGTATTGTAAAACCAAGAAGGTTCTTTGTTTTGAACACTTAGTGGAAAATCTCACGGTTGTGAGGACTGGACGTAGCCCAAGTTTGGGTGAATCAGGATACATGTTTGAGTGATCTCTCTATCTCTATTTATTACATGCATTACAATCAACTTTTATATTGATAAAATTGATATTGTTGTTTTTCCACTAACCAAGATCGATCTTCGTTATAACCAAGATCAATCTTGAGTAAAACTTTCAGTTTTTTAACAAGAATTTTCAAAAGGGGCAACTATAATTCAAACCCCCTTCCTTATAATTGACATTTCTACTTCATCTACATCAAAGGAAACATGGGACACCTTGGTAAAGTACTATACTGGTGGGGAGAAGACCTAGAAAATAAAACTCCAGATGTTGAGAAGGCAGTATAAGTTGGTGCAGATGGAGGAGGACGAGAGTGTGGCTAATTATTTCAATCGTGTGCAGGAAATCACTAACCAAATGAAAACTAATGGTGAAGTGATGACTGAGGTGGTGATATTGAAAAGATTCTGAGGACATTGACACAAAGATATGATCACATAGTGGTGGCCATAGAGGAATCAAATGATCTTGATACATTGAATGTGGAAGACTTGCAAGGATCATTGGAAGCTCATGAGTTGAGAGTAAAAGAGAGAAGTGCAAAAAACACACAAGTGCAGGCATTGCATGCTCAGATCAGCAAGAAAAGCAATCAAGATTGGGTGAAATACAAGAAGGGAAAGGGAAAATCCAAGTGGTACAAGAAGCAAGATTTTGATGAAGGTGCTAGAGTCTCAAAGAATCAGAATAGCAGTGACAATCACAACAAGAAAGCAAATGGTAATAAAAGAGGAAAAAAGAAATTTAATAAGATGGGGATTCAATGTTATAATTGTTAAAATTAGGGCCACTTTGCTGATGAATGTAGAGCAAAGAAAGTGAAAAGAAAGAAGGATGAAGCTCAGATGGCACATGTAGATGATTCTGATGATGTATTGCTGATGGCTGCCACGAACTCAGATAATGAATGTCCAGAATTATGGTACCTTGACACATGCTGCTCCAATCATATGACAGGTCATAAGGAGTGGTTTGTAAGCATTGATGAGAAGGTGAAGAGGGAGATCAAGTTTGTAGAAAATCACAATGACTGCTGAAGGAGTTGACAATGTACTGATTCAGAGAAGGGATGACAAACAAACCTTCATATGTGATGTGCTTTATGTACCAAACATGATGAAATAATCTGTTGAGTCTTGGACAATTGTTGGAAAAAAGATATTTAATGAAGATGTTTGATAGCTCAAAGAGACTGATCTTGAAGACACCACTTTCCAAGAACAGAACTTTCAAAATTGAAATTCAAATCATTGAATATCAGCAATTGGCTGCTAAAGTCAAAAGTGAAAAGTGGCTATGGCATCAAAGATTTGGTCACTCGAATTTTAGGAGTCTTTAGATGCTGCAGGGCAGACATGGTGCTAGGAATTCCTGAAATTCAGATACCAAAAGGTATTGTGAGGAATGCTGTCAGGCCAAGCAGCACAAGAATTTATTCAAGTCAAAAGTGCCAACTAGATCCTCAAAGAAGATGGAGGTAATCTTTTTCGATGTTTGTGGTCCATTTGAAGAAATGTCAATAGGAGGAAACAATTACTTTGTATAATTTGTTGATGACTTCACAAGAAAATCTTGGATATATCTAATTAAAAGGAAAAGTGAAGTGCTTGATGTGTTTAAAAGCTTCAAATTGATGGCAGAAAAAGAAAGTGGATGTGATCTTAAAGTGATCAAGACAGACAGATGAGGTGAATACAAATCTCATGAGTTTCACGAGTTTTTCTAAAAAAGAAGGAATAGTACATGAAGTGGTTGCATCATACACACCACAACACAATAGGGATGCTGAAAGAAGAAACATGACCATCTTGAACATGGTTAGGAGCATGCTAAAGGGAAAGAAAATTCCTCACAAGTTTTGGGAAGAAGCAGTGTCAACTGCGGTCTACATATTGAATGTGTGCCTAACCAAAAGAATTGGTACTAAGACACTTGAAGAGGCCTGGTCTAAAAAGAGGCCAAATGTGAGTCATATAAGAGTGTTTGGTTCACTATGTTTTAGACATGTGCTTGCTCAAAACAGAAGAAAGTTGGATGATAGGGCTAAGCAGATGGTGTTGTTGGGATATGACTTAATTGGGGCTTAAAAACTCTTTGATCAAAACAAAGGGAGAATGGTTATAAGCAGAGACATATTGCTTGATAAGTCAAAAGGATGGGACTGGAAGATAGGTGGCACAACCAGCTCAAGCAGTGCGATAGTAGTTGATATGGATGATGATCAAGCAACAGGACCAACATCACAACCAACTCTAGAACTAGTGAGAAGATCTGGTAGAGTCAGACAACCTTTTGTGAGATTGACCCAATTTGAAGTAGCATCTGATTCAGCAATCAATGCAGATAGAAAGTTGATACATTTTGCATTATTAGCTGAATCAGAACCAATCAGGGATGATGAGGCCCTAAGTGATCGAAACTGGAGACTTGCAATGGAAGATTAGCTCAATGCCATAGAAAGGAACAAGACCTGGGAGCTGATGACTTTACCAATGCACAAAAGACCAATATGTGAAACAGGTCTATAAAATCAAAATGAAGTCTAATGGTGAGATTTCCATGTACAAAGCTAGACTTGTAGCGAAAGGATTCCTACAAAGACATGGATTGGACTATGACGAAATCTATACACCAATGGCCAGAATTGAAACGGTAAGACTTGTAGTGTCAATGACCAATTACAAAGGTTGGTCCATGCATCAACTAGATGTAAAATCAGCATTTCTCAATGGACCATTGGAAGAAGAAGTTTATGTGAGACAACCACCAGGACATGAGATAAAAGGCAAAGAAGACAGTCGTATAGGCTGAGAAAAGCCTTGTATGGTCTGAAGCAAGCTCATAGGGCCTAAAACAAGAGAATTGACAAATTCCTCCTAGAACAGCAGTTTGAAAAATGTGTAAATGAGCATAGGGTCTATGTCAAAAGGGCATCAGCACTGCCTACATACTGATATGTCTCTATGTTTATGACTTAGTAACAAGTTGTGAGGAAGCAGAAATAGACCAGTTTAAGGCCATAATGAAAGAATAGTTTGAGATGACAAATTTGGGAATATTGTCTTACTTCCTTGGAATTGACTTTGTTACCATAAAGAATGGAGTATTCATGCACTAAAAGAAGTATGCCACTGATGTATTGAAGAGATTTATCATGCAAGACTGCAATGGCACGAGCATTCCTTCAGAATCAGGGCTAGCACTATCAGAAAAAGGAGACGAAGAGCTGGTTGATCCCACAATGTTCCAGCAAATGGTAGGATCATTGAGATATTTGTGTAATACAAGACCTGCCATAACTTATAGTCTTGGATTGATTAGTAGATACATGGAGAAACCTAGAGCACCTCACTACTTGGCAACGAAGAAGATATTGAGATACATAAAAGGAACTAGTGAATTTGGCTTGCTATATCTTAGAAGTTAAAATGAAAGTGAAGCTTAATTGATTGGATATACTGATGTTGATTGATGCGGAGACAAGGATGATAGGAAGAGCACCACATGCTATGTATTCATGATGAATAAGACACCAATTTCATGGTGTTCAAAGAAGCAAAATATATTAGCTTTATCTACATGTGAAGCTGAGTATGTGGCTGCATCAATGGGAGCTTGTCAAGCTCTACGGATGACAAAATTGATGGCTGAGATGGGACTAAGGGATGAATGACCATTGAAGATAATGATTGACAACAAATCTGCAATAGACTTAGCCAAACACCCAATTGCTCATGGAAGAAGCAAACACATTGAAACATGATTTCACTTCCTAAGAGATCAAGTGATCAAAGACAAACTAAAGCTGGAGCGTACAAGTGAACAAAAGAAAGATGTCCTCACAAAGCCATTAAAGAGGTTGAAGGAGCAAGTTTGGTGTAACATCCTTAGCTATTTTGAATTAGGGAGAGTGTTAAAAGTATAATTCATAAAACAGTTAGAGAGTGTTAGGAAGTGGTTAAAAGGTTGTTAAGAAGTAGTTAAGGAGGTTAGGAGTTAGTTATCAATGTACTGTAGCAAGTGTTTAATAAAATTGCTAGTATAAGTGTTGTTGCTTGTACAACAAGTAAAATCAGAAATTGATGCTTTCAATTAATTTTCTCATTCCATTCTTAATTCTCTTAACTCAATTATCACAAATTTATATGTTCTAACAAAATCTACCAGCGACTCTTCTCATAAACAATTATTTTCTATAATAATACAAGTTTCGCGTCCTTCAAACTGTAGCAACCCAAAATCATATGTATGTAGTATTACAAATTATGTTGTTCTAATATGCACTTCTTCCCATTAACATTGTCGTACCAAATATATCAAACTTTAGGCTAACGATACCAGTTTTACCTTTGATTTTTTTTTCATACGGTGATACTTTCAAAGGTATGAATAACATTATCTATAATTACATTATTAACAACATAAATACTTTGAAAAGGCCTCACAATAATAGGCATGGTTTTTTAAAGCATGTTGTCAAAAGTTTTAGCCACTATTTTAAAAATAACATTGCATATGGCAATGAAACGAAAATCACCCAGAGAAGTTGGATGAGGATATCCCAACCTCAAAATATTACCCTCTTACACGAATTCTACAAGTTTGTATAATTAACTAATTAAATTAAAGCAACTTTTTATTTTACGGTGGTTGAATCTAAATGATATTTCTTTTATTGTTTTCTGCTTTTGATTTTTAAGATTTATGGATTTTGGGTTTTTTATTTTATTTTTAGGGTTGTGGGTATGAACTTTTTTGGTTAAAGATTAAGAGGGAAACAATGAAAATTGTTAGTTTTTATACAAATTCATAATTTCTTTTTAAAATAATTAAAGGAAAAATTAAATAAATAACTAACACGTTAGTGTTTTTAGTTTACATAAGCATTTTTTGTTTTCAAATGGACCTAAATGAAAAAACAAGAAAGTAAAAACATTCTTTAGCACTTTTTAAAACATATATGATTTAACTGAAAAAAAAAGGTATATGTTACAATTAAATAAAATAAAAAAATGTTGCACGTAATTTTGCAGTCTTTTTAATAAATTTATAGTATGATTCATATAATTGGAAGGTTCTTGATTGCCGTTTAGTTGGGGATTAATTCTTATACTACCTTAATCTGCATGCCATTTTGGCTTTAAAATAATTATACGTTTATTCTTTTATAATTTGATGGTGAGAATAATAGTCAACGTACTATCCCACATAAATAATTTGCAGCAAGTTGAGTAGGGTTTAAATGATTGATTAAATTAAATAAAGGTAAAATAAAAACCCAAATTTAATACGAAATTCTTATAATTATTAATTAAATTTTATTTATATTTTATTCGCATTTTAGATATAGAGTTCATTTTCTTAAAAATTGAGACAAAACAATAAATATTTTCTATCCGAGATGCTTTCTTTTTTTTTTTTACTCAAGAGATTCTAAAATTTGAGTTTTGAAAGTTAA
>JBBPBP010000002.1:45893156-45904107 GCA_037974735.1 Cicer chorassanicum | reverse complement strand
AAAATGATTAATTCTATCAATTTTTAATATAATATTAATAATTTTTTTCAATTGTACCTTCTATTTATACTACATTTATATCTTCTAATTCTCTATTTCTGACTTTACGATAATGATAATTGTTAATATACAAATAGTTGTTAAGAGTAATTTAATAAATTTATTATTATCGCTCTTTATTTATATATATTTTTTAATTTATGTGAAATAATCAAATTTATTATTCATATACCATGGAGTCCCGAATTTAAAGGTTTAATAATTTATGTATATGAAGCTTAGTTTTCAAAGGTCTTAATTCCATATGGCCATGGTACGGTTTAAGTTACAAACACCTATCCTTATCCAGTTAAGACACATTTTTTTCCTATTAGAATTGACCCATTAAATTGATGATTAATAAGCTGATTTCTTTGTCAAATCAAATCATATATATGATGATATTTAAATTCTTCAATACTTCACTCTCATAAGTTTTAGAATTAGTTTTCAAATGATGTGAATTAAAGTGGTTGCAACCAACTTTTTTCCTTTCTAAAAGGCATCGACGGAAAACTCCAATAATTTTGTGTAGTGGATAGATTCGTGTATTGAATTTCACATGTGTAGATTCGATCTTTAAATTTTATTCAGAAAAAAAAAAGACAAAGACAAAAATACATGTATTAATCGAGTATTTAAACTCATATACAACAACTACCATAATAAGGTAGATGTTCTTATAAAAAAACAAAGAAAAATATTGTTTGAATATAAATTATAGACAAAATATTTGACTTATATTTATACGGTGAACAATATTTTTTTTTTCAAAAAAATAAAAAACCAATTTTTCTTATTTTTTATTATTATTGAAACATTTTTTTTGTCACATATACAAATTTATACAGTTAACTATTTTAAATGCTTTATTAACCACTAAAATATAAATCATTAACTACCTATTTAACATATATCTCATTAACTATTAAAATGCAAGACATTAACCACTTTAGAATACTGCGATTTAGTGGTTAAAGAAATACTCTATGTATTTTAGTGGTTAATGAGATATATGTTAAAAAGTGGTTAATAACATATATTTTAATAGTTAATGAAACATTTAAAGTGATTGATGACACATATGTTGTGTTAACAAAGTGTTTTTAACTTTTTTGATTTTTTGCAAAAAAACAAAATTTCTTGAAAAAATAATAACAGTACACAATATATATATATATATATATATATATATATATATATATAAACGGTGTATGTGTCAAAAGTTGTGTTCCAATAACATAAGTGAAAAAAAATAAGTTGGATATTTATAGAATTTCTTTTCATTTAATAGGAAGTCCCCAAGTGACTAATTGGACCCTTCCATTGTTGTCGGGGAGTTTGGAGAGCGCCGGGAGCAATAATGGGTTAAACCACTCATACTTGAATTTCAATAATCTTTCTCTCAAGTGTAAGTCATCTACATCACTAGACTTGATCCACACTCGAACCATGACTCTGATACCACTTGTTGATGAGTACAAGAAAGCGTCGGAAGCAACAAATGGACAAAACGTCCAAGATCTCTTAGAGATTTTGACACCACATTTGCACCCAAAATCCTAAAACATTTGGTATATAAGTCACATTTCTTATATATCTAACATTTCTTCTATTCATAGTCGACGTGAGACTAACTACTCATATTTAAATTCTAACTACATTAGGGTTTTTATTTTATTTTATATAATTGTTCCTTAATGAAATATTAATTTATTAGAGTTAACCAAGAAGGCACATTTATTTTATGCTTATGTTTTTAGAGAGATAGCACTTGTGCATAGAAGTTAGCTAATAGATAACTACATCATAGAAATGCAATTCAAAAATCTACATATAATAGCATTTATTGGAAGAAGAAAAAATATTATATACCATATTATAAAATAAATGGATTTTTTCATTTATATTTTCTTAAAAAAAAATTCTAATATATTCCACCTTTAAAACTAATATATGAAAATATTTTTTATTTTATTTTTAGGAGGTCGCAATGCGGTGAGGCGATCACTTAAAAGAAATTTTGTTGTCCTATTCAAGAGATCGCATCTTGAATGTGACCGTGTATAATTAATATATTTTCATTTGTTAAAAACAACAAAAGTATACATGGTCGCATATTAGAGATGCGACCTCCTGAATAAGCAAAAACATTTGTTTCAGGTAGTCGCATCTCCATTTTACAAGCTCCTAAAAGTAATAAAGAAAATGAGTATTTTTCTATATTAGTTTCAAAATGAGGTATATTGATTTTTTTTTTTTAAAAGATGATAGAGATGAAAAAAATCCTAAAACAAACAGTGAAACATTTGGATTAAACCAAAAAACTATTTAAAAAAAACTACATTTTAATTTCATAAAACTCTAATCAAGTTGCTAGTGTATACAACTACTAGTGAAAAGGTCAAACTAATAACTGACTCGGTCAAATAAAAAATGTTATATGTTTGGGGTTATGATTAGTATAGCACTTTTGCTAAATATGGATATATAATTGGATTTTTGTATGTTACGCTAGCTCTTTGCGTTCTGGAATATATCATATCCTCTCATCACACATATATAATTAATTAATTAATCAATTAAGGAGAATTGTTAGATATTCATGAAAAATAATTTTTTTTAATTAATTATAAAATAGTTAAATATAAAAAAATAATATGACCTTAAATGATTGGCCGTTAAGAATATACCCAACAAAATTCGAGAATACCGAAGTGTTCACTATTATAATTAGCAAAGAACAAGTGTTAATCATGAATTATTAGTTAACAGTAGAAGTTCGAGTAAAAAAAATTTGTAGTCTAAGTTGTCAAAAAAAATTAACAGAATAATAAAAGTTAAACAAATTATGAAGTCACAAATTACAATTTTTATTTTTGTTGGAACTTTTTTTTCTTTTGAAAAATGCATCAATTTTCATATGTTTAAATATCATATCACTCATTAAAAAATACAAAGGTTAATTATACAAACCACAAACATTTCACAATTCTCAATATTACAACTTACATTCACAATTCTCAATATTACAACTTACATTCACAAAGTAAAACATTTCACAAATTCACAATCTCATATCCACACAACATTAATTGAAAAACAGTAAATAATTCACAATTACAAAGTCACAATTCACACACTAAAGTTCACAATTTCAATTTCTACACTAAAAGTGTTCACAATTTACAAATACAATTTACACACTACTACTAGTTCACAATCTTAAACTAAAACAATTCACAATTAACAAATAGTAAAAGAAGAAAAGAGTAAAAAGCTTAAACATATAAGAAACATATTGAAATAGTCTCAGGATTAAGCTCAAGAGGGACAGCGGGAAGCTGTGATTACGAACCGTTTGAACAGAGAAGACATGGATAGAGGTAGAAATATTTTAGTAATGTACTATTTATTGGAAGAAAAAAAACATCTATACCATTTATAAAATAGTGAAACATTTCCACTAAACCATTAAAAACACTATATTTTAATTTCATGAATCACCTTATAATTCACCACCTCATAATATAAGTACTTATAGAGTAATTTATATCCATAAATTTTAATTTAATTTAAAAATATCAATATTATTAAATTAAATATTATATTTCGAATTCCCATCAATAATTTTATATTTGTGTGTCATTGACTGTTTGACTAATTAACGCAACTTTAATTAAGTTGCTTGTGTATACAATTACTAGCGAAAAGGTCAAACTAATAACTGACTCGGTCAAATAAAAATGTTATATATTTGGGATTATGATTAGTACAGCACTTTTTCTACATCCTCTCATCACAGATATATAATTAATTAATTAATCAATTAAGGAGAATCGTTAGATATTCATGAAAAATAATAAATTTAATTAAGTAAAAAATAATTAAATATAAAAAATAATATATATGACTGTAAATAATTGAGTATATACTCAATAAAATTCGAAAATATCGAAGTGTCAACTATTGTAATTAGCAATGAAAAAAAGTGTTAACCATGAATAATTATTAGTTAATAGTATAAGTTCGAGTAAAAAGAAAATTAATAATATAAATTGTCAAAAAAAGTTAATTAACAGAATAATAAAAGTTGGACAAATTATGAAGTCGCAAATCACATATATGTATATGCAAAAAGAATTACATTATTAATTTTTATTTGACACGTTTGAAATTCAAAATAGTAGATCTTAAACCATGAAAAGGAATTCACGTGATAGATCATTGTCGTGTAGCTTTTTTTGACTGTAGCTTACAATTCATTAATTAAAACGTGTATTACTTTTTTGGGTTGTCTAATATATATGCTCCTGGTTCAAAACGTAGGCTTCTCTATTTTTAATAAATTTTAATAAAATGTTACATTTATTCTTATTTCAATTATTATAAAATTTATTTTTATTAAAAATAATAAGGGTGGTTTACACTTAATTAGACCATTTTTTAACAATAGACATATATTTTATTTTATCTTAATAAAGATGATAAATATTATAATATTTAATTCACATAACTTTATTTAATTTAATAATATAGATATTTTATTAGTTAAATTAGAATTTAAAAATACAGTGAGATATGCTTTATTTTTGCCACTTTAAACATACACGACCCAGCAACAACGACTAGTTTAATTTTATTTATATTGAAAACAGCAAGGACTAGTTCATACTTTAGCTTTTTCTCCCTTGTAATTGTTAATGTTTCACAATCTTCAATTATCCAGCTTTAATTTTATTGGTAGTGAGCCAACTACTCTAATGTGTAACTATAGTCTTCATCTTTATCTCACAAATTTTTTCCCCCTAGTTACTTAGTTCTATAAATTAAAAAAGTATATAAAGCGCGTATGGAGCAGACAAGTTTGAAAATTAATTCAAAATTACAATTATAATATTTTCCTATCTTCTCTCTCTTCTCTTTCTGACTCATATCAATCTCCATCTATGCATGCACCGTCACATATATATGGCCTACAATTCTTTTTTTTTTTTTTCTTTTTATTTATTTATTTATTTAAAAATATGGCCTACAATTCTTCTATATATATTGCTTAATCTTTCACATGCTTCTTCACAATTCCTCACACACTTCCTTGGGTAGCTTAAAGCTTATAGCTAGATATTTATAGATTTTTACTATATGGCTACCTTTACCAAATTATTTGTTACATTATCTATTTTTTCTCTATTTGCTTGTTCTACCAATGCACAACTTATTGATAACTTTTATGGAAAAACTTGTCCTAAACTCCAAACCATTGTGCGTAATGAAATGATCAAAGCTATCAAAGCAGAAGCTAGAATGGGGGCTTCAATACTTCGCTTGTTCTTCCATGATTGCTTTGTTAATGTAAGTTAAGATATTATTCAAAGATATATTGATAAAAAAAAAAAAAGATAATGTTCAAAGTTGATTATTTATTTATGATTTAATTTTACTTTATCTCACATTATCACTATATGGTACTTCTAAGTGAAAGTCTTGACATAGTCTATTACCTTTTAATTTGTATATGTATCACTCTATACTTTTTATTGTCTAGGAGGGTGTAAAAAAGTACATACAATATGGCGTATATATTTTAGGTGAATTGAGTCTCAAAAGATATGATATTATTATATTGGAAATACATGAATATGTCATGAATGGAAGTATATATTTACTTTTTTTCATATATATTTTTCAAAAGAAAATGGATATTTAGTTAAAAACATAAGAGGACCTACACACATAATGAACTACTACATTCTTTATAAACGTAAGAAATTTTTTATGAAAATAAATCTAAGGTAATAGAATAATGCCTTACTAGTACTTAAGTTCTAACTCAATCGGTATATATCAATATTGTTAGAATTAACGTCATATGTTAAATTTGAAATTAAGACATCGCAATTGTGTGAGTTAATTATAATAACATTTATCATATCTTTTAAGATAAAAAAAAATGATGTTTCACTCTAAAATAGAGAAGATTTAAAAGTTTAGAGAATATATTCATATACACTATCACTATAAAGAGTGATCGTTAGATCATTAATAATATTTAATTTTTATTATAACTACCTCTAAAATTATGTCTATATATAATTATGATTTATTAATTGTGTAATTTTTTTCATATATTGACAATATTAATTAAACTCTTTACATTTATTTCATCATAATATTAGCGTGATTCGACAATGTAATATGCAAGTTCAATACCTATCTTACACATAATAAACGTTTTCTTGACAGAATCTTACACATGAATAAACTTAAGAGAGTATAAAAAGTAATAACAATATATTACACAATCTTACACATGAATAAACTTAAGAGAGTACCAAAAGTAATAACAATATATTATAAAGAAGATAAATATTTAACAAATAAAAGTCACGGGCTAGACTCTAGATATCCTTAATTTTTATTTAAAAAATAAAAGTCACGAGCTATATATATATATATATATTACAAAAAAAAAAAAAAAAAATTAACATGTGTATTTTGTTTGTTTGTTTGCTAATTTGGCAGGGATGCGATGCATCGGTCTTATTGGATGACACTGCGACCTTTACTGGTGAGAAAAATGCTGGACCTAACAAAAATTCAGCTAGAGGTTTCGAAGTGATTGATGCCATTAAAACTAAAGTTGAAGCTTCTTGCAATGGCATTGTCTCTTGTGCTGATATTCTAGCACTTGCAACTAGAGATGGAGTATTTCTGGTCAGTGAGACCCTTTTTTATTTTCTTATTCCATATTTAATATCAATTATGTTTCATAATTTTTTATATGAAATATTTTGTGCCATACTTGTATATATACATTAATACATATGTGTAACTAGAAAGTATCATTAATATGTTTAAAGGTAAAAAAATAGTTATACATGGAAGAGTAATTTTTTTATAGGAGGTTTTATTTTCTTATCATGTTGAGATTCCAACCTCGAGTCATACTCAAGTTGTCAACTTGATTTTTATTTTTTTCGTAACATTTCATTTTAGCATGGGCTTGTGTTCCAAACCATGTCCCCCACTTTCGGTTTTCTTAACTTTTTCTCACATATAATTGATCATAAATAATAATCATGTCGACTCTTGTTATTTTGTGGGGTCCTCCTGGCACAATAATTTAATATTTCAATTTTCAAATAAATAAATCAAAATCTACATTAAAATATAAACGGCTCAATTAATTTAGTTACTTTTAGTTTTTTTGATTAATGATTGTGAATAATTGAGCATATGATTAAATGAATATTTAATTATAGCTTGGAGGACCATCATGGATAGTACCATTAGGAAGAAGAGATGCAAGAACAGCAAGCCAAAGTGCAGCCAACAGCCAAATACCTGGGCCATCATCTGACCTTGCAACTCTAATTTCAATGTTTAAAGCCAAAGGGCTATCAGCAGATGAACTCACAGTCCTTTCTGGGGCCCACACAATAGGCCAATCAGAGTGCCAATTTTTCAGAAACCGCATTTACAATGACACCAACATTGCCAATAAATTTGCAACCTTAAGAAAAAAAAATTGTCCTGTCTCTGGTGGTGACACAAATTTGGCACCCCTTGATATTCTATCTCCAACCACTTTTGATAATAGATATTATTTTGATCTTGTTGCTTTTAAGGGTCTTTTCCATTCTGATCAAGAACTTAACAATGGTGGTTCTCAAGATTCTTTGGTTAGATTTTATAGTAACAATGGTCCTGCTTTTGCTAGAGACTTTGCTACTGCTATGGTTAAGATGAGTAAAATTACTCCTCTTACTGGGACTAAGGGGGAGATTAGAAAGAATTGTAGGTTTGTTAATTGATTTCTGGAATTCGTAGGGGTATATCAGCAATTGAATAAATATACATGGATTAATTATAGGGTCTAAGTCATAAATATTGACTAGATCTTCCACACATTATAAATTGTTGTATTGTTGGTCACTTTACTTTAATAATTTGAATGCTTCTTCTTCCACAAATACATTAAATTAAGTTGTTTATGTTGTTTGTAATTTGTCTTACTTTGTATTCAAATTTTGCATTGTTGTTTTTCACATTTGTTTTACATCATCTATCTATATGTCTTTCTTTATTTTTAAATGTAATATTACTTTCATCTCTAAATATCTAAATATTATGATATCATCTTGAAAAAATTATTTGTCGTTTTTATAAGATTATTTTTAAATTTTTAACAGCATTAATTATTTCTTTATTAATATATCTTTAATTATTTACATCTTTTTATTCTGCAACCAACAATAAATAATATAATAAAAACATTAAATAATTATTTCTTTTGAAGAATAAAATTATAAAATTAATATTAATTGTCAACAAATTTAATATTACTATCAACTTTCTTAAATTTTTGTAATTTAATTAAGAGAGTCTTATATTTAAAGACATATGTAGTAGAAAATAGAAATAAGGGTGCAACATTCATTACCTTAATATATTTGAATTAGAAGTATCCATTTTATTTGACATATTTTTGTTTATATAAGATGGAGGAGGAGTAGCATTTTACTCCTATATTTCTAGTGAATAGTTAATAAAAATAAGTGGATAATTGATTGATATAATATGTATATATAATATCAATCACTAAATTGTTTATTAACAAATAATATTATTCACTTTTTTTTAAAAAACGAATCGCTCATTTTAACATAGTTTAATCTACCGATTAATTCCCTAGACTACTTTTGCTTTTACATGGACAATTGCTAATACCACAAGGTAGGAGGACCTCATGGCTTTACACATTGCCTGACCTTCCTTTGGAAGTGTTAATTAATGTAATGTCAAAGACCTGATTGCAGGACTATCTCCAAAATTTAACATGACCCAACAATGTATTGCACAAGCAATAAAACTATGTTTATTAGTAGAAAAAACAACTAAAAAAGAAAGATATGTTTACATCGACCTAATAAGCCAACCCAATTCGTTCTGTTTTCGGTTGTTTAAACGCAGTGGGCCAATATGATTTAAAATTCCAATTCGCCCACCTACAATAAATAGTACTCCCTCTAAAATGAAATATAAGGATAATTGAAAAACTGATATATCTAGTTAAAAATTAAAACTATATACATCAACTTTTCAATTCTTTTTTTTACTTATATTAGTAATATATTAAATAGATTGACCAAATTTAAGTACATCATTCCTTAAAGTGATGTGTTGGGCTTGTGCCCACTCTTTATCCAATTTTTCTGTCATGTTTGGTGGGCTTTCTGCACATTTGTTTTTGGGCTAGACTCGTGATCGGAGAGTAGGAGGGAAGGCCGAGCCAATAGCAATAAGAGGATTATACCATGCACCCCCACACCTATACCTGTCACCCCCTCAAAACATATGAAAATATAATTTTATCCTTTTAACAATTTATAAGAAGTTTTAAAAATGATAGTTTGGAAAGTATTAAATTTTCGAAACTTTCAGAAGTTTCAAATTTTCGAAATAAGGATTACATTTCGAAAATTTGGAAAGTTTCGAAAGTTTCCAAATCTAGAAAGTTTCGAAAGTTTCCAAATTGAAAAGTTTCGAAAATTTCCAAATCTGAAACAATTTCGAAAGTTTCCAAATCTGGAAATTTTCGAAATAAGGATTACATTTCGAAAATTTGGAAAGTTTCGAAAATTTCCAAATCTGAAAAACTTGGAAAGTTTCCAAATCTAGAAATTTTCGAAATAAGGATTACGTTTCGAAAATTTGGAAAGTTTCGAAACATACAAACTCAAATTTTTAGAAACCTTCGACGCATACCATTTCGAAACATTGATGTTGATCGAAACTTTTGAGTTTTTTGGAAAAATCTGGGAAACATCATTTCGAAGGTTTCGAATTCATCGAAAGTTTCGAAAGTTTGTTTAATTTCTGGAAAACACGTTTCAGAAGTTTCAAGATAATCAAAAACTTCGAAATTTCAGGTTATTTTCTTGAAATTGCATTTCGAATGTTTCAGGTTGAACCAAAGTTTCGAAGGTTCCTAAGAAAAACAATTTCGAAGGTTTTGTTTTAGGCAAAGTTCTGAAAATATTAAAAATCCTTCCTTTTTATTATTTCGAATTTATCAAATATTTGAATATTTTAAAAAAATTTATAATTTCAATTGGCGGTGAGGACTGGTAACTTTTTTTTTAGTTTTTTATAAATAGTAAAAAAAAATGGTATTTTGGTCTTTCCATTAAAATGAGGAGTGGGAGGTATAGGACGGGGGGTGCACGGTACATTCCTCTAGCAATAAATGGGAAGAGAGGTATAAAGAGAAAGAGAAATCTAACCCCAAACGTCCCTCAACTATATATTTCACCTTAAAATACTAAAAAGACATTTTTACTTTTTTTATTATATACAAATTTGTAATTTTTTTCACTTACGTATTCGAAACTTTTAAAATCTTTAAAAAAATTATTACCATTTTGAAACTTTCGACACATCCAAAGTATAAGTGAATTTTTTTGATGAATTTCAAATCTTTGAAATTCAATTTTCAAGTTTTGCAATATATACTCGAAAGTTTTATTCATTTTGAAACTTCTGAAACACTAGTTTCAACAATTTTTGAAAGTTTCAAGCGATTTGAAATTTCCAAAACATACTATCCGATAATATTTTATATTTATCGATGATAAATATTTGTCCCTTATTTTTTGTTTATCAATGACAAATATTGCCTCGTATTATTTTACATTAATAAATATTTATTTTTTGTATTTTAATATCTATAATTGATAAATGTTTGTCACATATTTTTTTAATGTTTTATCGGTGACAAATATTTGTCCAACTTTTTTTATACTTATTAGTGAAAAACATTTGTTCTGTCCTGTTTTAATATGTATCAATGAAAAATATTTTTTTTGGTGTTTCTTTTTATAATTATTAGTGAAAAATATATGTTTTG
>JBBPBP010000002.1:45875379-45890668 GCA_037974735.1 Cicer chorassanicum | reverse complement strand
ATGCAATGATCAGTTGAATTAACAACTTTACAAATATACTCTTAAAAATAACGATGAGTCAGAAATTTAAAAATGAGCAAAATTGTTATTTTCATTTAAAAATTGTGAAATGATCCTTGAATTAACAAATTTACAAATATGTTCTTAACAATAATAATGTGTCAGAACTTTAAAATGAGTAAAATTGACATTTTTATTTTTCTATATATATTTATTGAAGAGATTAATTTTATATTTTAATTTTTTAAAAAATAAGAAACTCAGACATCTTGAAAGCATGTTCTTCTTCTTCTCATCTTCATTACAATCAAAAAATAAACAATAAAAACTCAAAATCACAACCCTAAAAAGCCATAACCAAAATTTTATGGGTTTTAGATCTGAAATTGCAACCTACAAAACCCAAACTCAACCCTAAAAACCTAATTAGCATCGAGATTCTGGGTTTCAAAATCAATGAAATGAAGGTGAAATGTTTAAATAGCTTTGAATAACATGATGAAGTTCTCTTTGAATAACTTGCAAGACATTCATATCGTTTCATATGTCCAATTACAATGAACTTTGGCATCTTGAATCCTCCACCATTCATCTCCAACCTCGAAATCAAATCAATCATAACAATAATAATACACAAATTCAAAATAATAATTAATCAATTAATAGGGATGTTGTTTGTTCTGTTCATCAAGAAAATGCAAGGCATGCATATGCCATAGACGAGACACCCGTCCAAAAATATATAATAAATAATTATATTGTACTATAGTAGATTATCGTTCTAGCATTTTACTGCTCTGTTTCTATGTCCTACTCCTCTTTTGTGAGGTGTTTCATATTCACTACTGCAGTGGGCCAGTGGCCATATATGCTAATTAAGGATTTAAATCTTCTACGTGAGTAATTAATAAAGATAAATGATCGATATTATAATAATTCATGATTAGTTAAATATATACATATAATATCAATTATTGAATGATTTATCAACAGACTAATATTATTTATTGTTGTTTAAAAAATAGTTATTTATTATAGAAAAGACTAATCCGCCAATTAATTTGCTACACTACAACCGCTTTTATATGGACAATTGATAAAGCCACAAGGTAGGACCTTATTATGCCTTATATATTGCCTGAACACTCTATAGACGCGTTAATTAATTAATTGTCAAATGAATGTCTGATTGAAGGACTACTCACGAACTAACATTAAGTCTTTTTAGTGTATTTTTGTCCCCACTCGCACACATATTGAGATAATTCAAAAAACTTATCCATTTTATAAGCACGAGCAGTAAAATAGGCCAAATCGTCTCATTTTAGTCCCTACCAAAAATCCATCCAAATCAGGGCAGAGTAAACCAACTTAGATATGTGAATTGATACTTCAACTCCGTGTCACCCCTCGAAGGGTTAGCGATCGATGGTAGATCCATCAAAGAAACTATTAAATATATTGACTTTTAGACGAATTTGAAGGTGCAAACACGAGAAGAGGAGGTTGAATTGTGTGTTGCCAAACTTGATAGCTTTTTGCTAATTTGATGAAAGCTGGTTGATTTTTATGAATTACTTGGAGTATAAGCAATCGGATTCAGAGGCAACAAACAATGAAAGCATAAATAATTAGATACATAGATTTATCCTGGTTCACCACTAACTTGGCTACATCCAGTCCCCTAATTCAGAAGGCTTTAATCCACTAATTCAATCACCTTGAATTACAGAGCACCTGACCCTTCAAGCTAGTCTTCCCAAACAGCCCGACAACTCCAGACTTTTGAGGAACTAACCACCTTGACCCTACAAGCCAAGTCTTCTCCTGACAACCCTAGATTGAAGAAAGAACTAAACCACTATCGGGTTGGATACAAAATATTGGAACTTGAGTAGTTGCTTCTAACAAAGCTGATAATAATAATAACTCTCACACTCTAAGAAAAGAACACTAAGAAAATATTTCTAACTTGAACAAGTGTTTCTCTCTTTGAACTCTAAGATGAATTTGGAATTTTGAGCTTGAGTTCATCTACCCTTTTTTGTTTTTCGTTGCTTTTCTTCATCAGCCTTTAGTATCTATTTATAGTTGAAATTTGTTCTTCAATTTAGTCCTTGTTTAATTATGAATTGTATCTTGTTCAGATTGAGTTTGTAAATTCTTCAATTGATTCTGTTCCTATTTTGTTTAGATTGAGTTTGTAAATTCTTCAGATTGATTTTGTTCCCAAATTAATGTTTTGATGATAACTAAACAAAAGTTAATTAAGACGTATAATTATGATTCTAAGTGTTTTGGTATTTAACATGTGTGTTTGAGTGTGTTAATCAAAGATAGGTATCAAACATTACAAGCAAAATCACACTAAAAAGAAAGCAAAAATGAACAAAAAAACGGAGAACGTTATTAATAGAAGTCTGGAAAATAGAGAACGTTCTTCACAGTTCTAAAATTTCAAGAACAAATGATCTCCTTTGTTGAAGAAGAAATTGCTCTTGGATTTCACAATCATTGCTTCTGGATTTCACAATCATATAATCAGTACTCTTCAAGGAATATAAATGATTCATCTCAGCAAAGAATCAATTCAAAATACAAAGTAGAAAAACTATGGAATATGATGAATCAAGCAAGTTCAAACAAGACTGATCATTCTCCAGCTTGACTGTCAAGAACGAAACACGTTCTTGAAACACAAGCTTCAGCTACATATCTGAGATACATGCATATATAATGAAAGGTCCATGGAATACTGTCCACAGATCAGCATTCAAGGAAAAATAAAGATTGATCAGATCAGTCTCCAGAATGATCAACAATCATTCTCCAGTAGATTGACATCATTCTTCAGTCGGTTTTGCGCAAATCAAAATATTATCTTGAACTGAATGCATCAATCATATATCTGAGAATCAAAGGATCATTAAACACAATCAAAGTTTTCCAAGAATGAGAAGCTGCAGACCAGCCATTCCCATCACAGAAACAGAACGCATAATGTTCAAAGACGTGAACATTTTTTAATAAATAAAGTCTGGTTTTTGGTAAAAATATGACACATTACAGCAGAACACTTTCCAACGGCTCTTTTGGTTGTCATCAACCTTCCTAAAGCCTATAAAATGAAGGTCAAGCTTAAAGGAAAATCATAACTTCAAGAGCTAAGAAAACTCATCAATTATTCACAATCATATACTTGAAATTCTCTCATTCTCAAGAAGAGTCAGTTCTAATCATACTTAAATCTTCTGTTATTATTATATTGAATCTCTTGTAAATGATCGAATCTTAAACACGAGTTGAGATCATTTAGATTCTATCAAACACTCTTATCATTATTGTGTAAAACTCAAAGACTATAAGTGTTGGGTATAGTTTGAGTTGATTGTAAGAAATCATTTTATGGTTAAAAGGTAAAGTGTAAATTTATATCTAAAGATTGATAGGTGATCGTTTTGAAAGCCTTTCTGGGTGGAAAGGACTTGGTGTATAACAGATCAAGGTTGATATGAACTGGTGGTGTAAACTAAGATTGTTCTTCGTTTTGAACACTTAGTGAAAAATCACACAATTGTGAGGACTAGACATAGCTCGAGTTAGGTAAACCAGAATATATTCTTGTGTGGTATCTCTTCTCTTATCTCTATTTATTTTAAATCTGATTGATTATCAAGTTAAATAGATAAGCTTAATTGTTGATTTTAACTAACCAAGAACGTTCTCCGTTTTCTGTTTTCACAACCAAGATCAATCTTGAGTTATTTTCTTAAGTTTTTAACATGAATTTTTAAAAGGGTGAATTTACAATTCAAACCTCTCTTTCTTGTAAATTGACATTGCTACTTCAAACGTCAATGATAAAGTTTAAAATTCTAATTCACCCACCTAAAATAGTCGATTTAATTGATTCATATGAGATACTCAACTCGTTTTGCACTCCTATCTACAAGTGCTCCAAATTTAAGTATGCTCAAAGTTGGATTCCTTAAAGTAATGTGTGAGGATTGTGCCCTCTCTTTAGATATGTTGGAATCAAATTATTTTGTCATATTTAACATAACAAAGAGACATAAGTAGATGGAAGATAAAAAAATAAAACTATTGAGTATTTTTTGACTTCTCTAAATGTTGTAAATTGATAGAATTAAAAAAATACGTAATTAGATTGAAAATTATGTTTCAGGTTCGGTTACATAATTTTGCAATTATATGTAAGATTTTTATGATAATTATACCATCTTATTTATAAATAAAATAAAATAAAATGCATGAGCATTAGTGGGCTTTCTGCACAATTGTTTTTGGGCTAGATTCATGATGGGAGAGTAGGAAGGAAGGTCGAGCCAATGGCGATGAGTAGGGAAGGAGGTATAAAGAGAAGAGGCTTAGCTATTGATAAAATTGGTTGACAATTGTTTTTGTCACTTTATTGATAAAATTGGTTTGTAGCTATTAAATTAATCCAAATATTTGATAAAATTATAAGCTTAATTAATTTAAAATATAAAATAATATAAAAGAGTATTTTTAATTAAAAATTTATTTTATTAATTAATATTTAAAATATTTTAAAAGTAGTAATTTAAATTTTATTTTTTAATAATTTAAAATTTATCAATTTAATATATATTTTAAATTAAAATAAATAAATTATTTACTTTAAAATATTAGTTATTTTAACAATGAAATTATTTATAAATAATTTAAAATTATTTATTTTAAATCATTATTTTAAATAATAATACATAAATTATAAAGGCTATAAAAGGATTTTAGTTACAATACTAAAGGTAAAAGTGGAAAAAAAAATTATAAGCTCATAAACTATTTGAATTAACTTATAAAAAAGTATTATAAATTAGAAGCTCATAAACGACTATTACCGAACAAAATTTATAGTTAAGTTAGATATTTTTTATCATGTCTATGGAAATTTTTATATGGTTAATGTTATATACATTTTTCTTAAAAAGTGTACATTTTAAAATATTGTAAATAATTTATTCAATATTCAATAAAAATATGATATATAAATAAATTTATAAATGAAATATACATGATTTTGTAAATACCACTTACACATTTATTTATATGACAAATTTTTATTAGATAATAAATAAATTATTCATAATTTTTCAAATGCATCTTCTCACCAAAATTGTTCCTTTGTAATAAATATTGTTCTTCTACAATTGCCCCGTTGATTTTACCGACAATGTACAGAAAATCCCTCAACTTTGTTAGATCATAGCAATTAGCGAGTACCACATGCTTGTGATGTCTTTGGTCTAGCAAATTATTACCTTCAATCTAGCTCCATATGTGTAAAGCTACTTAAAGGTGTAAAACAGTGACAAACACAAATTAAAGTGAAATCCATAATACTGAAATTTTGTATCCACCAAGCAAACACAGCTAAAGTTGCAGAACATCTTTTGTGCATGCAAAATTAATATATATTATATATAAACGTGAAGCATGAGATGGAAAAAATTGGAAAACTACATTATACTTTCCAAGATACTTTGAAAAAAATCTATAATCCAAACGGTTAAATTAATAACTTAAGAAATAAAAAACTTTTGTAATACAAAAATTTGTGCTCAAAAGTAAGGAAGAAAACTTATCCAAATAGATGACACGTATACAAAGAAATTTAAGAGTTAAAAGAACAATATATTGTTTGTACATGTGTGAAAATTTGTAGAGCACTCTCAAAGACCAATCAAGTAAAGTAGCATATGAAGATGAAAGACTATATACCTATATATGTTGAATTTAACTATATTAAGAGATATTGATAAAGTCCCATATGAGAAAAAACAAAGAGAAAGAAATCATGGAAAAGTATAAAAATCATTATAGACAACATTTTGTATGTCATGAGGAAGTCAGAAACATGGGGAAAAAAATCACCTTTAGTTATTTTCCAGTCGAGAGCATTAGTCTTAGTAACATGACCTTAAAAACACAACACAAACTTTTAAAAATACTAATCCATAAATCCTTAAGTCTCATTGAAAAACGCTAGTTAAATGAGAAGAAATATAAAAACTCATAAATTAATCACAAACCCAAAAAACCATCCCATAAAATCATATTCTTCCAGAAAATCCAAAAATTCATTTAAAATTCAGAAAGTTATCTTTACTGACTCAAAATTCAGAAATTCATACGTAACTCATTTCCTTCTTCAAAAAGTGCAAAATGAAAATCAACAATGAAGAGAAAAAAAAGGATAGTGACTATTCGTGAAACAAACACCATTAACAAATGAGTAGTAACATCAAGAAACATAAAAAAAAAATTGAACTCCAAATCCCTAATTTCACACCTTTTTCTCCCTTCTAATTCTTAATCTTCTGATGAGCCCAATCACAGCCACAATATCAAACCCAAGTAGTCGGCAAACACCACCATATCATCCACCACTTCGTGCGCCTCCATTTCTCTTTCTCACGTTTTCTCATATGAGATAGTGATTTGAGTTTGAGAAAAATAAATTATTTAGGGTTTGAGTTTTCTTAGAGGGATGATACGTGTTCAGGTAATTTTTTCAACTATATTGCCACTTTTAAAAAATATTTCTAATATATCTTAATTTAAAACTAATATACGAAAATGGTCTATCTTTGTTACTTTTGAGGTCGCTTTTTTGACTCTTTCAAGATCATGTATTCACTTTTTATTTTTATTTTATAACAAATAAAAAAAATATTAATTTATTAAATAAAATATAATAAAAACAATAAAAAATATATTATATTATTAAAATTAAATAAAATAGAAAAAAAAAATATTAAAAGTTAATGCAGTTGAGTAGATGTGTCAACTGGACAATATTTCCAAAGACCTGACATAATCAAAATTATCGACTTTATAACTAATGGGTTTATATATTTTTGGTTTCATAAAACTCATGCATTTTTCTGAGTATACTTAACTAGAAGCTAAAATTGCTGCTTGTAATTTTTCTATTGTTGGAAATAGTGTCTTCATCTTATAATAAATTGTTTGGAACACAATAGTGATTAGAAGGTTGCACGTGTCTTTTCATACTCTATTGATTAACTCTGTCATGTGATCCCAAAGGCTACCTCCATCGTACGTTTTAATCCATGTTGTTTAGCCATTTTATAGTTTATCAAAAAATTTCTCGTGGATATATTGTCCAACGCCGCTATTATGTTTACTCAATTGCATTAACTTTAATATATTTTTTTTATTTAATTTATTTTGTTTGATTTTATTAATATAATATAATTTTTTAATGATATTTTATTTATTAAATTAACATTTCTTTATTTGTTAAAAAAATAAATGAAAATATGGTCACATCTCTAGAGACGACCTCTTAAAAGAGTCAACAACAATTTCTTTTATTGGGTCGCATTCCCAACTTACGATATTTTGAAAATAAAAAAATAAGACATTTTCGTATATCAGTTTCAAATTAGGATATATTGATTTTTTTAAAAAGATAATATAGTTGAAAAAATTAACTGTTTGTGTTTTGAATTTGCATTTTTTTATGAAGATGATGAATTTTTTTCTTTTATTATTTTAAAAATAATTTTCTATTTTAATTAAATTATTTGTTGATTTTTAATAATAAAAAGTGATAGTACGTGAGACACGTCAGTGAAAATTGGCCACATGAGCTGTTTTTATTATAAAAAAGTTATTAGGATTTTTTTAAACAAATTAAAATAGTTTTTAAAATATACAACTTAAAATCATAAAAATATATAAAATATACAATTTATTATCAAAATAGTTTGTAATTATTATAACGTCAATGATTAAATTAAAAATTAAATAATTAATTTAAATTTTTAACTTAGTAAAAAAAATAAATGGATAACCTACACTTTTGGATACTAATAATGATTTATCTAAATTCTAAAATAGAAACTGAGACATTTTATTATTTAATAAAATAGTTTTATGAATGTTAAAGTATGACTTCACAATTGGCAAGAAAAAAACAAGTTACGACGTCACAAATTTTATTATGTTGTCCGAAAAAACCAGTAATATAACTGAGATTGAAACTCAATAAACTATAGTCACCAACCTCCAAAAGAAACCTCCAAGAGCACTAAACTTTAAGAATAATAAATGAGTTAAGTGTATTAAATCAGAGTATTTTATTATGTCTTCATTAATTCATTACGTCAAAATTACTAACTCCCAAATACGTATTTCCATGTGATCCTTGTCCCCTTCCGATTCTCCACGTAAGCCTACGTATCACCATTTTCCCCTACATCGGATCACACCGGATCACACATCCCCATCGTCGGTTACAGCCATCAAACCGTTCTGATCAAAAGGTCGTTCTCACACTCCATCAAACGCGCGTGAGAGAGAGCACAATCAGACACACTCTATGTTCCTCACTCACTCTTCTATTTCTATCCAAAGCATCACGCTAAATCCAAACACTATTCCCTCGAAACACAGTTAGATAGAGAAGCTAGAGAGAAAAAGAGTGTGTTTGTGTTAGAGAGAGAAACTAGAGAGAGAAAGAAAAAGAGAGTGTAAGTTCTGAAATGGCCTCCATGCCGTTGGGGCCGCACTACCATCAACCACCGCAACCGGCACCTTTACCACTACCGTTACCACCACAAGCCGTGAATGAGCCGATTAAAACGACGGCGGTTAGTGGCGTCTCCGACATGGACACCGATAAGGTAGATTTTACTCTCTCTCAAACTATTCTCTCATTGTAATCAGTGTGTCGTTTTCAACCACAGATCGTCGTTGATCCACCGAGCATCTCTCCGTTTGAGCTTCGTATTCGGCGATCTGTCTTCCGTTACTTCGGAAGCTAAACTCAGTTCGCTGGGTTTTATTCTCCGGCGACGATCAGAGTGATTCTACTGTAGTCTAATAGTAAAATTAAAAACATGAACACTGTTTTTTTTTTTTTTTATTTAATTTTTTTATTTTTCGACTGTGGCTTAACAGTTGAGATCTTAGTGTTGACAAATTGAAGTTTATGGAGCTTTTAAATGTGGTCCAGAAAAAGAAAAGGGAATAAAATGAAACGGAAATGTGGAATCTGTTCTTTAATTTAGGCTTTTTTATTTCTACCCTTGAAAATTGCATAGGAAAGGGACAGAAACTGACTAGGTACTTAGTTGAATATGAAGTTGTGTTAACCCTCATATTCTGGCAGAAGTTTTTGGGGTTGGAATATGTTGCAATTTATCTCCTAGATTTTTTATGTTAAGTTGTTTTTGACTTAACATGTAATAATAATGTGAAATTTAAATGACATTGGTAATATTGTGTTTTTTGTTTTGGAGTTGGTAGTATATTGTTTGTTTGTTCTGTTACTTTGGTATAATTTCTATTTATATCTTTGGCTCCTTGCTTAAAATGGAGATTCCTTGATTTGTTGGTGGATTGTTGTTCAAATGGTTTTGATTTGCTTTAGGGAATAAGTGTCCTTAGATTCTCTTTCTCTGCATTGTCTCTTAATTGATATTAAAGTTTTCCTTTGCTGCCATGTGATGCTTTCTTGTGAAATGTGGTAACCTTATATGACTTTATCTGTGCATATACCTTTGAGCTCTTTACACTTAACCCATCTTTGATTTTGCATTCTTGTTGGTGGCTGTTGTCCATTTCTGCTGGTTAAGTTCCATTGCTGTGTGTGTCTCTTGTCGTATAACGCTTTGAATAATTACAGAATTTTGAGATAGGAATGCCTTTTTTTTATGCAAATTCGCAACATCTGATCTTAATTTGTCGTACAGTAGGAGTCCAAAGTATTAAATACTAATTTGGCTGTGTATATATATATGCATGTCCATTAATGACTTTGCTGAGTCATACATTGATATCTGATATGCATGTTTTAAACTGAATTATTGATGATAAGTTATTAAGCCAATTTTGGCTGTTAGTTATTAACTCGATAAGCAATTACAGATATTGTATCAGGAAAAATGTCCTTTTATTTCTGTTTTAGGAGAATTGATTTACCATAATTAAGATATATTTATTGCTATTCATTGCAGGAAATGTCATCTACTGTTGTTGACAGTAATGATGCAGTCACTGGTCACATAATCTCAACTACCATTGGAGGCAAAAATGGTGAACCAAAACGGGTGTGGGCTTGTTTTAACCTTCTACATTCGTAAATTCCAATTTCTAAAATTTATTTTTGTAATTGATATAACAATTCACTTATTGTTTGAGACATAGAAAAACTACTTAATATAACCTATAAGTTAAAATTATCTGTTTTTATAGAGGATCCATCTTAAAATATAATACTAGTAGTCACCTAGAAGTTGGGTTATTGCCTCTTTTTTCTCTCTGGATCTTTTGCTAATTGATAATATTTGGTTCCTCGTTTTCGGACCTTAAAAGGTATATTTTTGAATAATTTCAATGTAATAACAATGATGTTTCAATATACAATTGATAATAACTACCATGGTTTTTGATTTCTTATTTCTTCATAAATTTATGCTCTCATACTACTTGCAGACAATCAGTTACATGGCCGAACGTGTTGTTGGCACAGGATCATTCGGAATTGTTTTCCAGGTAAGGGTAAATAGTAAATGAAAGTTATAAACTTTTAGGTGATAATGCCTACTGTGCTTTCTTTACTGTTAAGTATCTCATTTCTTCACACCCCCTGGGTTGTGTATCTACCTTTTCGACCTGAAACAAAGGCGAAGTGCTTGGAGACTAGTGAGGCAGTGGCTATAAAGAAGGTTTTGCAAGACAAGCGGTACAAAAATCGTGAACTGCAGTTAATGCGCGTGATGGATCACCCAAATGTAATTTCCTTGAAGCACTGTTTCTTCTCTACAACAAGCAGAGACGAACTTTTTCTGAACTTGGTGATGGAATATGTCCCTGAGACGATGTACCGAGTTCTAAAGCACTACAATAATATCAACCAGAGAATGCCCCTAATCTATGTGAAATTATATACATACCAAGTATGAGGATTTCTGTTTGCATTTTTGTTTGGTATGTTGTTTCTCACTTTCTGATTTGAAATTGTGTAATGATTGTGTTGGGATGTGATTTTAGATCTTTAGGGGACTAGCATATATCCATACCGTTCCAGGAGTTTGCCATAGGGATGTGAAGCCCCAAAATCTATTGGTAAGTCATTTATTTGAATTTTTGTTGTTGATGAGCAGCATTCTTTTATTCTAAACCTATTTTGTGTTTGTACCCTACTGTAGGTTGATCCTCTCACTCACCAAGTTAAACTTTGCGATTTTGGGAGTGCTAAAGTTCTGGTATGTTGGTCTGCATTCTTTCTGTGCATATTAGTACTTAATATATGGATGATACCATTTTAATGTTGGAAAATTGAAGTTGTATGCTACATCGATCATTAGAAAAGCTCCCTAAGATCTGTCCACAAGTGCTCTTTTAATTTTGTATTAGGGATGATGGAATTTCAGTTAATATTCATTAAAATGTTAGTGTTGCTATCAACCTAGACCCCAGTTTGTTCTGTTTTCCTATCATGATAATAAACCAAAAGGATACTAGTTGGAAACTTGGAATCACATATCAACTTTGGCTCTAGTTATCTTTTTTACAGGTAAAGTTTAGTAAATCAGTAGTAATGTTAGTTTTCAAGGTATGAACCCTACTTAGTCCCCTTCTAGTTATAGAACTCTTTTAGTGTCCCTAAGCTCATCAACCGAGCTGCTTGCTTGGGATTTTGGTTCTAGTTATTTGATAACATAAGATAAAGTGTAATTATAATATTTTTATGCCAGGTGAAGGGTGAAGCGAACATTTCATACATATGTTCACGATACTATCGAGCCCCAGAGCTAATATTCGGTGCGACAGAATACACAACTTCGATTGATATCTGGTCAGCTGGTTGTGTCCTTGCAGAACTTCTTCTAGGCCAGGTTGTTAAACTTTGATGGAAACTTATAAACTAATACTTCTTATGCATAAGAAGTGTTTTCTCTTTGTTATAGAGATGTTATCTTGACTTCTCATAGTTTTCAAATGTTTCTTTAGCCCTTGTTCCCAGGAGAAAATCAGGTGGACCAACTTGTGGAAATTATCAAGGTAATGCCTTGTCTATGTTGATGGTGCCTTAGATTGGATGAATCTAGTTACAGAGATGTTTATTCAGGCGTCTTCTTGTAGGTTCTTGGTACTCCAACTCGAGAAGAAATTCGTTGTATGAACCCTAATTATTCCGATTTTAGATTCCCTCAGATTAAAGCCCATCCTTGGCATAAGGTAATTGCATACTCTCCCATTACTCCTTTTGCTTTATATAAAAATGGATTATCTGGGTGCTGTTTTGTTTGGGTAATTGATGGAGTTGGTTGAATGGTCCATGTTTCAGGTTTTTCACAAGCGAATGCCTCCTGAAGCAATTGACCTTGCATCAAGGCTTCTTCAATATTCACCAAGTCTTCGTTGCAGTGCAGTAAGTTGGGGAAACCCATATATACTTTCATTATATTTATATCCTTCCTTAAAAGGAAGGCACATGTACAGCAGAAACATCGTGTTTTGATATGAAAATTATCATGAACATAAGAAATTCCATTATTTCTTTCTCGTGGCAATGAAGATTAGATCTATATGCCTTGGTATGCCATATTTTAGTATGGTTAGTACTTAGTAGTTTCTGTGATAAAGTATTTTCACAAATGGGGGTTTCATTATACTCATTTTTTATATTTTAGTATTTTAAAATCACTCATGGATTTTATTATTCAGCTGGAAGCATGTGCACATCCTTTCTTTGATGAGCTTCGAGAGCCCAATGCTCGGCTTCCTAATGGTCGTCCTCTGCCTCCGCTTTTCAACTTTAAACAGGAAGTATGCATCTAGTTACCCAATTGGGTTCTTCTATTAATAGAATGTTTGGAACTGCAGTAAAATATCTTCGCCTCAGAAGCTTCAAGTTATAGTTTCAAACTCACCGTGCACTGAGGGAGCTATCACCGCCATTCCAAACACATCGTAAATCTAATATATGAAGCTTTTAGATTAGCTAATAAATCTGATATATGTGTAAACTGTGACTGCAGTTATCTGGAGCTTCCCCTGAACTGATCAATAAACTCATCCCAGAGCATGTCAGGCGGCAAACGGGTCTTGGCTTTTCATATCCCGGCTAGCACATAAATGTAAAGAGATAATGAAACAACGAGTCAACCCTTCTAGTGGTTAATGTTAAACACAGGTCCCTTTTATGGTCAATAGATTAGGATTCAGGCCTTATATATGAAGTTTTCCTCCAAACCCCCCCTAAGATGTATGTATACATGTACTGGCTGCTCAATGTAACCTGAAAAGTGTTGATTCTGTCTAATATTTCATTCTAGTTTAAGCATGCTTACACCTTGCATTTATACATTGTTTTCTGTACATTTCCAAAAGCTAGGAGCAGTCGAGAAATTATTGTGTTGTCCACGTTGTTACGAGCACTGCTAACTGTAGTTCATAAAAGTGAAGGGTCTTGGTAGTATTTTGATTCGAAGCTAAATTTAGCCATCAATGCTCCACACTTACATAGCTTCTCCATTCTGCAAATCCTTAAAAATCCTTATTCATGCACAGCGGAAAAAGAATGGAATCCTTAAAAATCCTAATTGAGGTTTAACATTCACGGAGAATCATATAATTCTACAACCAAGTTTTGATACAACATGTAAGTTATAGTTTTCAAATAAAAGTTCACATTCATGAAAACTATAATAATTATAGGAATTTTAGAATATATGATTCTCACATATTAAAGGCATTAAAAAACATATCATTTTCTATGACACTGTGATGATGAAGAGTAAGCCTAGTAATCTTTCAAATTCCAATCTATCTATTTTTTGTTTATTCTTTCTCACAATTTGTTTTTGATGACAAATTGATAGAGAAATTTCATGAAAGAGACAAAACCTTTGAAATCATTAGTTAGTAACTTCCATCAAGTTAGCTAATATTTATAGAACTTATTTGCATCATTTCATGAAATCATTAGTTAGTAACTTTCATCGAGTTGCTAATATTTATAGGCCTTATCCCATTCCTACTTATCACCAATTTTCTCTCATTTGGATCATACAATTTGTAAGCCCTAGTAGAGTGATAACCAATTAAGATCATAGGCTGAACTTTATGATCCAATTTTCTCCTTGTTTGCTTAGGTACATGCCTTAAACACAAAGAACCACACACCTGGTTGGATACCTTTAAAGAATCACCTCATTTGGACATCGTTGACATTGCTGCATTAGCCCTACTGCCACCATGACAGTCCCACCATCCCAAATTCTTTCCCCACACTCATTCGTGCTTGCAATAGCAACTTTCATGACCCTAGCCGAAGTAACGGCACCAAAAGCAAGTTGCGCGACACCATTTGCAGAACCCTTCTTGACATTCACGACACCATATGAAGGTTGCATGATACCGATCACAATTCAATCACGACACAAAATATTTTGGAAAAGTATACTCCTTTTCTTTATTCATTAATTTATCTGAAAGCTTATCTTCTCTTTCCTCAACAATTCTCTAGCAAAACTTGAAGTCTGTATCAAATTACGTTTTTGAGAACATTTTATTACGTAATATCATTTTTCAGTATAGTTGAACTCTTCATTATAAATTATATTATTTTGATAGTTTTCAAAGTGCATAGATTCTAACAAATATTTTATTAAAATTATATTTAGAGAATTTTAAATACCACATAAAAATTAAGAAATTAACTTTGTAACTTCAAAAGACATTGTTCAAATCTCTTTAAGAAGATATAATTTTAAAACAGTTAGTAGTGCCACTTTATTTAATGATAATTTCCTCATCCCCAACTTAAAAAAAACACACCTTCAAATTAAGAATTTAAAGTGGCACATTTAGCTCTATTTAGGTTCTAGAATTTGCGGATTTGACTTAAAAATTTTAATTTTACGTACTAGTCCCTATATATATATACTTTAAAAAAAATTAAATTGAACTTCAACTTTTTAAAATTCTAAATTGGACTTAAAAATTTAAAATTTTCATTTTGACTTACTTTTTCTTTTGCTTATTTTTCCTTTTTTTTCCCAAATATTGCAGAAAGGTCTTTGAATGTTTCTAATTTTTATATTGATCCTTATATATTTAGCAAAATTTGTGGATTAATCTATCAACTTTTAAAATTCTAAATATTTTTATAAAATTTAAAATTTTCATTATGACTGTTTTCTTTAATATTCATATTTTTACAACATACTTGTGAAATTTATAGTAATGACCTAACTATTAA
>JBBPBP010000002.1:45839646-45850742 GCA_037974735.1 Cicer chorassanicum | reverse complement strand
GAAATGTATTGTTTTTACATAAACTAAAAACCAAATATTGAAATTTTATAACTATTAAAAACTTTTTCAATCATAAAAAAGTTATCAATTTTTTAAAGGGGAGATCGAGTTATTTTAAAAGTAATTCAGTTATTCTATTCAATAACTAACTATTAATATATATTAAATTTTACCAATTTAATTATTAAGAATTCTTATACCATATATTAAATATCAAACATAAAAAATTTTATATATATTAAACATATGCAGTATAAAATATTATAATTGAACTTTTTTTTTAATATAATCGAGATATGTAGCAACTCAATAAGAGCCCTTAACTTACTGTTAAGAATGAAATTGATATTTTTCATAAGTGTCAATTTTTTTATGGGAAAAGAATACTGAAAGTATAGTATTAATGCAAAAAAATAAGTTGTGGGGGAAAGAACCCATTAGCCTAGAATGGATCCGCCATTATAATTATAATATATATTTTTATTAAATAATTATAATATATACAAATAAAAAACAACACGTGGGCTTATTTCTAAAAGTACTTTATGTTTTGCGCATGTTAATCAAGTACTAATTTCCACAAAAAATATTCTTTTAAAAGACGTTGAACTTACCTTTACAAGTTTTTCTATGGTTGGGTATGTGTGGACATATATATAGTAATTATCTCTCAAAATATGTTTGAACTTTTTGTACAATGTTGTTAGGCTGTTCGGGATTAGTAGGACCAAATTAATATGTATTTGGGTGTTGCCTTCGGTGGGAATGCGATTATCTCATCATGCATTTTGAATGCGATAATCTTTTCTTTTCTCCTATGGTAGAGAATCAATACTGAAAGAAAAAATAAAAAAAAGATTTGTGTGTGTTCTTTAGTTTTCTTAAATTTTCCATTTCTTTCTCTTGTTTCAAACATAATATTAAATTTGAACAACCGATACTTTTTTTAACATCTATCTTCTTTTTCTCTATCACCTTATATCTTATTTGTTCTGATTCTCATTAGTAGTCACTAAGTTTGCCTGGAATATCACCCCCTTCAAATATGATTAATTCTATAAAATCGTAATAAACCATTTTAATGTAGTTAAATGCATCAATTAATCAATTTAATAAAAAGAATGTTGTTATCAAAATGAAAGAGCACACTTATACTACTTTAATTGGTAACTATTCAACGATAAAACAAAATATTCAAAGTAAGGCAGTAAATATAATATCAACTTCAAATAATATAGACTCCTGAGTAGCTTAGTAATTTAGCTAGGGACATGGAATTAGTAGTATTTATGAGGTCCAGACTTCAATTCATAACAATTAATAGTTTTTCTCTCCTTAACATATATACGAATTATACAAACATTGGTCTATAATTTTTTTTTTAAATAATATATATATATATATATATATATATATATAACTTTTAATAAATTATTAACACTTTTTTGTGAAAAGGAAATTAAATTTGGAAACTAATTGACACAAATAAGTGTCTCTTACATCACCCACCAACATAAGATTTAAAGAAAAAACATTTGAAACATTTGATTTTACTATAAGATTTAGAAAAAACATATCTTTTACAAATTCTAAACATTTTCACATAGCTAAATCTTGTTGCTACCTTTAAACCTAGTAGTGAAATGACTTGTTAGCGGCTAACAACAACCATTGCATCATTAATATCTCTCACTGTTACACTAGTACTCTTTACCCCTTTATCGACCATGTTACATCAACATTAAGCTTATAGCAACCACTAAAAGATTAAGCTTATAGCAACCACTAAAGGAATGTAACGAACATTATATATATGTAAATTGAACACCACATTGATACTCCTAAAATTAACAACAGATCTTTATGTCTTTTGAACAATAGTAGCCACATCAACATCAATCTCCTAAGAATATATTTTTAGCACACCATATTTCATAACACAAAGTCAAGCATGGACAATAACATTCTCATTTGCGTTAATAATATTTTTTCCTAACCACTCTTAAAATGGTATGTACATAGAACCATGTGAATTAAATACCAAACCTAAATGTGAAACAAACTAGATCTACTTTGATTGGTTACAATCCATAAAGAGATGTGAAATTGTCTTATTATATTTCTCACAATTGATTATAGTGGTATTTTTGCAAAGTAAAATCATCCAAGCAAAATATTAATTAAATAGTAAAATTAATTAGTCTCTTTAATATGTAGAATATTTGATTTAAGTCATTTTAGACTTTAATTTAGTTCTTATTTAGAGGTTCTAAAATCAAATATATTCTAGGTACTATATGGATTAATTTAATATGAACAAAATTTATAAAGTACAAAGACTAAAAATAAAAAATACCTTCCTGTTTTATTATAAATGTTTTATTTGAGTTGCGTGCATAGGCGCTTGAAATTTTTCGGGAGCCGCATGAAAACATTACATTTTGTCATTTAATAATTGCAAAACATCTTAATTTGTAAACGTTGATAATATATAACTAATATTTTGGGACCTCAAAATTTTGATACCATATAAGATGGCCCAGCTTGCATGAGTTGTGGATCGGCCCTAGTTGTCGGTATCTTTAAGAAAATGATTAATTATGTTGATTTCAATGATAAAATAATTTCAACTTACCAAAATATCTAATTTAATAATTATTAGTGAAGTTATTAAATGAATTAAAATACAATAAATAAGAGTTTATTATTGAAAAAAGATAATAAACATTATATTGTTATTATAAAATGACAAATAAAATATTCACCTTAAAAGAGAGAGTAATATATTGCTGAAACTAAAACCATATTTAAAACAAAAACTATAAAATAATAATAGGAGGTATTCGTTTGCTTCCTATAAATAGCAGGCATTACGATTGTTAGAAGCATGCTTAATACTAAACACTATTACTATCCTATCAATTAAAAGATGTCTTCTACTAATATTTTAACTCTGTTTTTCATTATTCTGAGTCTGTGGAATTCTGTTGTAATTTGTAGCAGGTTATTGGAGACATCTTTGACAGAGAAACATGAACTGTGGATGAAAGAACATGGTAAGTTTTACAAGGATGTTGGTGAGAAGCAGAAACGTCTCGAAATATTTAAGGAGAATGTTGAGTTCATTGAATCATTCAATGACAGTGGTTTCAACCTTAGCATTAATCAATTTGCTGACCAAACCAATGAAGAATTTAAGGCTTCACTTAATGGTAACAAGAAACCATTGAGGATAGAAACAGAAACAGAGTTTAGATACAAAAATGTCACCGAGGTTCCTGCTACCATGGATTGGAGAGAAAGAGGAGCTGTTACTCCAATCAAGAACCAACACATATGTGGTAACTAAAAAAATAATTAAGACATGCATATAATAGTTTTACACTAACCGTCTTTTATATATATATATATAATCACTGTTTTTTATTATAAGTCAAATTAAACATTATATATGTTTATTTTGTTTATAGGTAGTTGTTGGGCATTTGCAACGGTGGCTGCAACAGAAGGTATTCATCAAATAAGAACAGGAAAATTGGTGTCACTCTCAGAGCAAGAATTAGTAGATTGTGTTAAAGGTATTAGCGAAGGATGTAACGGCGGTTACACAGAAGATGCATATGAATTCATTGCTAAAAAAGGAGGAATAGCAAGTGAATCTAAATACCGTTACAAAGGTGTTGATAAAAAATGTAACATTAAAAAAGGAGCATACTCTGTTGCTAAGATTAAGGGATATGAGAAAGTTCCTAAAAATAATGAAAAAGCACTTTTAAATGCAGTGGCAAACCAACCTGTAACAGTTTATATTGAAGGGGGACAACGTGCTTTTCAATTTTACTCAAGTGGGATTTTTACTGGAAAATGTGGAACTGATTTAGACCATGCTGTTACAATTGTTGGTTATGGTATTAGTGATGATGGTGTGAAGTATTGGTTAGTGAAAAATTCATGGGGTATTAAATGGGGTGAGAAAGGATATATTAAGATGAAACGAGATATAGATTCTAAGAAAGGTTCATGTGGACTTGCTATCAATCCTACTTATCCCGTTGCTTAGCTACCTCATTTATGAGTAAACTCATCTTATACTATAGTTCAATAAATTGATTGTCTTTGAAGTTTCAACTTTTAGTTATGGGTGAATGTAAACATTTAATTTCAACTATATAATCAAATTAACTCATCATTCCGATGGGATATTTTATGCGAAGCTTTGATTCATTGTGCCTAGTTCTACTTGATTATTTTGTTTTTATTCAATAATAAATTTCCTTCACTGATATTAGTTTATTTTGTCATTTACGGTCAATATTATTTTCGCTAGTTAACTCTTTATTTGTTATTGTCAAGGGATTGAATTCAAAAAACATTAAGCACCAAATGGTTTCGAGTTAGAATACTAAAATTAAGGATGATCACACGTATAGCCTCTAGATCTACTAATTATTTATGGCATGAAAGTTGGTCAATTAAAAGATTTTATAAGAGATATAGAGTTGATTTGGTGGTTGAGGTGAAAGAGTTATGGAGTGGAGTAATAAAGAAGTCGCGTGTTCGATTTTCACTAGAGCAAAATACTAACAATACTAATTCTAACATTAACTTTTGTACAAAAAAAAGATTTTATCTAATATTAATGATAATTTTAAATATCACATTAAAATTAACAACAACATTGTAACCTCAAAAGAAAGTGTTCAAATATCTTTAAAAATAGTTATAATTATTAACACTTTAATTAATGATAATTTTATGATCCCCAACTTAAAAAAAAATTAAGACATTAAAATTTCTTCCGTACTTTAAAAAAATGTAAATATAATATTAGACTATATATTTCAAATTTTAAAAATTAATCCCTATTTACTTTTCTGAAATTTGCAGATCAGTCTCTATATTTATTCATATATTGTAGATTTGTCCTTCAAAATTTCAAATTTTACATATTAATCCTTATATATTTTTTAAAAATTGCACATTGATCTTCAACTTTTTAAAATTCTAAACATGTCTTAAAGACTTCAAATTTTTATTTCGACCCACTTTTCTTTTAATATTTACAAATTTACCCTATTCAGTTTGTGAAATTGGAATTCAACGTATTTTCTAAATATTGTTGATTAGTCCTTAAAATTTTCATATTGGTTCCTATATATTTAACAACACATTGTTTCTTCAACTTTTTAAAACTATAGTATCACTAAAAAAATTTAGAATTTTCATTTTGACCCGTTTTTCTTATAATATTTACATTTTACCAAATAATTATGAAATCGATAGAAATCTCCCAACTATAATTGCACTCTTTTTTTATATTTATGTTATTTAATTACTTTATCAAACAACAAATTTTTAAAAATTAAGAATTTAATTTTCTTTTTTTGGCATTAAGAATATAATTTTTCTATCCAAACAAAAAAATAAAGAGAATTTAATTAAAGCATTTGAACTTCCTAAAATTCTAAATTTCCTTTGTTGGATCAAGTAATGGAAAATTCTATGGAACTTAAAATTCTAAGCAATTCAAGTACTTCAATTGAATTCCCTTTATTTATACATTTTGTTGTTTTTCTAGGAGAAGAAATACAAAAACAACGAAAATTAAGGTCTCAAAAAACTAACTCCCATTATGTTAGCAAGGAGATTGAAGAAGACAAGTCTCAAGGATGATAGTAGCTCGAAGAGAAAAAGCACCTTATTTACTAAGTCTATCCGCACAAAAGTTCCGTTCACGCAAAGTGTGGATAAAACTAAGGTCCTAATCATAAGACATGTACTTCTTGATGTTATATAACAATGACACGTATGGATAAATCTAGAGAAGAAGGTTCTCCAAAAGTAGATATGCTGACTGAGAGTCAAATTCACAGATAATCAATCTAAATCAAGCATTCCAAGTCATTTATAAGTCTCGAGTAATAGCAACAAGCTCAACATTCATTTTAGTTGACCACAATAACCAAAACAATCAAAGAACCACTCACCACTAGTATTACAAATGATTCCACCATATTATAAAGTACCCGCATTGCCAAAAGAACTACTTTCAACATTCAATTTATAAACTTATATGAATTTCAAAAAATTTGGGGTAAATCTATAATAGAAAAGGAAAATTGTTCAAAATGGTATTAAAAAATTAGGGCAAAAACTAAAAGTTTAGAAAAGTTGAGAGTCTAATTTACATAGTTTGAAAATTTATAGGGATTAATTTGCAAAACTTTTAAAAACTATTAATATTGGTTTTTATATGTTTCCAACTTTACACATTATAATTCCTATTTATTTTTTAGATTGGTCCTTACGTATTTTCAAATATATAAATTTGAATTTTTTTAGTTGCTCTCTTAAATTTAAAAAAAAAAAAATTAGATTGGTGCCTATATTTTTAAAAATTTAAAATTAGTCCCTCATCTTTTCTAATATTCCATATTTGTCCAAAAAAATTAAAATTTCCCATTTGAATCACTTTTCTACACAAATTTATATATAATTTTATTTTCACTCGACTTATAAAATTTATAAAACTAGCCCAATAATGTTTAAGAATGAAAAAATTGTAATTACTTTGTCCAAGTAAACCAAATTATAAATGAGAGAATTTAATTGAAACATTTAAATTGTCTAAACTTCTAATTTCTTTCTAATTTCCAATGATTTCATCCAAATACATTCAAAAAATTCCAATTATATCTCTAAACACAAGATAAACAAATTGTCAAGAGTTGGCTACTTTGCTTTGTTGACTCTCTCCTCTCTAACTCTGTGCTAGGGTTTGTGGTGGCAGTTAACATATCTTTTTTGGTTCTCATCTCTCTTGGTCTCTCCATGCTCTCTTTGGTCTCTTCCTCCTCAACCCCTTTTTTCTCATATTTTCTATTTTGTGTCGCTTCTTCCTCATCCTTGAGTTCTATTTTGGATTGTTGTGTTGACTTTTCTACAATTTTAATTTTTCTCCTTTGAAATCATGTTGGCAAAGTTCTTGTCATGTTGGTTTTGTATGATTTTGATTTGTTACAATGAGATACAACATAACATATGCATATTTTATATTTGGTGGATATTTTAGTATTACAAAATTTGATATAAGGCTAAAAATACAATACATTTTGGATTGTTATTTGTTGAATATGGTCACTACTGAAAATATGGAGAATGAAAGGGTTGATCCGGAAAATAGAGGTGGTGAGCCTATTGATAGTGATAATTTGGATAATCAAATTGTTGATGTTGAACATGGTGATGATGTCAATTTGAATAATCCACTTAATAAAGAAAATGCTTAAAATGGTGCTAAAATTTGTAACATTTTGAATGTCACATGTTATAGATAGAACGTAACTCTTTTTTATGTTATTTACAAGAGTGTCTCTTTTTGATGTTATTCACAAGTTTTTTTATATTATTTACAATCTAAATAAATGATGACTTTCTTTTTTAAGTTTTTTGTGCTTCTATTTATTATGGTTCTAATTTTGAAGAGTAGAATAGAGTCTTTAAATTGTTTAAAACCTTGATCATAGTAAATAAAGTGACTTACGAGTTTATCATCAAGTTCAACGTCCTCCATAAGTATCAAGTAACTTCTAAACAAATGGTTAAATTTGACAATCTTGAGACAAAAATAGTTGAAATGTGTTTGTAGAAATGACTGTGATCTCCTTTGTCAATGACCATGTGCTGAAGATATTAATAAGATATGTGTTAAGCTTTTTGGCTTTGATTTGTTTATGTCAAATGAGCTTGTGTATTGTCGATTATGTGTTTATATGTTTTGTTCTTAAAGTTTAATCTAGAATATTGTGAATGAGGAATACCCCAACACAACTTGATCAATCTTTAAATATCATTCTTAGCGTATTCTTATCCGCCTTTTAAGTTTTCACATCTACTTACTACTCTATTACATTATTAATATTACAAAGAAGTATATTTTAATAAGCTATCATTTTAATCCCTATATTTGTAAAACCTCGTTTGCAGGATAATATGAATATAATTTTCCTGGAAGAGTTTATGGTACTCCTGCAAGATATCATGCCATATAACAACTTGAATGATAAGTGGATATAAAGCCTTAATAAACTTGAAGGCTATAAGGTAAAAGATGCATATATTGCTCTGTTATTAAAGTAGTGGTCCCCCAAGATTAGAGGAGAATATTAATAGTGTTTTGAAAACTTTATTGAAAAATAAGGTTACCTTCAAGTCTGGTTTAGTTCAATAATCCGTTATCTTGTATATAATGCAGTTAATTGTATTTTTGTTAATGTATTATTATGGACCATCATAGAAATAACGCCACACATTTTCAAATATCGAATGAGTAATTTATTCAAAAAATCAAAGAAATACGACATTCAAAGATTCCACGAATGTGATGTCAAATAAGAAGATAAGCACCCATTTGCGTTCGTAACAGAAAATTCTGTTGTTGACTCCACTTAATTTTCTAGAAACAAAAAATTATACATATATAATATTAATAACTAAGAAAAACTCTATATTAGTCTCCTGTCAAAAATATATTCTATAAAGTCAAGAAGGTAGCACTTGGGAGCCACACGTGTACTGCAAGTTCCCTCGAGCCCATTTGCCTTTTTAAGTTTTAATTAACTGCATGTGTGGCTCGAAATAACAAGGATTAAATATATAGATTTAATTATATATATATATATTCTCTGATTAAATAGTCTTTATACAGTTAAGTTATTAATAATATTTAATTTTTGTCTTAATTAATAAATTGATTTACATGTTTATTTACAATTAGTTGATTGTATAAATTTTTTTACACTAATAGTACACACAAATTAAATTCTAAATATATTTTTAATTTTTATAAAATTTTATTATTTTTTTTTTAGTTTTCATCAAAAAGTTCATCAATTTTTAGTTCTTTAATTTTTTTATTTTTTATTTTTGTTCCTGATTACAAATAAACTTTTATGATTCTTTTGAATGAATTATTTTAGTACTATTTAGAACATGTATAAAAATTTATAATTTTTAATATAAGATAAATTAAATATGAAATATTAAGCTTTTGACACTTAAAAAATTATAGTTAACTTATCTTTTACTAAAAACTTTTAAATTTTTTGAAAATTTTCTTATAAAATCATAAATATTACTGTAAAAATTCAAAACATACACAAGACTGAAAATCAAAAACAAAAAATAAAGACGAAATTATTTATAAAAATTAAAGATAAAATATTGAAATTATATAAAAACTAAAAAGTTATTTAATTCTAATAATAATATTTATAAATACTTCATTCCTCCAAACTTTACTTATTCTATTTAATTTTTTTATATTACCTCTAGTCATTCTTCTTTTGTTGGTGATAGTTTTTCCGAGCTTCATTCAGGCTAACCTTTTATCTTAACTTTTTTATTTTGTACGATCTGATAGAGATACTTCAAACAATTGTGACGTGCTTCTTCCACAAAAAAAAAACAATTGTGGGTCACAATTTGTGACGTACTCAATTTTTGTTTTTACATTAGAAGTAGGGGTGGACATCGGGCGGTTTCGGGCCAAAAATGTGAAACCGACCCAATCCGTGGGTGTAATTCATAGGCTCAATTTCGTCGATTTTTTAATTCGGGTTCGTCGGGTTCGGGTTTGTCGGGTGTCGATTTTTGTTGGGTGGGTAAAAACGGGTTGGACTTTATTGGACCTATTTTTGTTTTTTGTTTTTTTTTTATAAAAAGATTTGGTCTTATATAATTTGTTATATATAATACAATTATTGTCGGTTAAAAAAAAGTTGACCCATCACATGGACTTCTGAGTTCTGAGACTTTGGACTTCTAGGTTTGAACTTGTAGTAATAACTGGTGAGTAAATTTTTTTTTTTAAAGATAACTTCAATATAGTTGTAATAATAATAATAATAATAATAATAATAATAATAATAATAATAATAATAATAATAATAATAAAAATAATAATAATAATAATATGGGCGGATTCGGTCGGCGATTGGTCCAAATAATCAACTCGAATCCGCCCGACGTAACCCTTATGAATCCTTTTTTTCTTCCACGCAGACCCGATTACCCGTCTCAACCCGACCGCGTCACCCAAATTCAATATGGGTCGGGCGGATCGAATTATCTTGTCCACCCCTAATTGGAAGAACCACATAATACAGTTAGTAATAAACAATTTGACTGATAACTTTGGCCGAATATAAGAATAGCTACAAAAACTGCACGTGCAAGTACCCATATATATGAGCTTCTCTCGGTTAAGGCGGAAAGACATGTTTTGATTAAGTGCGTGTTTTTCAAAATTAAAATTTGAAATGGGGATGAAGTTGGAGTATTGGTATTAATCTATAATTATTTCTGAACTTGTCCTGTTAATAATGTTATTGTTATTTTTAATGGTTATATACATGTACATATTTAATATAAAAATATAATTTTATTAACTATTATTTTATTATATTAATTATAATAAATATGACATTTAAATTTATTATTATATATATATAAATGAATGCAGGACGGAGAAATCCGTCACGAACGAAAATAGAGGCTTAAATTTCACACTCGATGAAAAATAGATGCGAGTACTGATTTTTCTCGACTAGTGAACTATAAGAGTGAGAGAGGTAAAATCCACCTACACCACGTTCCATTGTCATGTCTAACTGAATAGCCTCCATTTTTGTTTTTATAAGAAGTAAGATGGTAAACAGCTTAGTATTAATTTTGACTTCATAATAATAATGACAAAATAATATTCTGGTGGAGTATTAGGATTTAAATTGTATGTCATACGATCTAACAATATAAAATCATTTAGATAGATTAATTATTTATATATCACTAATTAATTTAAAAAATAGGATATTTTCTGAAGATGAAAATGAAATTTTTAGGGACATTTTCTTACTATATCATAAATGGTGATTATTTTACATGATCATATTATACATGATGAAATTTAAAACATGTCAAATTATTTATAACATGTTGTATCAATATTTTTAATTCAAAAATCTAATTGAGAGACCAAAACTTAAGGATTTTCAAATAAAGGAACTAATTTTGTATATAGATAAAAACAAGGGATC
>JBBPBP010000002.1:45823472-45835412 GCA_037974735.1 Cicer chorassanicum | reverse complement strand
TATTAAATATTATGTGACTATTTTTAATTTTATTTTTAGAAAAATATGCATAATATTTATTTTATATAAATTTTTTTAATTATTTTATTTTTAATTATTTTATACAGATTAAAATAGATAATAATGAAAAGAAAAAAATGATAATTTTATTTCAGTATATTTGTTAATCATTGATATATTTTTATTATTATAAATATATTGTAAAAAATAATAACTTACAATGTATATTATATTAATTAAATAATATAATTAAAAAAAGAAAAGAAATATTAATTTTTTCCAATCCCCCGTTTAATAGAATTTGAATCCTTCCCTGATGTATATTAAAAGTGATTAATATTAAATTGAAATTTTAAAATAATAAATAATTAATACAGGAAAAAATAACAAATGAAATAGTTGTTGCGAGAAAGAGAGTACTAGATTTCAGTAGTCCAGTGAATGGTCAGCTGAAAACTACATTGTGCTTGAAGCAAAGCAATTAAATATTTTTGGACTCTTATGGGAAATCATTGGGAGGAGAACAAAGCAGCAAGCGTGCACGATAACATATCACTTATGACTAGGAAATTTGAATGGGACCTATGATTGTTTTTTTGACATGTAATTCCTGTCCTCAATTGAATTGCACACTTTGATAAAAACATAATCAAGCTAAATAACAAAATTTAAACAAATTTGTATTTTGATCTGAATTTTTCCAGATCAATATTACTTCCGTTTCAAATTAAATATCTCGTTTGAGTTGTAAATCGTTTTTTAAAAAATAACTAATATTTCAATGGATTTTAATAATAAAACTAGTATCATGTATAAATTTGAAAATATCATAGTAATAAATAGTAATAAAGTTTAATTATAATTTTAGTTTATTTATTTTTACTAATTTACGAAATTAGTCTGTTTATTTTAAAAGAATAATTTTAGTCTCCCTAAGATTTTTAAACTTTTTAACTATTTAACATGTTTATCATGAAAATTATTTCATCCGTCTCCACAATAATCAACTAATTCGTAAAAATATTTTGTCATAAAATTGAATGATTCTTTTTAATTAATACTATTTACACATTTTTCACGCAATATCTTGAGAAGATTATTCCGTTAATAATGCATCAATACTTAATAAAAATAATTTGATAAACGTATTATTTTCTATTTTTTATTTATATATTTTTCTTGATACGTTTGAAATGACTCAATTATTACGGGACTAAGTAGTTTACAATTGCATATAAATATAAAATCTTAATTAGTGTTGATAATGAATTTGACTCATCTAAAATATAATTGATTGATATTATGTACAAATACATAACTAATCACAAGTAGTTGTAATATCAACTATTGATTAACTCATTTTACTATCTTCTCATTTTAAATGAGTCAAATTTTTTATAATTTCTTGAAGTATATATCAAAGAGAACAAATGAAAGAGGATCAATCATCAATGTTTTGTTCTAGTTAGTCTTACTTGAACCGTGAAACAATTCTTTGTTTTAGATCATAGAACCGACGAACCGTCACACTTGCCATTACGTGTGGGTCTTTGGGTTGTTCATTTGTTTCGTTAACCTAATTGAATATGGTTTACATCGTAAGATTTTTGTTTAAGATACTTAACAAAAGTGCGTTTAAAAAAATACAAAAACTAATGGAAATGAATTTAAACTAATGTGTGATAAAAATTCATAATTTTATCACGTAAGTTTATTTTGTAAATAAATTTAAATATAGCAGTTAAATATTAAAATGTTATAAGACATCAATATGAAATAATTTAGATTGACGATGTATGTCTCTTTTTATTCACAATGTATTAATAATATTTTCGCTATTTAAAAAAAGTATGATCATGACACCCTTGTAATATTAATTTTGAATCTATTTATTTTACTAAATCCATACTTGTTGAACATCTATACTTCTAAAACTATTCCTGTAAAGTGAGTTGAATAAAAAACAATTCATATAAAAATTATGTCGATAATAATTTTTAAGTTAAAAAATAATTTTATAAATAAAAGTTTCAAATTTTAATTTCAAATTAAAATAAATTATAAAAACAAAATCAAATTTAACTGAAAAACAATTAAACATATGAAAATTAATTATACACCTTAAAAAAAATCAATTTTTACTTCTCCAAAACTGGAAAGGAGTTAAATTTGTTGCTATCAGCTATAGGAAGTGAATTTAAAAAGTTAATTTTTGTCTTTTTAAAAAAGCAAATTAATTTTGTTATTCAACACCACCATCCTGCTATTAGCTTCTTTTCAGCAGAATTGTTCTCATTCTTAGAATTCTTAAAACAATGTCTCAGTTACTGTCTCCAGTGTACACTGAAGCTCTCGAAATCCAAAATCCATCACTGAATTTGTGTTCGAAATGCTCATGGAAGAAGCCAGATAAGGTTGCAAATCCTTGTACCTTAGTTATGCAAAGTGGTAAGAGAAAAGAGTGTGGGAGGGTAAGAGTTTCTGCTGAGGATTCAGTTTCTCCCATTGATTCTTCTGCAGATGACTACTATGCAGTTCTTGGTCTGGTAATGCATCAAATTCTGATTTTTCTGTCATTTCCTGCTAATAGTTGCACACTTATCTATGATCTTATTATTTATCATATAGGACAATATAGTTAGACCCTTTAGTGCATGTTTGGATTCACTTTCGGGTGATTTTGAAAACTTAAAAATGATTTTGGTATCTTTAGGGGTTGTCAATTAGAATTGATTCTGGCTCTAGAGTTAGATTTTAAGTTGGAAGTTGTGAAATCTGCATAGTTTTAAGAAGCATTTGCGGTCGTTTTGTGATCCTTAGTTATATGGAATATTGCATTCAAATGTAGTTGATGCAGACGCAATTACGATGTGGTTGCAATGACATCAAAAACCTTAATATTGCAGCTACAATTGCGATTGCAGATACTTTTTAAAACCTTGGTGTTTCTACTAATTGGTTGGTAATTTTTACTAGCTTCCAGATGCTACACCAGAGGAGATCAAGAAGGCATACTATGATTGCATGAAAGCTTGTCACCCGGACTTGAGTGGCAATGATCTTGAGACCACTAATTTCTGCATGTTTGTCAATGAAGTCTATGCAGTATGTTCCACTTTAAATTTCTTGAATTTTTAAGCTATATGGAAGTTATTGTGAAAGTTTCTTTTTTTTTTTTTTTTTTTTTTTTATTGCTCAGTGATCCGATCCAGCGGAAGGTTTATGATGAAATTCATGGATATTCTTTAACTTCAATCAATCCTTTCTTGGATGATTCTATCTCAAAGGATCATGTTTTTGTTGATGAGTTCAGCTGCATAGGTACCTCACAATCTTACCTTCTATTTTTATGTTTGTACCAAATGTTATAGAACTTATTAGTTATAAGCACATCTTCGTCTTTAATATTGTAGGATTGTATTAACTTAGTCCTTCACATTATTATATTCTAAAGTGATCGCTGAAATTGCAAAATGTTAATCAAATTCTTCCTTTTGTCTTGATCTGTTATCAAATGCATTGCTGATATTACCAACTTAATGTCATTACGTTACAGTCTTTGCAAATACCAATAGAGGGACAAACTTGATTAACATCTTACAATTCTAGGAAGACACTGACATCACATCAAAGTTCCTGGGTGCTAAGTGCTTATATAATATGCTTGTGTATTTTAGAGAGAGCTTCATTGTCTTTATTTATTTGACATCAATGATATAACCATAAAGCTTTGCAATGAGAAATTACAAAGGTTAACATATAAATACAATCCAAATCCTTCAACAGGCTGCAAAAATTGTGCCAATGTTGCATCTGATGTGTTTGCAATAGAGGAAGACTTTGGAAGAGCCAGAGTATACAGCCAACGCGGAAACCCTGAATTAGTTCAACAGGCAATTGAGAGTTGGTATGCCTATGTGCATCACCTTAATCACCAGTATTTATCAATCATTTCCATTATTGTAATCATGTATAAGATTCTAGTACTACAAAAAGCTGCTATATAGTGACTAATTTAGAGACCGACAATGTCAAATCGGTCGCAAACATTAGTGACTAGTCATTTAGCTACTTCTGCAAATCGATCACAAAGTCATTTAGGGATCGATATAGAAACTAATTTGAATAGTCATTCACTAAATCAATTGCTAAATTATGTTTGCATGCCCTAGGCACCTTGGCTTATAAAGATCATAACTAATATAGGAGGCAACTTTGTTGCTCAACTTCTATGGTATATAGTTTTAATTTTCTCATTTATTCTCTTAGATAGATACTTGAGGTTTAGAATCTTTGGTATCACACTGATATTTCTTGTGAAGCTATAAAGCTATTGGAGATTACTGGAATTAATTTAACAAATTTTTTCAGCCCTGTTGACTGTATTCATTGGACATCTGCTGCACAACTATCATTACTCGAAGATGAAATGCGCCATATAGAAAGAGTCAACGTAAGGCCTTGTAGGTTATAACATATATTTCTTTCAATTTTTCGGAACAATCGCTATCTTTGTAAGATAATTTCATCACCTCTTTTGTTTTGTAAATGCTTTTGAAGTTTTGAAATTTGAGTTTCTTATAGACTCCAAATTCTATAATGACATCTCCAATTGGGACAATGCAAATGCTTATAATGATATAATCTTGTTAGTGTTGTATAGACTGTTTATATATTCACTTAGTCTCTAAAATATGAGCAGGTTGCTCTAATGCTTTCAGGAATGGGATCAGCTTCATTTGATGTTTTCAGAATGGTAAGAACAATGCTATGGTAACAAGAGTACTAAGTTATTTAACTGTTCTTAAGTTTTCTTATAATTCTTATATACATTTGGTAGATATTTTGTGAGTTACATGGGGTCTTCAAGTGTTGCAATGATCATATGCTATATTTTCTATCTCTTAATTTTCTAGTTTGATTGAAAACCTTTTCTTCCAATGTCGGAAAGTGCGGTTCTCATATCTAATGATCTGCGTGTGTTATCGACAGGCGAGTTCGCGATGGGAAAAGAGACAGTCAAAAGTCTTGGTTAGAACTCTTATATTCTCACTCACTTTAGTTTTCGCTTAGCAAAGGAAATAGTTCCTTGTTTACAAGCAATTGGTCTTTTTATTGAAAGAGCTCCTCAGTTAAGTGTATATAATTTTACAATCAAGTATTATGAACTTGATTAGTCTGGTTTCTAGCACAATCAAGTACTTACTAGTTTCTTGCAGGAACAAGCAAAATGTAGAGTGATGAGGCAGGAAAGTTCTGGTAAAACAGATTCTTACTGGGACAATCTTTGGGGTGAACCTAAACACTATCAAAATTCAGGTATTGTGGATTGGAATGATGTCAATATATACACATTAAACTACTGAGTATTGGAATGTAATTATTTTTGTCCTTAAATGTGTCAGGCGCTTTGAATATAGTCTCTCAAAGTATCAAAATTACAAAAACATTCACGATTGTGTCTTTCATTAGTTAGTTTAGTCCTCTAATTTATCTTTCATTTGTTAGGTTTGTATTCAAATGTGTCGTTTACTAGTCAGTTTGATCCATAAAATTATTAACAAAAGACACATTCGACATGTTTTTGTAATTTCTGCATACAATGACTATAGTGATACAACCTTACACATTTTTGGAACCAAAATGAATAATTATTTCCTAATGATTATTTTTTAGCCTTTTAGGTGTTGTATTGGTTCAAGTCTTTATTTGCATAAGTCTTGATCATAGAGCATTTACATTTATAATTTCTCTGAAGAAAATTTCCCACTGTGTAAATTAAAATATGCTGTGGTAATTAGTGTGATATTATGAGGATTATTGTTCATCATCCTATTCAATTCTTTCATATGGTAATCATTTTGCAGAGGATGAAGTAAAAGAAAGAGCAAAAAGAGCTGCTGCGGCGGCACGGCGATGGAGGGAATACTCAAGGAAGGGTGTTGATAAGCCTCCTAAATTTAAACTTCCAGAGGCAAGCCCTAACAAGGACAAGTGACCAAAACTTTCTCTAAACCTTATGTAACATTTAGTCCCATTTAATTAATTCATTTATAGTGAAACTAAATAGATATTTGGCACTCGACTAGCTATAATTGTACATGAACTGTAATTAAGGTATATGTTTACACATTTATGAATTACTTAAAATAAAGCTATTAAGTAATTAAGTAGAGTTATTCGTTGGACCAACACAACATACAGTCCATTAGAGACGAGTGCCTAATTTTTTTTTTAAACTGTAACAATAACATTCTTTAGAATTAGAAGTTCAACGCCATCTTCGTCCTTGTCTTTCAAACAAAGATCTAATTGGTGTCGATTCAAAGAGTTCAGTTTCATGGATACATTCTTTTTCCCCTGTTTTTACGAAACGAACATCAATCAAGTCACTTTTCAACTTTGAGAATAAAGAGAACCATAAACTTCTACTTCCATGAGACATTGTCGTCATTAGAGTTTTGATCAACTTTTAAGTATTAGTCCACAAGGGACCACTTTAATAGAATTTGTTTGTAATTAATTGTGTTTTTGTGTGAATGATATAAGCAAAGTATTGGAGTGTTACAAAAAATATTATATCGTTTTTTAGCCTTCAAAACTATGATAACCTTTTAGGTTTAATTTTTTTTTTATAACAAAATTTTTCATCAAATACATATATCACACAAATGTTTTTAAATTCTAACATTTTTCTTTACTCTATTTTTGAGTTTTATCTGCTGTCAATGTGAGACTGAGATATTTCCAATGATTTGTAGATTAAAAGTGTAATTTTAAAATTACATTAATGTGATGTCTACATCTTGCTAATGAAGATAATTCAAAATAGAGCAATGTATAGACTTGTGTGAATGGATAGGCACAGCTCATAAATATCTATATGGCTTAAGCAAAATCTTCAAAGGAAGTAGATTCTAACAAATTAATTTAAGCACATATTAACTTTTTATATGATAGCTTCATCTTGAATCATGGATGCAGAATCTCCTTTGATAAGTATCGTAGCATAGACTTCCTTTGCATGATCTATAAATAAACTTCAAATGGGTTTTCCCTTTTATATTTTTTTATTTATTTTTTTCAAATCCAATTATGCAGGCTAAGCTTTCATTACAAACAAGAAAATATATTAATAAAGTCACCATCAATTACGTCCATGTTTAATTTAATGTATGGAGTTTGTGAATGATACATGATATGAAGAATAATCTAAAACCTACTTGGCTCATTCATTGTCTAATTTCAATTAGAGACAGAGTATTCGGTCAAAGATTCATATCACATTCAACAAATTGTAATTATAATTTTCATGATTTATAGTCTATATTCAATAACAATCATGATGTATGCATGAGTACTATATCAATAGATGTAATGTAATATATCAAATATATGTATAAAGCACACTTTCTCTTTCTTTTTAATTCTTTGATTAAGTTGAAAGGGTTTCTTTTGGGTAGAAAAAGGCTTCTTTATAATCTTGATTAAAAACTTTGGATCCTTTTAGCTTGATAAATGATCTTGATTAAAAACTAGAGTTGCGTTAAAATTTGAGAAAAAAATTTGTCGTCTATATTGTCGTACCTGTCATGTGATACCAAATTTATAATACAAAAGCTTATCTATGTTATAACTTAAAAGTGAATTTGTTTTAAAATTTCAAAAACATAATGATTAAAATGTTTAAATGTAGCATCTTTAAAAAATTTGTTTTTTTGGGTATTGGCCAATGCAATCATGAGACCCAAATTTTTCTGTTTGAATTGCATAAGAGTGGATGGAAAGTGGTGTTAACACAACTTTCATTTTGATCTTTTGATTAAAGTGCAATTCCAACGGGTCTTAACTTTTGCTAATAAAACATTATATTATAAGTGGCGTTGCAAACCTCCACTCAAGTCAAAATAATTACTAGTGACTTTGTCTTTAATTTATTCATATCTCTATCACTTAGGCCCAACCATTCTTGTTATTAACTAAAAAAAATATTATTTATCCAAATTGGGTTGGTATATGAAAGCATTGTGCCAACCATATCATTGATACCCTTATGTTTAGCCAATTGAATTGTTCAACTATCAAGATATGAGAAAACAATAATTAAAGAAGCATGAAGAAAAAGTGTCTTAATGCTATTGCATTAAACAAAACAAAATTCTTTATAGAAAAATTTCAAATCCAATAAATCAAAAGTATACGTATATAATATACTCCATTTTTAACTAAGTTAAGTTAGCCGAGTAAAATTCAACTGACATTTTTAAATAAAGTTTCATGTTTAAATTTTGTAGAAAGAAAACGTATGATTAAGATAGGAGATTGATTATTGATAGAGTCGTTAAATACTTTGTTCGGACCAATAATATGACAAAATATATTGAGTTTTGAAAGAAAAAAATATTTTAAACTACATAAGGAAAAAAATACAAATTGGATAAAAAAAATAACTTGGGTAATGTACATTAATAAAAATAAAAATAAACATACAAGTAACACTTTTTCCATAGAAAATGAAGAAGATTGAACTTGAACATCCACTAGAAAAAGAAAAAACAAAAACTTGTTGATTGTTATTATCTTACAATGGATGCAACTGTGTGAGCCCAAAACTTAAGATTGTCCTTCATATCAATCTCATTTCCTAGAATTGGTACCCTCCAATTAAGCAATGGATTAAATTTTTTTGTTTGCTCTATAAGACCCCAAGCCTCAGATAAATAAGGCCTACAAATCACATTTTCATCAATTTTTTGTTCCTTTTTATTCAAACTTGAATCATCTCTTCCTAGTTGTTGCAATCCTGGTATCAAAGAAACCAATCTTGAATCTTTGTCTTCCTCATTAAACACAAATCCTAAATCCATAAACCCTTTTAGCTCCTTAAACTCGAGCTCCGACAAACTCTTAGAGGTACTTTTTCCTCTTCTGAGCTTCATTTTTTGAGTATGATGACTCACCTTTTTCGTATCTGGCACTTCTTTATCTCCATCTTCTTTAGCATTAGTTTTTTCTATTGTGAAATCTTCTACTACCTTACCTGAAAGAATTGTTTTCAGCTTTTGATGTGTGAGAACAGAGTTTGGTGAAAGAGAATCAGAGAAAGCACCAATTTTGGAGGATAAGTTTTCATCACTAAAAGACCTTACATGAAGTGTTGGAATTCTTAGGAGTTTTGTGTCTGAAAAAAGCACTTCCATTACCTTGGACTTTGAGGTTGAATCAAGTACTAATGTTGTTGAATGTATAGATGGTGAAGATGTTTTTTTGTTGGTGAAAATTGATGTCTCAAACCAATTTATGTCATATGATTTCAAAACTTGTTCTGCTGACATTGCTTTGTTTCAAACTAGTTAGTGGTTTGGTGATGAAAAAAAACGGATGAAGGGTAAAGTATTTATGATGGGTAGCGTTACACTATGCACTCCTAAATATATGTGTTTATAATAATAATATTTTGTGGGTAACCCATGCCTCGTTTGTTATTATTTACATGTAGTTTTCAAAATTCAGAGTTGTATTAACTATTTTTTTATTAAGTATAATCTTAATTTATCAATTATTTTACATTTATATTAATAATGATTGGTTAAACTTTCGAATTAATATCTACTTTTACATGTTTACAATTTTAAGTTATAAAACAAATTAATTTACATGTTTTTTTTAGTAAACTCTTACTAGTTTAAAATAAAATTTAATAAATTTTTTATTTTTCAACGAGTTTAAGAGTTTACCAATAGCTCAAGCTAATTTATTAAAGCTAAAGGTATAAAATATTAAATAGGTGAATAAGACAATGAATATATTTGAAATTTGCTTATTAATTAAATCTTAAAATAATCTAAAAGACAATAAATAAAATTATTTTAATTTATTTTTCTGTAAACATTACCATGAATGTGTTGTAATGTAAACTCTTTTTTGGGGCCCCAAAATGTGCTGTGGACTAAGGTGAAGAGGAGGGACCCAGCAGCCATGAAAGTGTCACAAGCCCAACTTTTAACACCAAGCCTCAAAGACAATAATTCCTCTAAGAAATCTATAATATTATTATCTTCAACTATTATCTAGGAAAACTTCTTTCAAGAACACCCCTTTTGATAGTTCAACAATACACGTTTTAATCTTATTTTAAATGTCTTTTCTTACATAGTTTTATTTCTTGCTATATCAAGCAAGACTTTCATATGGGTCAAATTTATAAATTATAGATTCTTTATAGATCCCTTCCTGTTTGAAAATGTTTTACTTTTTAGTTTTTAAAAACTATTTTATAAATAAATTTTAAAAAACTGTTTTTAAAAATAAAATTTTAAAAAAATCTGTTTGGCAATTCCAATTTTTAAAACAGTTTTTGACTAGAAATTTAAAAAAACTGAAAAATAAAAAGTAAAATACCATTTATTTATTTTGTTTTTTTTAGTTTTAAAAAATATAATATTAAAAATAGATTTACAAAACAGTTTTTAAAAACAAGTAATCCAAATAAGTTTTTTAGTTTTTAAATTTTAAAATACTAAAATAGAGTTTTTGAGATGTGAATCAAACATGCCTGCCTTTTAGTCTCTTGTTTTTTTTCCAGTGTGGCTTCTTTTTTTTTTTTTTTTTGCTGCTTTAGCTGCCTCATCTTCTTCTTTCATTTTAGTTTTGTACCATAACCCTCACCTTCTTTCTCCTCTCTCATCTTTCTTTCTCCATTTTCTTTGACGTTGTTTTCTTCTTTTTCACTTTCCCTCTTAGATATAGAAAGTTATTTTTCTTCTTCTAAAACTACCACCTATGTTGTTTTAGGTTTTCATTTTTTATTCTTTCTTTTTCCTATGATTTTGAAGGGGGAGAAGAAACCATGGAAATGCAAAGTGCATGAAAAATCAAACGAATTCAATAAGAAAGAAGCTAAAGAGGAAGCCAAGAAACTAATAAACCGACCAAAGAGAAAAAATCAAAGGAATTAAAAGATGACAAAGAATACAATGTATCATAAAAGTTTTTTCACTGTGAAAGTCTTTTCATATGACTTATATTAAAGTCATCTTTAGAGTTTTGATTTTTTAAAATCAGTGTAAAAATAACTTTAAATAACTAAAGTTAATTCTTTTTTTACCCTAAGAGTCTCTTCTAATTACTTTTGCGATGGTTACTATAAAATTTATATTTACAATATTAGTTTTAAGAAAACTGTATATTATTTACGATTCATATTTTCCTTTAGAAAAAGTCGATTCTCTTAACTTTTTCAGAAATCATCTTTATTATAAATAAAAATTCTTAGCAAAATTAAAATTTAAAGGAGTATTTTTGAGATAATATTAAATTATTATAGTACAATTATAGATATATAATCGATAATTTCCTTTCTAATATATTTAGATCCTAGAATCTGTAAGCCTTGCTTTTGGCTTGCCTTGACTTGGCCTTTTTCTCCCCAATTATATGATTATTTTCTAATTATATCCATATTTGTATTCACACTCTTACTTTTTTTTATATCGAATAAAAAATATATTTTTATGTTTAATAAGTATAACTCAATTGATAACTACAAAGACGTTAATATGTAGAAGTCGAAATTGAAATTCAAATTTTTTTAACTTCTTCACATTTAAGATAAATCAAACTATTTGACTCGAAAAAAAAATATCTTCTATATTTCTTCCGCCTTTGCCTTATTTTTTGGTTTTCTATATCAATCATAAACTTTAACTTATGATATGGTATATACATTTACAATAAATTTGAAGTTTTCAGTATACATATACTTCTATTTACAAATGTGGCTATCATAATATAACAATGAGTATTTTTGTCTACGAGAGATAAAAAAATTGGAGTATGAGCAGGGATGTAAACAGATTATAACTCCCTTTCTATGATATATGTTGACCTAAAAAATTATCCAAGACCAAATATTTGTGGTGACCAATTATGTGTTTAACA
>JBBPBP010000002.1:45808513-45823413 GCA_037974735.1 Cicer chorassanicum | reverse complement strand
AATAATAAGTTGATGATTATCATTCACTTTTTAATATTGTAAAAAATTCCAAACAGTTGTAATTATTTTATTGATTATTTTTGATATTTTAATAATATAGTAAAAAATGTTCTTAAATCTTAACTTAATTGAAAAATGTTAATATTATTATATTAAACATTTTATTTTAAGTTTGAATTTAAAATTTTACAATTTATGAATTTATAGTGGTATCTATTATCTATTCTTTTAAAGAAGAAAAAAAAAACCATATAAAATATGTGACACATGATCTCTTTATTAACTATGCTCTTCATATTCTAATATGCACGTGATATGAAAATATCCATATTAAGAGTCAATTAAAAGGTAAATTTACATAATCGCAATTATTGTCGAATCTTTTGCTTTGTGCAAAGGTCTAGCCAACACGTGAACTTTGTGGATGAACGTTTTTAATTATTGCACAAATAATTTCCTCCATTCATACTTACCAACTCTTTTGATGATCTAATTATGTTAAATGCTACTCCCTCATTTCACATTGGTCTCAAAATGAATTACTTTTTCCATTTTCAATAATTCAAAAAAGAAATTCTTAGTTGTACTCTTCTCATTTTTTTATTTGGCCATTATATTTCATTCACAATCTTCTATTTTGTATTATTAGTAATGATGAATATATTTATAGTTGATGTAATTTAGTAAAAGTACTATATTTTTTCTTTTAAATGTACATATTTCTTAATTTATAAAAAAAATGTCAAATTAGTCCCTTACTGTAACACGAAAGAAGTATCACTTAACCAATTAATAGAATTCACTATTTTGGATCATTCTTACGTTAATTCTCCTATAAAGTATTTTTTCTGTCCCATAATAATTGACTCATTTGCACACACAAAATTGTCTCTAAATGAATGACCATTTCAATTTTCAATGCATGTTTTCCAATCGTACTCCTTAATTAATAATGTTTGCATCATTTTCAATTTAATATTTTTTACTATGCATTCATAACATTGATAATGCATCAATATTTAACAAAGATAATTTGGTAAAAATAGTATTATCTATTTCATTTATACACTTTTCTTAATGTGTAAAATGATCAAATAACTCAGTTATTGTGGGATAAAAGGAATATCGTTTAATTAGGGTTTTTATCCATGAAAACAAAATCATATCATTTGACATGAAATGAGGTCTACAATTAGAGTTGCCAAATAGACTGGTCTAGCTCAATCTGCTCTGGCCTGAAGGACCCAGCCATATAAATGGTCATATTAGGCCAACCCTCTTTGTTATTGGGCTTCCATTTCTCAAGACTAGTCCACATAGTATGGACTATGCAGACCAATGAATCATCCGACCCATTTTTATTTCGACATTTTTCTATTTTTATTTATAAAAATTAAAACAAATGTAGGGATGATAAAATAAAATTATAATACACAACACCACAAAAATGAGATAGCAAATGTGTTGTTTAATTTATAGTATTTCTTTCAAAGTGCAACTTTAGTGATAACAAAATATGTCTTACATAACAAAATAGATAGCCAAGTGCAACCTTACATAATAATATAGTTCACAAAACAAATAAATAGTCTAACAATTCAACATAGATAGCAAAATAGATTACTTTTTCGTCTAAGTCCCTTGAGTAAATAAATGATCGTCATTATTAGGCATGACAACGGGGGCGGGGGCGGTTTTAGCCATTACCAACTCCACACCTACAACCCCATTGCCGCCCCTGCCCTCGACAATGATGACTTTTTAACATCCACACCCACATCCAATGGGGGATGGAATTCTCCGTCCTACCCCTGCCCCCACTACAAAACTGATATTTTTTATATAAAAAATGTGACTTTTGTTTTTAAATTTATTTATTCATAGCATAAAAAATCAATAATTAGACTAAATAGTAGCATTCAACGTAAGCTCTAAAATTCCAACAATCAAAATAATTAAGTCACAATGTCTCAAAATTAGTTTAAATTTCCTACAAGTGACAATATTTTCATAATCTTCAAGCTCTTTAGAAGTGAAAGTATCAATTTGAATAAAAGTTCCAAATCAATAAACGAACTAATCCATCAAAACAACAAAAAGTTCCAAATTAGTATTTTCTAACGATCATCTTCATCTTCAAGGCGGGAGTTGGAAATTGAAGTAACATCACTGATCAATAACTGACCTATATTAAAAATAAAAGTTAAATATTAACATTTAACATGACAAATTTAATACCAAGTGTGTAGAGAATAAAATATTTTCATCGTCAGACTCCATTTCATTGAGTAAAATAGCATTTTTATTGCCCACTTTAGAATTCAAATCACCTATCAATATCAATATAGTACAATATAAACAATGATAATTTAAGATATACAAAATTATTAGCTATTTCAAACATATTCAAATTTAAATGAGTAATTTAAAAGAAATATTAGTCTTCTCATCACTCCATAAACAACTTCTAACACACATCAATGCCTCTAAAGTAGTCAAATGAAGTCGGCTTCGATGAAGACTTAAGATATGTCCGCTGGTACTGAATGCAAATTCAGAAGTTACAATAGGAATAGGAATTCTCAATACATCATTTGCAATGGCTTGAAGTGTTGGATACTTAACACCATTCAACTTCCACCACAACAAAATATCAAAATTTGGACTTCTTGCTAAAACTTCTTCCTCTAAATAAACATCCAACTCTATTTTGACAAATGAAGTTCTAGCTCTTTTTTTCTTCATAACAAACAAATCACAGTCTTCTGAACTATAATCCTCAACATTACAAACATATGCATTCAACATTTGAGAATCACTACTAGAACCATTATTCATTTTCAATTGATATTCATAAAGTAAATCATAACACAATTTTCTGATCGACTTAACTTGGTCATTAGCATCATTCCGTACAACTTAACATAATGATATTCAAGCAACTCTACTTTGTACATAAGATCCAAAGCATCAGCAACCCCTATTATTTCATGAACTACATTCTAATATTTTTCAAATTTTCCCAACATGTTCTTTACCATTTTTTTTTATCAATGCATCAAAGGATTCATCTAACTCATTTATTGCAACTTTGATCATACAAATCTTAGGAAAATATTGATTGGAAGTTAGATATTTAGTACCAGAAAACACTTCAGCGATAGAATTGAACAATTTCAATTTTCCACCAATATCTTTTGCAAATTTTCAATGCAAACTTGTAGGCAAACAAGTATATTGGGATTAACATTATCTTTATCGACAAAATCCATCTTCATAAAAAACGGCAACATCAAGCATCTTGTAAGTTGATTTCATCTAGTCATACAATCTAAAACCAAATTATCGATGCAAGACATTCGTGATTTTTTACAGTCTCCTCAAACCTTTTCTTCCTTTTAGGTGTTGCATTCCAATATGCAACACTATGTCGAATACTCTCTACTCCATTTTTCACAACTTCTAACCCATCTTTTACTATCAAATTAAGTATATACACGCAACAACTCATGTGAAGTAAGGCCTCGTCCTTTAATAATGTATCTAATCACAATTTATCCTTAATTTTTTCAATCATTGCATCATTTGTGCTACAATTATCTAAAGTAATAGTGGACAATTTTGTATCAATGCTCCAATCCATCAAGCATTCAACCAATGCATTACAAATCCTTTCACTTGTATGAAGGGCAGGAACATAATGAACCTAACATAATAAGATTCACATTCAATGACTAAAATAAATAATATTCAATCAAACTAGTGTTTGAAGAAATTATAATTACCTCAAAATTTGACTTTGTAAATTCCAATTTTCATCAATGTAATGAGCAATGATGGCCATATACACTTTTTTTTATTGCTCGCAGTCCACATGTTAGAAGTAATGGTCACTCTTACCGGAAGAGTTTCTAACAACTACAAAATTGTGGTTTTTTCTACTTCGTACACTTTGAGTATCTCTTTCTTCATAGTATTTCTTGAAGGAACTTGAAATTATGGTTGGAGAGAGACTGAGTATCACCTTAAACCAATATGTTCCACTATTGAAAGTGGATATTCATGCAAAATAATTGCATGTGCAAACTTTTTCATAGCATTTTTAGCATCATAAATTACAGCTGCGAACTCCTATTTACCTTGCAAGACCTTAGCGGTAAGAAATGTTTGTCATTTATTCAATTTCATGGTAGCCAAGTGTGGACTACACATTTTCATTTTAAGCCCATTGGGACAATATTCGATTATTTCATCCGTCATATTATCATTTTTCTCATCCTAAGGTGTTTGTGTGGTTTCATTTGGTGTGGAAGCATTAACTGATGGATTACAACTTTCATTCATAGTTGGTTGATGTGAACTTTCTTCTAAAATAAGTTGACTTGGTAGTGGTTGAGATGTGCCATCAACTTCCATATCTATATTCTACAAAGTTGCATATAAAAACAAATGAAATTCATGAATTCATAAAAGTTTTGATGAGTAGTATAAATAAAAAAAAGATTTAGATTATATTCATCCATCACCTTATTAATCATCATACATCCAAAAAAACTATATTTAGATTATTCTAATTTCTAAAAAGAGATTTAGCACTAAAAAATTAATCAAATTTAAACCAAAATAAATCAAGAATCACATACAAGTTTAATCAAGAAAAACATTAATGTCGTTATAAACCTATGATAACTCTTTATCATATGCATATTTTTCATTGTTTTTAGTCTTATTTATATTTAATCATGAGTTAATTTAAGGAGTTATTTGATATATGTTATTGATTTTAGTTCTTGGATTTAACGAAATGTTTATGTTCTTATTTCATTGATTAAGTAGAAATTTTTCGTAGTTTTGCGTTGTTTCATTGTTTTAGTGCAATGCTGAATATTGGTGAGAAAGCAACATGACATATGTGGAATATTTTAACCATATCTGGAGTTGTGGATGTTCATAGCTACAACCTTCATGAAGACACTGAAACCAAATTTAGACTCAAAAAAGGAGAAAAATGTAGTAAACTTCAGACAACAGATGTTGTGCGCCTGGAGCACAAATACTTGAACTTGTGATGTATTTCTACAGTATTTTGACATCATGTTTCTACTCAGGTGCGCCTGGGGCGCACAATGCGCTGCACAATGCATAAAAATGTGTTTTTCTCACTTTTTAGAGAACTTTTTGACTATTTGGAAGTTTGGAGACTTGTACCCTAGTAGAGAAACTCATATAATGCTAGTTTTAACACCATTGAAAGAGTTTTATTATGAATCTTTTTTGTAATTGTTCTTTAATCTTTATCTTTTGTATCTCTGTCATGAGTAGCTAAACCCTATTGAATGAGTGAAACAAGATGAAACCCTTATTTGTCTGATTTGATTTCTAGTTATATGAATGACTTTATTAAATTATTTTATCATCTTTGTGCTTAATGCTTTTTATTGTTTGATCAACTTTAAACTGTTTTACGATTCATATTTTGAAATAGAAATTGATTTTACGAATGTTTGAGATGAAAAATTCATGATATTGTAGTCTAGGGATAAATGCAAGTTATGAAATCAATTGAATTATTTGCAAGGCAGTAGTTTAATAAGAGAATTATTGTACTGTAAAGCTTAATTATAATTTTAAATTCACTAAAGAATTATGGGTTACTTTGAAATTAAGGATTCTGTCACTAAGACATTAGGGTAAGAATAATAAACAGAATTCGGTAATAGTTCAATAAAGAAATTTAATAACTAGAATCAAATTAGAAACTAAAGTTGGATTCGAAGTGAAACTCATCCTTGACATTTTTCTTATTATAAAAGTTCAATTCTACTAGTCTTGTTAGTTTCAAATATAATTTTAATCAATTTAAAAACTTTTTATTCAATTTTAATAATTAAACATGATTTATAGTAAAACGCAATCATTGTATTCGATACTCGTACTATCATTTTAATTATTACTTGCAACGATTTAACCACAATCATTCATAATAAACCAAAATTAATCAAGAATCATAATAAATCAAAATTAATCAAGAGTTATAATATACCAAAATTATTATAAATCAAGAATGATAAACTAGAATTAATCAGCATAAATTACAAAAAAATTATATTTTAATTATTTTAATTTGTAGTTTGAGAGATCAAGTTTACGAGTTGATTCATCCTCATAAACACACGCAAGCATATGCTTTAAGAATATGTTTTGTATATAGTAGAAAGCATATTTTTAAATTATGAAAAATATTTGAACTCGTCTCTAACTTCTCGAGATTGTCCATTGGACATCCTTCTATGTGCAAGTCCCAACACAGTTTTCAATCACACCCGTCCAAAGAAAAAAAGAAATACATTTTTGGTTAATCAATATTTTAATACAAATCATTTTTTGACACATTCATAAATATTATATATTTTATTATTTTATATTATTAATTTATATATTATGAGTTTGTTTCTAAATTTATTTTTTTTAATTTTAATAACTTTGAATTTATAATATTATCGATCAACATAGTTTATTAATGTGAATGAATATGTATCGTTTTTTTAATTAAAAAAAATGTATGCATGTTAGACTTTGTACTTTAATAATCCTCCATTAATATTTTTTAGAAGACAAAAAAATGTATGCATGTTAGACCTTGTACTATTAGTATTGGATATGCTTGTATATAATATTGTTGAGTACCTAAAGAAAAATTATGGAATGATGTTATATAATTAACCAGCTAGCATTTTTTATTTTTTTTTACTAAAAGCTAGCATATTTATTATTAGATAAGATTACAACTGTATAATAATTAAATATATAAAAGTTAGACCAAAAGATATAATGAATTGAAGTCTAAGGGAGAGAGATTCGGAACAATATACTAATAGTATTTTTTTAAGCTAAAATATGTGAAGAGGATTTTCAAAATATATTTGGAATTCTCTAATAGTTATACAATGTAGTAAAAATAAATAATTTAATATATCACTTGGTTAAGTGGTTGCAATGTTTAGGTTTAATGCATCTGTTAGTCATCGAACCAATGCATCTATTAAGTTACTAAGGGTTACAATTTTTTTCAAGAGTTATTTTCTTTTACCAATTGATTTGAATTTCTCTATAACAAGACAAAATCCATGTTACATGAGTTAAAATTCTGTCAAAAATATTTCTGAGTCATTTCTTCTTTTCTCTAGTGCACGAGAGTAAATGAAAGAACTTCATTATGTAAAAATCATTGATCGATAGACTTGATGTGAATGTGCAACTCACTTTAAAGATTCCAAAGCATCCATAAGGGGTTTCGCCGACTAACTCGTTTACATCCAACATATACAGATTGGTGGGCGTGAATCGAACCTAAAGTTTAGTGTGATACACACACTTTGAAATTTATTTGTGCAACCTACATCATCTTCTTGTTCAAGATTTGCAGCATACCCCCAACAAAAGATTCAACAATCTTTAGGTTCGATTTTGGTTTTAATTTATTTTTGAACAATGGTTGCTTCTTTAAAGAAGATGAACAATCACATATTTATGACTACGGTGAAAGGTACATAATTAATTTATATTAATATATGATATGTTTGATATTCATATATTAAGTTAGAGATAGTATATTCATCTGGATTGCATGTCTTGTTGCCGACTTGCTAGCATATATACTTGGTGATAATTTTATTGTAGTTTATATATGCATGAATTTTGTTTGTTGGGATTTTGAAAATCTATTTATGTCTTAATTTTTATTAGTGTCATTGTATGGGTTTAACTATTGGTTGATATTTTGATTTCAAATATTATATTTTGAAATTGTTGACAAAAAGAAACGCAAAAATTGGAATAATAATATGTTGCAAAAAATATATTGAACATTTTAATTGTGGAAACAAAATTGGTGAAGATGTTAACTACCATGGTCGTAGATCATACAGTTTATATGGTTCTAAATTTATATGATTTTATGAAATACTCATAATTGTAATGCGACAAAGAGTTAATATTTTGATACTAACAAGTATGTGATTTTATTAGCATTCATATGTTTGACTTATGATGCATGTTTGTGTACTAATTTATTAAAAAATTAGTGTAACTAACTTTCATAAATATCAAGTGAGGTTTTAATTGGTTCATGCAAGAAGTTTTATTTTTATTTAGAAATGGATGATCTCATAGTATATGTGCATGATAGTATGAAAGTAATTGTTTCTTGTTTGTCTTATTGAAAATGATTGCGATCTATTTTGAATTATTGTAAGTTGACAAATGTTCATGGAAAAAACTAATAGAAAATTTTAATAATTTTATTCATTGTTTATTTTCTATTGTGAAACTTATTTGGATTTACCATAGAACATATTTAAATATGAAACTTGAATTAACAAATAGAATTCATGATGCATGTATTAGTTATAATATAACTATGAAGAAATGGTTTCTTTAATAGAAATGAAATGAATTCTTATTTGTTAAGGAGTAGATGACTTACATGTATGGGCTCATCTTATGATATTTGATTATGAGAAGTTTTTATGATCATACTTTGTTAGCTTGTGGCAATATATATTAAATGCATTCAATTTATTATATCTTAGACTTGGATATATTGAAAAGGGAATTAGAATTTTAATTTGAGATGCTTATTAAATATAGTAAAAGTAGAATGACATAAAAGTTTGTGTATGTAATAATTGAGATGTTTATTAATTGTATGAGATACAATGTAAAGAGATTAAATGGCAAAAAGGTCATGGTTTGGTGATAGTTGGTCAACACTATCAAGAATATTTAAATAGTGTTATGATTTGTTTATATGTGGATGATATGTTAATCTTTGGCACCAATTTAGATGAGGTAGAAAAGACTAAACTTTCTTATAAAAAATTTTGATATGAAAGATTTAGGTGAAAGAGATGTGATTTTAGGAATTAAAATCATAAGAGATGGTGTAAATATTGGTTGATACCAATCTCACTATATTGAGAAGGTGGTAAAGAAATTTGATCATTTTGATTGTAAATATGTTTCTACCCCATTTGATCAAAATGTTAGTTTACAACCACATAAAGGATGTCATGTGGCACAACTAAATTATTCAAAGGTAATCGGATGCTTGATGTAAGTCGTGACTTGTACCAGACTTGATATAGCATATGTTGTTGGAAGATTAAGTCGGTATATAAGCAATCCAAGTAAAGAACACTGATATGCTATTAATAAAGTATTAATTTTTTTGAAAGGAACGATTAACTATAATTTAATCTATAGTGGATATCCTTCAGGTTTTAAATGATATACATATGTCGGTTGGGTAACTTATATTAAGGATTATGCTTCCACAAGTGGATGGATCTTTAACCTTGGTGGAGGTGCAGTTTCTTTGGGTTCAAAGAAACAAACTTGCATTGCCAACACCACCATGACTGAATAGCTAAAAGATTTGTTGCATGAGATACCAATTTGGCCAAGGCCAATGGCACTAGTATCCATACATTGGGATAATCAATTCACACTATCAAAAGCATACATCCAAGTATATAATAAAAAATTTAAACATATTGGTTTAAGACATAGCTATGTAAAGGATTTAATGGAGTGATATTCATAGTGTTTGTAAGAACCAAAAAGAATCTTGCAGATCCTTTGACGGAAGTTCTAACGAAGGACACAATGTTGTAGACATCATTAGGGATGTGATACAAACTCATACTTAAATAATCATCAATGGTGAAAACGATCAACTCACACTTGAGTAACACCAAGTCTTAATTTCAATGAGGAAAGTACACTATTAAAGTGATTGAAGTACTTGACAATAGATACATCCTAAAGCGTAAAAGTTCTTGGACCATAAAATAAAAGTGGTAGGATTGGGTCTCCTCTTAATTGACATATAGCATGTATTTGCTTAAATATATAATTATGGGTGCATTCCTGATATAGTCCACCTATATGAGAATGAAGTGAGCCGCTTCATAGATTTCAAGGGTTTGACTCTTAAATTCTCATGAAAAGAATATGAGACACATGACCTTATCAAATGTGTCATCTTTATAATTCGATCAATGGTATCGAGATTTCATGTGTGAGTTATGCACACTTGTTCTAATGAATGATTGGTTCAAAGCTTGTCTACCAATCTATTCGAGGATGGGTGAAAACATAATTTACTAAGTGATGACTCAAATCATAAGACACCTTTATCTGAAACCATGAGATTTTCAGAATAATAGATTCAATATATTTTGAAAATGATGGGGGATTGTGAGGGGAATTTCCAAAATATATTTGGAATTCTCTAATAATTACAGAATGTAGCAAAATTAAATAACTTAATGTATCACTTGATGAAGTGGTTGCAATTTTTGGGTTTAATGCATCTATTAGCCATCAAACAAATGCATTTGCTCAGTTACCAAAGGTTGCAATCTTTTTCAATAGTTGTTTTCTTTCACAAATTGATATGAGTTTCTCTATAAACTGAGACATTTTAGAGGTAGAAAAAACAAGAAAAAATTCATGTTACATGAGTCAAAATTTTGTCAAAAATATTTCTGAATCATTTCTTCTTTTCTCTAGTGCATGAGAGTAAATAAAAGAACTTTACTCTATAAATTATCATTGATTGATAGCCTTGATGTGAATGTGCAATTCACTTCAAATATTCTAAAGTATTCTGAAGGGGATTCGCTGGTTAACCTGTTTGCATCTAATATATATAGATTGGTGGGGGCAAATTGAACCTAAAGCTTAGTGTGATACACATGTTTTGGAATTTATTTATACAACCTTCATCATCATCTTTTTGTTTAAGATTTGCAGCATACTTCCAACAAAATATAATTTTTGGCTATCATTTTTAAATTTATAATTGTGATTCACCCATCTCAATGGTGACCATATATGCACCTTTGTGCTCCTAGACTCTGTTTGTGCAATCAATGACTAACTAAATTTGATGCAAAACATTTATTTGTCTTAATGGATTTTTGCTAAGCAACTAATTTCTATGTCATCAAGTGTCACATAAGTATGTCACTTACAATATCATAAAAAATCAGCCTGTGATGCATAGGTGAAGAAAATGTCTTAACATCTTGAAAGCAAGAGATCGACCAAAACATAAATTTTGGAATGGGGTACAAAAATTGTGAATAAGGTAAAATAAATGAAACAATAAATTGTATTTAAACTTTTTTTTTAAGCCAAACAACTATTAGGGATTTGCAAATTACAAATCTTCACCTATATAATAAGACTTTATTTATTTTTCTTTTATATTAATTGTTTTTAATAATTAAAATCATTTTTTATTCGTTTAATAGAGAAGCATGGAAAATTAGTGACATAGTGTATTAAATATAAACTTAACTTCCGTAAAAAAAACTAATAAACTTGATACTTTTGATTTTGGCTCTTTGATAAAAGAGTGTCAGGCTATTATAGCTTCTTAATTAAACCATGATAAATTATTAGTTTTGTAAAATGATAAGTTATTGTGTTTAATCATTTCCTTGTTAGGGTTGGCACTTCTTGATCTAGTACTCAAATGTTTTGAGTCTCTGTCCTAACGTATGCTAAATTCTATTGATGAAATGATATTTTAGTCCAAAAAAATAGGGAAGCATGAAAAGTTAAAAACAAAGTACAAGGACATGTCACCCCTAAACATGACAAGGATGCTGAGACATAGATTTATTTTGCTTTCCGGAGCTTTAATTCAAGTTTTTTTATTCCATCGAATTTATTTTATCCAATTTAAGATTTTTGCTTGTCCATTTTTAAATCTATCATTTTGGTATCTAATATAAGATTTTTTAAAATTTTTCACAAGTGGGCAAAATATTTAAGATTTGAAAAATTGAAGGGTTAAAATCCCAATTTTAAAAATAAAAGCATCGAAACTATGATTTTGATAAAAATATGAAAATCAAAATTGTAACCAAACAAAAAAAATTATTAAAAACCACTGTGATTATGGTGTTCGACCATTTAAAAAAATTTATTGAAAGTGTGTAAAACTAATTAGTGAGTTATTATACAAATTAGTGAATAATTACAAATTATTTTATACCAACATGTATCCAATAATAACTCATGATTATACTGATATGTAAGTTTATTTTGTAACCACAATTTAAAAATAAGTACAAATTAGTGAATTTTTATTGAAAATGTGTGTAAAACTAATTTACATTAATGTTTGACTAAGTGAGAAATTTATTAGTAATCAAGCTCTCTCAAGAAACTCTTTAGCTGACATTGATACATGGTTTAAATTCTTTAAGCTATAAATATGCTCTTGCATTTGGAATGCTTCATTTCCCTTATTTGAAGTAAGTCTTGATGCGCAAACATATATAAATTTTCTACCTAGAGCTTGTAAATAAATAGAGGAAAAGCAATTTGTTGCATAGTAGTATTTTGGGAATAATTTTAATAGTGTACGTCTCTACAATATCTAATTTTTCATTTGTAATTTTTATTTGTAACTAGACTATAAACCATTGAAATTTGATTAGATCGTAATCCCAAAATATCATTCTATCAAAATCCTACTATAATTATAAATTCCTTGTAGTCTACCAATCACCAACCCTTAACATTCACATTATCTAAAAAAACTCATGTACATAATTTAATATATATGAATGAATATAATAGACATGTATTGTAGATATATAAAGGTTTATTTTGATAATTAATATAAATCAGTTATTTTTTTAATTCTCATTTCGGTTTATTTTCTCAATTTAGATGCCCCGCCAGCAAAACCAACCTACATGTATATATTAACAATTTTGAAAATAAGACTACAATAATGCAGCTCATCCCATATATGATCCATATATATATTTATATACTAAACCAATAATCATACACATATAGTGAATAGAGTAATGACGTATATAGCAACCAATGAATGCAAAGAAAGTTTTTGTTTATCATGAACCTTACTCTATCAAATAAAACCCTTTCTTTATAATGTTTATTAATTGATGTATTGCTCGCACGTCCACAATAAACTACATTGCCAATCTGTCACACCATGGCGGCTCATATTAAACACCAATCCCAATCCCTTCTTTTCTCTCACTTTCACCCTCCTTCTCTCGTCACCACCACCCCTCCCTTCATTTTCCGGCGACCCCACTTTCCCAATCACCATTTTCTACACTAATCAACCACTCAAAAAAATTATCAACTTTTTTCTATTATTATTACCATTAATCATGTACAAACGTAGATTCAACACCAAACCATTGTATGCCACTGACCCAGATGAGCCCGAGCCCAAGCCCAAGCCCGAACCCATATCGGATGCTGGGCCTGCTTCTCCTTCTTCTTGTGAAGACACAAAAACTGAAGAACCATCACCCAAAAAAAGGTTTCAGGCTTTTTCTTTTTTAATTTTATATTTTCTCTATTTTTATGGATTATTTTTGGTTTTGTGAATTTGGAAGTTAAAGTAGTTAACCGTTGAAGTGTCTTATGTTTCATGATTCTATACGTAGGAAGGAGATGAAGAAGAGGGTAGTGACTATACCGATCGGTGAGGTGGAAGGATCTAAAAGCAAAGGAGAGACATATCCACCGTCGGATTCGTGGGCCTGGAGAAAGTACGGCCAAAAGCCCATCAAAGGCTCCCCTTATCCCAGGTACATATTCTACCTCTACTCTTAAGTAATTGATTTTCATAATTGTCATTTTTAAGCTAGATAATTAAGTCATATGTTAATTATTAGCTTAAGTTTAAGGCATCTAGATGAAAAGTTAATTGGAGTGAAAAATGCTAAATATGGTTTTGGAATATGAACTAAATTTAGAAGTTAATCAAATTGAAATGAAATTAATTTAAATGCTTGTTTGAAATGAAATTTGGAAGTGCATGGTGGAATTGTGTGTGAAGGATAGAGGCTGTCTCCACCCATCAGCGTAGAAAAGCCGGTTGAGGGTGGCTGTGCTAAAATGCGCATTATGGATTATGCTATTGTGGCGGTAGTTAGGAACTTTGGTTGTTGTGATAGCGCACGCGAGCTTTGAACCGCGTTGCGGTCACGCCGTTGATAATTATTAGAAAAAAGAATAAAACAATCTTGAACTATATAGAAGCCGTCCTTTTCTAAGTTTGATCTTTTTTGTTTCTGAAAGAAAACATTTTTGTAGTTTATCTTGTATGCTCATTTCAATTATTCGTTTATGAAGTTATAACTTTAAATTATGTTTTTTAAGCTTTACTCGGATAAACAAATTTATCTTGTAGATTATATAGTGGCAGGATAAGAGCCTATGAGATTGTGCATGTATGTTTTTCATGCAACATTTGCATTTACCAATACAGACAAGCATATAGTATTGTGCTAACATGCACAATTAAACATGCAATCAAGATATGACACATTAATGCACAACTAAATATAAAAATAAAAATTGGAATCAACGAGATAGAATTTAACATAAGTGTTAATTTCACATAATGAGGCTTTTTGAATCCAGTTGAGTTGGATCCATCTTAATATTTTTGAATCTAAAACAAATTTTTTTAAAAAATATTTTGAATAAAAATGTAAAAATATTTTTAATGCTAATAATAATTTCATTTAAATTTATTTATTTTTAAATTAAAATATTATAATTAAAGATAAACAAGTGTATTTATTTTTTACTTATTTTATTTAATGTTTGAAGGCTTAAACATATTTAAGAATAATAACATTTTTTGGGTGGTTTAATATCATTGCTTTAGCCGTTTGGACTTTACTCGTAATTTTGTTCATTTTCTTTAATTTGATTCTTTACAAAATTAAGATAAAATTAAGTATATTAAAAGTATATATTAAATAAATTTTATTTTACTAAATAAATAATGGATAAACAAGTCTATACTTGTATAAATTTATCAC